>LR812526.1:39642471-39732471 GCA_903798195.1 Danio kyathit | reverse complement strand
TCAGTGCAGCTGAAGTCATAAAATCCAGTACCACAGCTAAAGAAGCTTTTTTTCAGATGGCGTATTTTGAGTTTATTGATATTTTTTTTCCACTTTTTGCCATTTTACAGGTTTCAGCCTCAATACAGTTGAAGTCATAATTATTAGCCCATCGGAATTATTAGCCCCCTTGTACATTTTTTCCCTTATTTCTGTTTAATGGAAAGAAGATTTTTAACACATTTATAAACATAATAGTTTTAATAACTGATTTCTTTTATCTTTGCCATGATGACAGTAAATAATATTTCACTGGATATTTTTTAAGATACTAGTTTTCAGCTTGAAGTGCAATTTGAAGACTTAACTTGGTTAAATATGCAAGTTAGGGTAATTAGGCAAGTCATTGTATAACAGTGAGTACGTTTACATGGACACCAATAAACTGATTTTAATGAGACTAAGACAATACTCTGATTAAGAGTCTACCATGTAAACAGCGATTTTTGATTATTTTTAATCCGATTAAGATCATAATCGAACTACAGAGAAATCGAATTAAGACATGTGAAGTATGCAGATTTTAATCGCATTATTGATGACATGTAATCAGGGTATCTTCCGTCCATTCCATATCCATGACAGAATATGTAAACTTAGTTTATATATATATATAATTAAATAATAATTATTAAAAGCCTACGTGCTGGTCCACAGAGGGCTCTTATTTTGAAGGCTATGTCACAAGCTCAGATTTGGTTGACAAATCAGAGGAAAATCCGCCTCTACATGTGTAAAATGAATTTTAGATTCGCTTATCCGTTTTCCTACCCTAAATTAAAAAAACAAAAGTCGAGCCAAAATCTTATTTTTTCATTTTTCATTCAAGGCTGTTTTCTTAATTTTCCTTTTTTTGTTTGAAAATGGATATGGAATGGACAGAAGATACCCTGATTACACCTAAGTAGGACTTTTCGCCACATTTTGTGACAGGATCGTCCACACACACACACACACACAAACGGCTGTTTGACACTATTCTTTGCACCTACAGAGTCAGTGCAGACCACAGACACCGGCATCGTGAAATGCGGAGGTTTTTTTTCTTCCGTTCAGCATGCGGTATGAACTTCAAAACAACACTCTTCCAGCAGTTCATAGTTGCATCCAATATCTCGTTTGTCACGGGGGGCATGAATGAAATGTTCCCGAATAAAAGTGAAAGTGCCAAACTGCAGTTAAAGTCGACAAATTAAAAATGAAACACCCCAAATTACATAAAACTCCGGAGGAAATGTAGATAGCGCGGTGACGCAATGACGTTAATCGAATTATGTGCTATAACATGTAAAACGGGATCATGAAAAGAACATTCAAAAAGCAACTCATGTAAACATCTTATTCTTATTATTGTCTTAATTAGATTAGAGCAAATAATTTGATTGCTGATGTCCATGTAAACATAGTTACTGGTTTGTTCAGCAGACAATCGAGAAAAAAAAAAGCACACTGAGTTATTACAAAAAAACACATACGACTTTTTCCAGAAGAAAAAATATTATAGGAAATAAAAATTCCTTGCTCTGTTAAACATCATTTAAGAAATATTTGAAAATGTAAAAAAATAAATAAATTAAAATTCACAGGAGGGCTAATAATTTTGACTTCTACTATATGTACAAAATGTTTATTAGCGGATCAATTGAATCAGTGAATTGTCAAATGAAGACTCACATTGGCCACATCACTTGATGGAATTAGACAGCGATTCAATCGACTGTTAACTAGAGACTTGACATTTTAATCTGTGACTTGTTGACTGGAGACTCAATCTCACCATATCATTTGAATTGGTGAATCGTTAACTATATACTCTGACAGGATCCTTTAAATCACAGGTGTCAAACTCAGTTCCTGGAGGGCCGGAGCTCTGCACAGTTTAGTTCCAACCCTAATTAATCACACCTGATCCAACTAATTGAGTCCTTCAGGCTTGTTTGAAACCTGCAGGTAAGTGTGTTGAAGCAGGGTTGGAACCCAACTGAGCAGGGCTGTGGCCCTCCAGGATCTGAGTTTGAAACCCCTGCTTTAAATGAATGTGAATGGCAACTCGCTGTAAAATCATTTGGAAAAATGATAAGAAACTGTACTGCAGTGAGACCTTTCTGGAACCACTTTAGCTGTGTGTAGTTGAACACCCTTGAAATGTTTATTAGCCTGTATAAACATATTTATTTGAAAAAAAAAAACACTCTACACTGTATTATTTTGGTGTACAAAGAATGTTCAGTGAGAAATTGCTTTGAAATTTTAAAATTAAAATAAAATGACAAGTAACTTCAAATATTAGCCAAATCAGCCTAGTAGTAAAAACACAATTAGTGTCAAGTAACTTCAACTATTAGCTACTACACAACAGAAAAAGATCATACTCCTTTAATGGCGTTCAAAAATATCCATGTCAAATAAAAGCAAGAACTTAATCTTTAATCTCATCTGGTGTCATAGTCACTAGAAATGGGAGTGAGGGAGTGTGTGTGTGCGGTGAGATCATTAAAATGCCAAATTTATCAGAAGTCACATGACACTTACAGCTTAGTGTGATTGGCTCAATACAACCTGGCTGCAAAACTGAACAACCACGAGTAAGGATGATCGATTATAAATTGTATTCCTAAAATCCTGCACTTTTCAACATTTACCAAGTTTTAAAAAAAGGTGTTTACAGAGTCTGAATATATGTGGTAAAAATAAATACAATAACATTATGAAATACTATTATGATTTGAAATACGTGTTTTATCAGATCTTATCATATCAAGCAGTTTAAAAAAACAATTCTTGAAATGGTAAAGCTAATTTTTTTGCATCATTACTTCAATATCAAATGATCCTTCAGAAAGCAGAATGCTGACTTTATTATTATTAATGTAATTATTATTATTATTTTATATAATAATAATTCCTTACATTTATATAGAGCTTTTCAATACACTCACACAAACACTTTACACATTGAGGGGAATCTCCTCATTCACCAGCAGTGTGCAGCATCCACCTGGGTGACGCGACGGCAGCCTTATTGCACCAGTCCGCACACCAAACACCAGGTGATTGGTGGACATGAGATGAAGGCATGGGGATGGTTATGAGGCCATGATGAACGGAGGCAAGTTTGGCCAGGATGTCAGGGTTAAACCCCTACTCTTTTTCGAAGAACATCCTGGGATTTTTAACGACCCTGGTTTAATGTCTCATCCGAAAGATGGGGCATTAGGACCCACCCAGACCGCAGGTTAAGCGCCCCCTACTGGCCTCACTAACACCACTTCTGGCAGCACCCTAGCTCTCCCATGTGGTCTCAAATCCAGGTACTGACCGGGTGCAGCCCTGCTTAGCTTCAGTAGGCGACCATGTGAGAGTTGCAGAGAGCTAGCTGCCGGCTATTATTATTCATTCATTCATTCATTCATTTTCCTTCGGCTCAGTCCCTTTATTCATCAGTAGTCCCCACAGCAGAATTAACCACCATTATTATTATTATCATTATCATTATTATTACCAGAGCTAAAAAGCAATTGTGCTGCATTATACTTTCTACATACCAATGGATTTTTCCAGGGTTCTGAGGAATGGAAAGTTCTAAAGAACAGCAACAACATAAAAGTCTTATAAGTGTATGTTTAACAGTAGTTTGCTGCACTGCTGAACAGTAGTGTAAATCAACAAACTTTTCCAAACACTGTCAAACAAACATATTCTTTTCCAAAAAACCAAGGTCCAATTTAGGCTGAACTACTGTTGGAAATGTAGCACTTATTCCCTAACCTGGTCTAAATCCAGTGTCCATTGAGCATTCTCGGGTCATTAAAATTCAGAACACGCAGCAATACAGAGACAAAGGCCACACAACTCATTTTAACTCCAAGAAACAAATGAAATATTTTACAGCTTGCTCAGACCTCTTCAGTTTGTTGGTGTGTGTGTGTGTGTGTGGAGGTTTGGCACGGTTACAGGAGCAGTGACTCAAAACTGATTTTGTCACTGATTAACATTCTACATGACTTATTGAGACTTAAAATGCACTGAGGTATGAAAATCATTGCTGGCTTTCTTACTTTTAAAGGCAGTAAAGGCAGCAGAGCACATTTTTTACACTGTTAAAACCAAAGGCGTTCTGGTGGAACATGAGGAGGAAACGTTTAATATAAGTTAATACAGCCATTTTAAAAGCTCATGTATAGTTTCTGGGTTCATTCAATCAACTGGAAGCACAGACTATGTCACGACTTCTTATTCACTGGACCAAGAAAGGTTGCAATTAGACTCATACTGTGTAATGCAATGTTCTCATTAACTCTCTTAATGTGCCTTTTTCTTCAGCCAGAGAAATGACAAAGAGTTTTTAATAGTGCTTTAAGACTAGACTACTTTTTAAGTACATAATAAGCTGTTATCTAGGTCATATACACTTCAAATTTACAGAGATCACCTGATTTTCTTACGGACACACACACATATATACATATACACACACACACACACACACACACACACACACACATATATATATACACAGTTGAAGTCGGAATTATTAGCCCTCCTGAATTATTAGCCCCCCTGTTTATTTTTTCCCCAATTTCTGTTTAACGGAGAGACGAATTTTAACACATTTCTGAACATAATACTTTTAATAACTCATTTCTAATAACTGATTTATTTTATCTTTGCCATGATGACAGTAAATAATATTTTACTAGATATTTTTCAAGACACTTCTATACAGCTTAAAGTGACATTTAAAGACTTAACTAGGTTAATTTGGTTAACTAGGCAGGTTAGGGTAATTAGGCAAGTTATTGTGTAATGATGGTTTGTTCTGTAGACTCTTGAAAAAAATAAAAAGCTTAAAGGGGCTAATAATTTTGTCCTTAAAATGGTTTTTAAAAAAATTAAAACTGCTTCTATTCTAGCCGAAAGACTTTCTCCAGAAGAAAAAATATTATCAGACATACTGTGAAAATTTCCTTGCTCTGTTAAACATAATTTAGGAAATATTTAAAAGAGAAAAAAAATTAAAAGGGGGTTAATAATCCTGACTTCAACTGTATCTGTGTATGTATATTACATATGTATAAAATATTAAGAGTCTAAAAGCAGACAGTGCATGAAGTCTATTATATAGTTAGAATGACCCTATAATTCAAGTTATTAAAGTAGAATATCCTGTATTGGTTTTCACTATAATAGGGCTGCATGAAATCAGAGAAATCTGACATTGCGATATTTCATTTTGCCGCGTTATATGTTGCGATATGAATATAATTTTAGCAGATGATTTGAATAGCTCTATTTGGAAAGATTTCAATAAATTAGACTAACAGGGGGTGATCGAGTCTTTTTCTATGCAGTTCATGGGAATAAAATATAAATTTAAAGCATATAAAAATACGACAGAGCAAAAATGAAAAGTTAAACAAACAGTGTTTTATGGTTTTCTGTGGAGTCTAATAGTATTCAGGGACAGAAATTGAAAAATCAAACGTAAAATAACATGGTCATCATTGTATAAAGTATTTAAAAATAATAATATCTTTATCTTTTACACTTTAATAAATGATCTAATCCTGCACTGTGACTATTGTGGATACATACACTGCGATATTGATGCTCAAAACATATATTGTTAAGCCCTACTTTAAATTAAGATTATTTTGCTTACGTCACTGGCAGATTATTTTGCTGGATTTAAGGAAAAACAAGACAATATTTTTGCTTCTCTAGAAAAAGTGCTTCTTGATTAAAGGATCTTTAGATATTTGGACTAGAAACAAGCATTTTTGCAGTGTGGTGACCACTGACTTCCATACTTTTTATCTTTTCCTACTATGAGTGTCAATGGTTACTGGTTTCTAACGTTATTCAAAATATCTTCTTCAGACAAAAAGAAACTCAAAGGTTTTGGGACAAAATGAGGAAGAAAACGTGATGAGGTAATTGCCATTTCTAAGTGATCTATACCTTTAAAACAGGGATTTGTAGCCAGCTACCTATTTTTCATGCCTAACGTTGGACAAAAACAAACTTCACAGAATAATTGTTGAAGAAAATCATAAAGAATATAAATTATATATTTTTTTTATCAATTATCACACAAAACTAAGATCCAAATGTATAATGCCCTGCAATAATGAATATAAAGCTGATGCGCACAGATAGATGCCCAAACACGTGCACTGCATGGTTGCATCAACTGAAGTGCCACATTTCTCCAGCAGGTGGTGTCTACAATATTCTCATTTATTTATTTATTTATTTCTCATTCATTTATTTCTTAAAATGGACACAGCATCACACTAATATTATACTGTCTAACAACTAAGCAATGTGTGTAATAGTAAATGAGGGTATAGACAAGTCAGTGTTTCCCAGAGGGGTCCGAGGGCAAAAATTCTGTACATCATAAATTTACAGAAACAATTTAGCCAAAAATGAAAATTCTGTCATCATTTACTTGTTCCAAACCTGTTTGAGTTTTTTTCTTCTGTTAAAAAAGGGAACATATACATATACTGTATACATATATACATGTATATATACGTTGGAAAAAAAAAACAGCTATTGACGTCCAAAGTATTTATGTTACTATTATGTCAATTACTGTTTTTTCCAACATCCTTCAGAACATACTGTTTTGTGTTCAACAGAAGAAAGAAATTCATAAGTTTATAACCGCTAGAGTGTGAGTAAAAAAGGAGCATTTTATTTTGGGGTGAACTATCTCTTTAAATGCATGAACCTGATGCACTGAGTTCAAAAGTAAAGTCTTCGCATCTGGTCCATATTGACGTGATAGCATCATAAGACTGAGATCCGGTGACTGTGGGAGCCTTTATAATGAACACTGTCATGTTCAAGAAACCAGTTTATTAAGATCTGAACTTTGTGACATGGTGTGTTTTCCTGCTGAAAGTGGCCATCACATGCTGGTGCATTAAACATGGTCAGCAGCAGTGTAGGATGTGGCTCTTAAATGACACTCAAATTGCACTAAAAGGCTCAAAGTGTGCCAAATATAATCCCTCCCACACCATTACATCACCAGAAGCCTGTTTCGGGAGGGATAAATCCATGCTTTCATGATGTTTATGCCAAATTCTGACTCTATTCACCATCTGAATGTTGCAGCAGAAGACTTAAAGTCCATGAGAAATCAAAATTTACAATGTTTATTTTGCTTGCACACGTTGTTATTCTTTAGGTGAACAAATAATCTTTGCAAGTTATTCAACTGATTTATTTTTTTTTTTTTTGGTAATCTTCGATCAAAATCTGACTATTTTCTTCTATGCTTTGAGTAAAAGACCTTCTCTGTTGATGTCAGGTTGACTGCTTTAGGCACAATATTCTTAAATATGCCCCTCTTGCAGTTAGTTTGCTATGAGGGAACATACATAAATAAAGCCCTATGCTCTACTCAATACTTCATTTCAATTTAAAGTACATCAACATACTGAAATAAAGGTCTCAGCAACTTCCGCATCACGCAGACTTTATCTGATCTGTCAGCCTTTTCTGAAATAATCTGACTGGTCTGTCTGGAATGAACAACTATGCCATGTTTAAAGTCCACTTTTAAATCAACTTTCTTTCCCATTCTGATGCTAGCTTTGAACTTCAGTAGATCATCTTGAATGAATTGAGCTGCTGTTGTGTAATTGGCTAATTAGATATTTGCATTAACATGCAACTGAATAGATGTACTGAAAAATCATTGGAATTAATATTCAATAATAGGAGTGGAAATATTAAATACATTCCATGATAGCGCTTATTTGCTTTGCTTTTATTTTGCCTGAAAAATGCAGTTTCTCTGAAATTTTACTAATGTGGAGGTAATGGGTAACTGGTGTCCAACTTATTCTGAAATGCACGTCACACTCTCAGCACATCCAGAGATAAAGCTCACTGCATTCACTTTGAAACATATCATACTGATGAGAATCACGAGCTGATGAGAAAGCTTCACTAGAAAATACATTTTTTGCAGTTTATAACGGAACTAAACCATGTTACGGCCCGTTTCCACTGAGTGGTACGGTACGGTACAGGTCGATACGGGTCACCTTTATCAGGCTTGCATTTCCACTGCTAAAAGGGTACCAATAGTACTGGATGTGAATAGACTGAATAGGTGGATGTGGTGGACGACAGAAAGTTTCAGTCAATGTCATTCTCGCTTGAGTAAATGTCAAAGTAATGCTGTACGGGTCGTTGACATATAATATAAAAAGCACTTCTCACAAAACAGAGGCTTTATACACATAAATACTTCTGTATAAATGTTCATTACTAACCTTTCTATGAACATCATTTGATTATAACTGCAGATCAATGAAATCGCGAAATAGCCTACTGTAACGTCTGCAATTATATGAAAGAAAGAAATAAATGCAACAATATATGAACACATGCAGCCCCTTAAACTCTCTGATGTTACCAATTACAGAAAAACTACACACCGCATACATTTAGTCCGTATTTGGATTCAAAAACAACACACAACATATAGCCTACAGTCAGTGCAAAGCTCTCATCTGTATCTTTAATCTTCACCAGCACATGTAACCTCTGTTAGAGAGCAATTCCATCATTCTGAGTTCATAATAGTCCAAAAGATTATCATAATATTTAAACATGGAAGTTTGTTCTTGTTTTAGGTTGCTGAAAGAATCGTTTGCTCCTTTGTTTTGTCTGCACGTCTGTCTCGCGTTTGTTCATTTCTGACAGGATCGGATGTGTATTTAAAACATGGCGGTTCCTTTGTTTTCATTCTGGCTTGTTGCACGAGCAAGTGATGTATCTCTGTAAACCAATAGCGTTCAGTTGCGCATCTAGCTCTGCCTTTTGGTACTCTTTTGCCATGCTAGTTACCCTTTGCAAAGGGTACCTAAAAAGTGTTACGGTACGGTTCGCTTTTAGGTACCTTTTGACAGTGCAAACGGCCGTAAAAGCGTACCAAATCGTACCGTACCAAACCACTCAGTGAAAATGGGCCATTACACAAAGCGATAACACAACAGTAAATACCTTTTTAATGTTTATAACACTTTTCGCTATGAAACTGTGGTTGAACAAGACTATAATGAGTCTATTTAACTAATAGGAAACTAGACATTTCAGTTACAGGCTTTGTTTCTGAAAAAAAAAACTAGGTTTTTAAACAGCAATGGCTTATTTAAGAGGTTCTGAACCCTTACTGAATTGCTGTTGAACACAAAGAAGATATTTTGAAGAATGTTGCAAACCAGCAGCCATCAACCTTCATATCATGAAAAAATAAATAATACGGAAGTCAATGGCTGCTGCTTTCCAACCTTCATCCCAATTTCTTGCTTTGTGTTCAACAAAAGAAAAACTCAAACAAGTTTGGAACAAGTGGAGGAAGAGTAAATTATAACAGAATTGTCATTTTTAGGTGAACTATATCTTTAAATTAAAAATTTAAGGCACGGCTCATACTGTGTGATCTTTAATAATGAATGTTTCTAGAATGTCAAACTTCACAAACATGGCTCCAATGTCACACTGTTAGATCTCAGCGGTCATAATGTCAGACTGAACTCCAATGAAGACACGCAAGAGAACTGATTGACGTCATCTATCTGTTACACTTTCACTATCCCACATTCTGATATGGTATCTCATGGCAAACATAAACAAACTGTAGCAGTAATTTTGCTCACAGTGTGTCTTAAAACAAGAAAAAAAAGCTCTTTTGGCATTTCGCCGTGCTGGTTTGAAGTTGTCGTGATGATCGCATCATCAGATTTGGCGGTCCTATAGAGGACCTACCAACCTACGTCACACGTGTTCCCAGTTGCAAGAAAGATCGTTTGCAATAGCAAACAAGTCGTGTTGTGCGGTAGGATGCCAAATTCAAAAGTCCAAAAATAGAAAACTTTACTTTTACCGTACAACATACTGCTTTAATGCCAACCGCAGACGTCTTTGGCTAAAAGGGAGCTGAATGGAGTGACGACCTAATTAAAAATGCTGGACTCTGCAGTTCTCGTGTTATATCAGGTAAGTTCACGCTATGCTGAATCATACACATTACTCATTTTTGATTGCAGCAATGATTTCAGCAAAAACAGTTAAATATGGTTAACTAAACTGCGGACACTGAACGCTTAGAATGAAATGTAAAAAAGTTTACATACTCTGCTGTACAGGTGCAGTTCGCTGTCAGAATGCAGTTGTTTTGCTTGTTGATGATTACCCTCGCCTTGTACTGTTCTGTCTTCTTTCCTTGTTTTTGGCTAGGCAGAACCTCGGTTTTTAGCACTACAAAGTTTTGACTCTGGTAATCATGGAACATTATTTCTTGCACATGACCATACAGAACAAAATTGTAGACATCCAAAGACTTTTAGGCCTTTAACTTCTCTCTTGTAAAATCACTTGGAGTTTCAATGAGATAGTTGTATATTTTGGGCTGGATGCTTGGCCATTTCGTCTTATCCAATATCCATTGGGAGGGTGCTATCGCAAATGGACCTGTCAGATGAACACCGCGCACTTTAACGTTAATTTGCTGAATAACTGTGCTTATCACTGGATGACAAGCTGTTATAATACACTGTAAGCATTATGTAAATAATATATATAATATGTAATCGATATAACTTATCTCTAATACAACAACAAACTCTGTACCGCATCGGATGTCATTCCCTCGCTGTAAATGCTAGCGCTCCCGTTTTTTTTCTGCAACCTCGCTGCACGCACATCCTGAATCTTTACAAACATGGTAATTGGTCTATTGGTTCTTGGTTTGATACTTGTCATGGCTGGAGTCACACTGCAGGAAATTTGTCCAAATCTTCGGACATTGGCAGAATTTCATCGGAGGGAAGATTTGATCGCAACGGTCAGTAACTCTCTGTCTGTGAACATGTCAAACAACAATCAAAGACCACAGATTTTAGCCTAGGATTACATGAATCTTTTAGGATTTCCCAAGCTTGTCTCAGACGACGAAACATTGGCTGAAAATCGCAGTGTGAACAGGGCTTTAGTCATTAAAACAGAAACCCTTATTGCCACCTGCTGGTGTATCAGTGTAACTTGCAGAACAAGTCAATAAATCCCCTCCACTAATGAACAGAATGACAGTTTGTCTAAAAGATTTAATTCAGATTAAGAAAATAATTTAAATGTTGTAGCACTTAAATTGATGGGTTACTGTCATGCAATGCTTTTTCAGACCAATCAAATTCAAGGTCTGGAACTAACTGTTGTATAATTACACACAAAAGAGTGCCGCAGGGCTTCGACAGCTCTTTCAACATACAGTGGCCAATAACTACTTCAAAACAAGTCGGCACGCCATCTAAAAGTAATGAGCAACGCGCGCTAAAAGTAACAGCAGGGGCTGCTGATGGAAAAAAGTTAAATAGGAAACAGAGTCCTTCTGTGAGAGCAATGCACGCTTAAAGCCAAACACTGCTGCCATGCTGGTTTCACATTACACACACAGTCTCTCAGTGGTGTACCAAATAGTTTTCACCTCAGAGATCCAGAACTCGCAGAACAAGGTTTGTGACAACAAACAATTCATCCAAGAACAGAGGCTTCAAACAGTCAAGAAAAAACTTCGAGAAGTGAAAGTTCTATTTAAACCAGGTCAAAACTCCTCTTGAGGTATTCCAAAAGCTAACTCTGGATAATAAAGAGAGTGACATTGAATTTAAAAAGGTGCTTTTTTGAGTCTGAGAAGTTTGTATTCTGTTGCAAACGACTTGAGTAATTGGTGTAAAAAATAACTATTAAAAAATAAAGCATTTAGAATGGATTTGATCACTCTCTTCGGAAGTTTGTATTTTGTTGCAAACAACTTGACATGAAAAATTGGTGTAAAGGAACTATTTTAGAAAATAAAGCATTTAGAATGGCTTTCCTCTTGAGCTGTATTCAATTGTCAAGACTAAAACGACTAGCACACTTTCAGTACTTATTACGCAATGATATAGTAGTCATAGAAAACCAAACTGGAACAAAGCCAGCAACACAGACAAGCCTATACTTAGACCAGGGTCAAATCACATGTTCAGAGCAGCTGCAATAGCGGCAGTAAACCAAACATCAATGTCAGATTAGACAGTAAATAGACTGTATGACAAGCCTTTTAAAATCCATCTACTCCGTAGGAATTTTCATTCTTCATTTCCTTGTATGCATATCTGTAGTCACCAGCAGGCCTTAACCTACTCGGCAGATTAAGACCTGTTTATCCTGTCTGAGAAAAAGGTGGTGTGATGCTTCAAACTGGTAATCTCTTTCTATTTGTGGCCAGTTGTGGACACATTCTCATTTTCATTTCAGTGAGAAATTCTTGTAGCGACATCTAGAGAACAGCCGATGTTTTGGAACTGTACTCAATGACCTTAGATTTTATCTAGAATGACTTGTGTTTTTTTCCTGTGCTAGTACTCAAATTGCTCCAAATGGATTTTCAATCTGACATCCCAGATGCTGATTATGTTCAGACTTTCGGCAATATGCTATGTGTCACGTTAATCTTTTACTGTTGTGCCTTAATAGTGTTCTTTTGGTATCTGTACTTCTATAGAAGTTGGTTCTGTTAGAAATAACAAGTTCAATGGTAGAGTCATAATGATAGTTGTTTTTGGCTGGGTTTAAGAGGTTGTTTACTTCTGCAAAAGGCTTACCCTGCATTATTGCTGACTGCGGTTAGACTCTTCACTCCTGTCTTCAGCAGACTGTTGATGAGGTTCTCTGGAATACCGCATAGGCCAAAACCTGTGAATGAAGGAATATAAAAGTAAAGGTTTATTTATGTTTTTAAATGCTTGCTGTTATGACCCAGACATGTCAAAAAATGTTGGTCATTGTGAGTCACTTCACAGGCATTTTACTATTTATTACAACTATAGTCAATTCATGTTTACACACAAACACAAGCTTCAAAATAAAAGTTTGGTTTTCTAAAGAAATTGTGATGGAAACATAAATAATATTACTCAGCAGAACATCCTTTTCAAAATATTATAATAAGTACTAATAATAACAACAATGCAAGCTTTTTTTTTACAATACAAAAATGGTTTATGTATTAATTACACAGTTCTTCATTTCTAAGACTAAAATTATTTTAAAAATATTTTGTTAACTATTACTATTAACTATTACATTAAATAAGTTTAAATCAAATAAGTTTTATTACTTTAAATGAACAAAATTGGCTTTTTATTACTAATATTTTTACCATTGCTTTACCAAAATAGTTAAAAATTGACATTTTTAAAAAAATGTAACTTATTTCAGAAAGTCCTTATGGTTTAGTAAAAAAAAGGGGGGGATAATAATTGATTAAAACAGACAATTATAATCTGCTTATTTCCAAATAAACACTGTTTTTTTATTTATTTTCTACTCATCAAAGAATCCTGAGAAAAAAACATATTACAGTTTTTGCAACATATTAAACTGCACAATAGTAACAGTTTGCAACACTGATAATAATCTGAAGTGGTTGTTATTTTATAAAATATTCAAATTTGTGGTAACACTTTATTTTAAGGTATCCTGGTTTTACATGCTCTATGTAGAGTAACTAAGAATAATTATAATTATTACATCCCACTAACATCCTACTAAGTAATTAAATGAACAGTTACACTGTAGCAAGCATACATTATAATAAAGTGTAACTTTGCAATAACAACAACTCTAAGTTTTACTAAAATATATATTTAATTGTAATTCTGTTATTGTATTTTGTACATTTTTTGCAGTACACCACTCTGTATTTTTATGCAATCTTATTGAAAATAAAATACTTCTTCCAAATACACAAAAAAACAACAGATGTCAAACTAATAAGACAGTTAATGATTAAGACATGTTTTATGATCAATCATAACCCTTACCTCCCACAAGAACAGTCGCTCCATTAGGAATATCTTTGACAGCGTCTAGAGGGTCCGAATAAAACTGTGCAGACCTTTGACTTGAAGTGGAGAAGTAACAGCCACACGTCTGCCAACCATAGACATGAATGAATGAATGAACCACTTCAGAAAGCACTTGAAACAGATTTCCACACTTCAGCTGGCAGTCAATGAATCCACACTACAATGGAATTCCTTTAAGCTTCCTGCCAAACATTCCACTGAATACAAATTATGAAATAATGGCATAACAATTAAATAATGACCAAAAGTGGACTTTTTCATTCACTGCGCCGCTGCAGATGTTAACCATTTACAATGGTGTCCTAAATAATTAAAGTTTCGATCTTTAAAAAATGTCAAACGCAATCATTTCACTCCAATCTACTACAGCAGTTTGACTATTGTCCAGTGCTGACGTTCACGTGCTAAACAAACCCCGGGAGCTGAGCCAAGACAGCCATTTCATTTATATCTTTATTTGCTTACACAACAGTGTGTGTTTGACCTCACAAATGCTCCCGCAAAGGACAAGGAGAGGAAACAGCTGATCGCTTATCACTTCGCCTCAATAAATAATTCATTTGCTTCTGTTTTGGATGTGCAGCAGCCTTGAGTAGTTACACCAAATAAAACAAACTGAGTCACGATGATCAAATAACCAATAAAAAAAGACTCAAGATGCAAACCACTATTGCTCTCAACAGTGTTATTCCTGGAAACAGAAGGTTGTTGCTCTGCATGTATACAGAACAACTCGATGAACCTCATAATCACATGACAATCGCCCGAGACTGTCATAACTACAGTATATGACTCCAAACAGAACTATCTTAGTGGTCATTGTCTGGAAAACTGCAGTCCTGGTTCTAGGAACTATTGCTATTATAACAGGTTAGTCTAAATATAATATTAATATAATATAATATAATATAATATAATATAATAAGCCAAATAGTGGGAAGAACAAAAGAGAAGGTGAGAATGTAGGACATAGAGTTGGGTTACTGCTATCCAATGAAAGGTTTGACAGAGAGTGCTGTCAACACACTTAAAAATAAAGGATCGTTACTGGAATTGATGGTTCCATGAAGAACTGGAAACATGGAAACAATCCATGGTATCTTTCTAACACAAACGGTTCTTTATAGTGAAATAGTGTTGATTTTAATCATCTTTTTTACAGAATAAAATACTCCTATATTCGTAAAAATACAAAAATATACATGTACTATACATATTTAACAAATAAAATAATAAATAATATTAAATAAAAATAATATTAATAACAGTATATATATATATATATATATATATATATATATATATATATATATATATATATATATATATGAAACAAACCAAAATTGCTTAGTGACCACGTGTTTCCAGGTCAACAATGAAACATACAAACAATAAAATATGAATAAATGGTTGTGACTGTGAAAATCAGGGTGAAGTTTATGCTATTTGTCTTTAAATGCCTTGTTGAAAAACACAAAATTCCTTTTTTGACTACATTGATTATTAAAAAATCGTTGCAGTATTGCTCATTCATTCATTCATTCATTCATTCATTCATTCATTCATTCTCATGCACCTTTCCTGCATCATACATACATGTACAGCTTCCTTGTATTATCTAAACGTCCATCTTTTATCTGCAATGGGAAGCAAGGTTGACAAACGACCAAAATAGAAGCACCGACACGTTGGACATCATGCTAAATTTCGGATGCACCGAGTTTTGTTTGTAAACACTGACCTTGCCGACGGAGAATCGCGGGATGTTCGTCTTGATCGTCGCTGTCACCTTCCTGATGAGCATATTCTCCGCTCTGGATAGCGCTTTAAGAGTCGCCATTTCTGCAAATTACAGGCCTAATTTTGTGTATAGTGAATGATGGTGACAGTATATGCCCTCGTTGATCTCAAAGAGGCGGGGATGAGGTAAGCGAGGGAGTGTCGGGGGCTCGATTTGCTTATTTGCATTTAACCCTCACGCTACCATTTTGCAGTTTCCGATTCATTCTAATGAGTCGGTTCTTTTTTAATGTTTCGGTTGCTCAGCGTTCACGAATCGTGATGAATCTTTCGGGGTGGTTCAAGTCTCAAGATTCAACAACGCAGAATCGGTTTTAAAACATGTCCTCACAGTGATGCTAGTGGACTATAAGATCTCTCTGGCCGTTTTATCAACACACAAGTTTATTTACGGCATTAAAATAGGTTATATGATAACTTATATCTTATTTTCAGCCAAGCAAGTTATAATGGCTCATGACTGCAGTAAAACAGGGAGACGTGACATAATAACAGTTTTTGTATTATTATTATTATTAGCATTAATAACAATAAAAAATAATAATAATTTACTAATTATTCAAAAACTCATAACGAGTAATTTATATATTTATATATAAAAACAATGATTTTATATACATGCAATTACAGAAAACAAATACCACTTGAAAATTCTCAGTTTCACTGGACTTAAGAGAGGATTTTACAAAAGACTGATAACATCGCTTCCAAATTTCAATATACATTTTTTTATTTATTTACTTATTAGGTACAAATTAACTAGAAAATAAATTAATTCAAACAAGTAAATGCAATGGAGAATATTGGAACAAGAAACCAGACATCACGTGATAGCACAACTACGTCATAGCCTAAAATATCTGAGAAATCTTACATTGAACTGATTCTTGAAAATGAGCTGTTCAAAAGAACCGACTCGCGGAAATGATCTCGTACATCCTTCATCACTACTGCCAAGCTTCATTTCAATCCACTGTTATCAAACGCAGTGTATAATAAGGATCAATCGCATAAGGGGTGAACAAAGTAAGTTTCTGTTTTGATCCAACCGCCATGCCTTTGAGTTTATGAATGAAACGACAGAACAAAACACCCCAGTAATCCTCCGCACGTGAGTAATCGCGCGCTCGTCACGTGACTGTCGTTTGCAGTCATGGCCGACGACTACAGACGAAGCGTCGAGCTGGAGAGGAGGATTTTCGAGTTAGACAACAAGTGTGCCACTCTTCGGACGGAGAAACCAGGTAAACGGGAATCGTGTCGTCAATTGCACAAATCCAGGCTGTCGTTATTGTGGAAAACGCATGTTCGTTGGCTGAATAGACCGGTGTTGTCATCGTTAGCTAGTTAGCTTAGCCTATCTGCGTTAGCATACCTGCGATCCACAACAAATATTTCCCTGTCCTTCTGTTACCTGTGTGTTTGAGTAAATGTTTGAATAACTAGCAGAGAAGAACACTGTAGTACTAATATCAAACCATGTGTTATTTTAAAAGCGTACTCTTCTTTATTGTGTGTTGTAGTTTAATTTTTGCTGGCTAGTTAGATACACTTTGCATAAACTGAGTAAAGTCGCATGAGGTCGTGCAGTGACATAACGCAATGTAAACATGGCAATCGTGCAATGTTATTCTGCAGCGGCATATTAAAATGTAACCATGAGTAGCATATATTTTAAAGATCGCATATTAGTAATTTCTGCAGAAATATTTTTTAAATTCTATGCCTAACGTTACTTTAAACAAATTAGAGGTGTATTACCACACATTTCGTCATTTACATATAGAGAATGCAGATTATTTCATTATTAAAATAAACATTCAATAATATTTAGTTTACACACATTCTAATGTATTTTGGTGCTTTTAATGATGTATGATTATCATCAGGTAGAGTGTAAACATATGATTTTTATCTATGTTCAATTAGAGTGCAATGTGTTTTTTGTGTCAATGTTTTTTTCTTGTTTTGCAGTGTCCTTTTGTCATGACTATAAATGCTGTAATTTTTATGTTTTATATAAAAAATCTGTTTCTCTGTTTTGGCACTGTTTTTAACCCTGACACCACAAAATCATTTAGGATTAGAGATTAGCAAGAACCTCTTCAAAATTTCTTCCAATCTTTAAAAAAAGTGGTCTTAATGTGCGCTTCCTTGTTTTAAGCCCTTAAAAGGACTTGGAATCATAGCAGAAAGTAGGGCTGGGTGATTTGGCCTAAAATCAAAATCTCGATTATTTGAACATTTTAACTCGATTATGGTTAATGAACTATGATTGCATGTATTTTTTTATTTTTTGACCTTATAGTTCACTGACAGATTTTGTACAGTAAATATGCTCACATATAGCCATGGGACGATAAACGTTTTCAAGGTATACCGCGGTTTGGAAAAGTCAAGGTTTTAAAATTGTCTAAATTTTCTGCAATACCGTTCCTAAGGTATGTGTAAGATTTTTTTCTTTACTTTTTTTTTCTTTAGAACAACAGTATCTCCAGCAGAAAATATATCCATAAATGTCGTTTTAAATTGTAAACAAATCTGTTTTGAAACTAATGAAGACAGCAGAAGTCAATAATTCTTTTAACTTATTTTGCCTGACATGTTTACTGCTCCAAAATATTTTATTGTTTCTCAAAAGTTTTAGTTTTTTACCCAGTCATTTAAAAAGAATATATTTTAGAGCAGTAATCGCAATACCCTGAAACCTGATATTTTTATACAACGTTATCATACCGTCAGAATCTTATACCGGCCCATGCCTAATCACATATTACAAGTAAGAGATTTTTGAATGAAGGGCACATTACTTGATTTTAATTAATCAACTTTCTATGATTTTTTATTGAACATCAACATTGAACAACTGAAAAGAAAAACGCACATTGCCAACCAACAGTCACTTTATTTCTTATAAAAAGTGAAAATGAAAAACTTGCACTTTTGGAAACAAAATAAATTATTTTGCATAATTTTTGATCGATTATAGGTTCTGAATGTTGATTTCAATTACTTTTCGATTAATTGCTCAGCCCTAGCAGGAAGTCTTAAATTCATAAAGTTGACTTTTTAAATGGTGCATACATGTAGAAATCTTCTGTTGTTTTGAAGTTCCGGTGCAATTATCCAAACATCCTTCAATTAAGAGACTTGAGATGCAAAATATAGCATCTATGAGAACCTGAAGAACATTAAATTAATTAAAATATGAAAACATAGGTCAGTGGAGTATGAAAAGGATTTCTGAATGAAGTTGAGCTCATTGGTAGTTATTTGTTGTTGTTTAAATTATAAACCTGCTTCATTTTTTTATCAGTTTCTCAGAAACAAGTCTTCTCATCATTTTGTTGTTTTGCCTCTCAGGCTAATTCTGGTTTACTTGAGAAGATATAAATCAGAAAAAAGAAGAAGATGAAATGTGTATCAAAGTGTGAATAAAATATACATTTTTGAACATTTTGACAGCATAATTGGTTAAAATTGGTAAAAATAAGCACAGCTAGTGTTTTTCAGCCCATGATAAACTTCCGGTGAAAGATTTATGTGACCATTTTCAATTTCATATGGTTCCTTTTACAGCATCCATGTTGTGATGTAATTAAAATACATTCAGTTAAATAAACTTAAGCATTCATTTATTTAGTTCAGCATAACACGAGATGAAAGACACTGCAGAAGTGTAACCGCTAGCACCGTCAGGATCAGCAGGTGAGCACTGAAATTCCATTGAAAATACTGTGGTAAAATAAACTGTCATATTTTAAAGACATGGCAGAAGATGATGGAATTTAATTCAGTGCTTCTTGTTTGGTCTGAGAACCACTTTATATCTTATATCTATCAGGCAGTAAAAATCACTGATTTTTAAAGAAATCAGACCTTAAAGGTGGCAATTTTATAATAGAAAGACAGTTCACCGGAAGCTTGAAGGTTGGCTGACTAAAAATGAAAAGTCTGTGTGCATATACCCCATTTACATTTAAATACCATATTGTGTTCATAAAATGATCATTACCTGTTCTTAAATGTTTTTTAATTCACCTTCATAATACCCCAACTGTTTTTCTTATGCCATTAGCTGTAAACTCATATTATATGCCCCCTTCTATTAAATATTAACACATTGGGGGTTTTTTTTTCTTCCTTCCTAGATGATGACTACTTACAGAATGCATCTTCCATACTTGACAAGTTGAAAACCTATTATAGACATGGAGGAGAGAGCAGCAGCCTTCCCAAACTGCTGCAGGATTATACACAGGTACTTTCGTTTATTTGTAAGCAATAGTTACACTGTTGTTCTTGTATGTATTCATTTTGACAGAAAAAAAAATGGAATTTAAGGAAAAATGGTTTTTGATTAATGATATTTAGTTTTAAGGAATTAAACAAATGCAAACATGTTGATTAATTCTTGCCATGTTTATTTTTTGGTGTTAATATTGTGGTATTATACAGAGCGTAAACATTTCAAAATAATAATAGTAATCTCAAGAAGCTTATCGGTGTGTTAACATGCAATTACAAAAGATGCTGCAATCAGCAAATGCTCACAATGATAAAGATATGTGACCCCGGACTAAAAAAAAATGCCTTATGTTGCTGCATACTGTAGGTATTTGTGAGAATAGAGTAAAATACATTGTACAAATCAAAATTATTGAGTTTAATTTTATTCCAAAAATCTTTGCAATATTATATAAAGTAAATTTCCTGCCGTACATATTTTTAAATATACACTCAGATTCTATATTTTCCATATTCCAATAGTTTTGTCTATATTGTACTTTCATAACAAACCATACATCAATGGAGCGTTATTTATTCAGCATTTAGTATCTCAGTTTTCAAAAATTGCTGGTTTTGTGTTCCAGGGACACATATAAACCTGTAATATAAACTAGTAAGTAAAAATAGTATTAACTTGTAAGTCAATGATTTAGAATCTGTGGGTTTTGATTTTATTCGTTGGGCATTGTGTGGTGCTGTTCAGTTACTTTATAATATGCTGGAACGGTCAGTTGAGCATCAAGATGACGAATGTGTGCTTTGTTCTTGCTTCCTTCCGACTCTTTCATCGTATCCTAACAAGACCCATCTCTGCCAGAACTCAAGGTTGTTCTTTAAATTGAGCAACTGTCGCAGTGTTTTTAGATCTGCTTATAATTTAAAAAGACACATTTTTATGGCTATAATCAATGGTTTTTAGTTACATAATACACTATTTCTGGTTTTTAATTTCACCCTGTCACAGAAAAGAAACTCTTTGAGAATGAACAGGTTTTTAAATATAGATTCCCTGTAAAATCCTATTTTGATTGGGTTTATTTGTGTAATGAAAAATTAATACAAAAATAGTGTTTGATACATACGCAAGTAAAACATAATTTTAATCTGCCATTATCATGTGTGCATCAAATGCATGCTTGAGATCTAGTCTGTTTAATGGAGTAAAACAATATGCAATACATTATTTTTTGAAAAAAAAAAAATGGAACATACAGTATTCATTGTATTTATGCAGATTATAATTGCTTAAGGGCAATTTACAAATTCTGCAGAGACCCTGTGTATTAATAGCATATTCCAAATTTTACCCTAATTTTTGCAGGTCGTTTTGGACATCACATTCTATGAGGAAAACAAGCTTGTAGACCAGGAGTTTCCTGAGGACTCTTCCCCTTTTAAAATCCAGCAGTTACTACAGGACTTGACAGAGCCAGAGGTGTTAGCCGGGCGACTGGTACCTGCTCAAGAGGTGCTGTATTTCTGTAGAAGCCCTTTTCTTGAAACAATTTGGATTTATAATTTGATGATGATTCTGACTAAGGCCTCTACTCCTACTACTTATTATTTTTGGTTTCAGGCCACCTCTGCCATTTGGAAATGTGCCAATTCATACTGCAGTTTTTATGATATTCTTTTTCAACTTATTTTAATGTGTCATGACTAGTGAATGTTCAGAATCATTCTTATTTATTTTACTTAATGATTATAAAACTGTTATGTGAGGTGAGTAACAGTAGTTTGATGGTCTGGTTTTTGGATTAGGTGCAATCTGTGCTGGGACTGGAGCTGCTGGAGTGCCTATACTGGAGACGTGGGGCTTTATTATATATGTACTGCCACACACTTCACCAGCGCAAGCAATGGATCAAGAAGAACAAAGCCACATTCCTTAAGGTGCTTTCCCCATCCTCTCGCTCCACAATGCCAGTTTTAGTGGGCATTAAGTGTTGCAATGCTCCATGTTTTCACAGTGTCTTCAAGAAGGTGTGCGTTACCTAATGCGAATGTTGCAAGTGAGGAACTCGGTCAAGCTGAACGATGGTGTGGTTTTTCATGACTCTGCAACCGCCAATTTTCTGGCAGAAGGTACGGCTTTGCTAATGTACTTTCTGTTGTAAAAGGTTTCTCGGGAGTTTAGGAGATGAAAACTGTAGATTAAGCATTTGTATTTCTGCGGGTGGGGATTTTCATATCACTTTTAAAATGCACAAAATCTCCAAATTAGGAGATTTTCCACTATAATAATGTGTTACCTTGCCTATAAACTCCAAGCCATAGTGCTTGGATTACTGTAAAGCAAAATAGAAATAAAAAATAAAATAGGTGCAAAGTAATGGCATAACTTTGCATTTATTACTTAACATTTACATTAAGGGTGCTTTCACACTTGGTTCAATTGCCTGGACCGTACCCAAGTTCGATTGTCCCCCCTTGCCACCTTCTCGGTTGGTTTGTGTTCACACTGTCTTTTTTCCTTCTGAACCCCAGTACGCTTGCGTCATAGAGCTGCTGTTTTGTTTACTGCTGTTGCTAGGTGACGGTCACGAAAGCAAAGCGCCAAAATGGAGACTTCCGCACATCGTGGTCGATTTGCTTTTACTGAATCTTTTAGTTTTGGACATACAGAAAGCGACTCGCGTCTATCTGCTGCAAAAATATTATAAACATTCAGAACATCACACAGTGTCTGCAGAAGCTGTTTCTGGAGGAGACAAGCAGACATCACTGTGTATAACTGTGCTTTGCTCAGTCCCACTTGTCACCAAGGTACAATATGTGGCGCACACACACGAATGAACGTTATGAAAACGATAGTTTGTTGTACAGTTGGCGTTTCACTTCCGATATTTGCATTCATACTAGAAGTGAACCGTAACAGAGTTCGCATGAACCGTACCCCAGACCACCTCTTTCAGGCGGACTCGGGTACGGTTCACGGGTGCTCACCCGAGTTCAGAAGACACGTTCACACTAGCTAAACGTACTGTACTATGACGTCAAACGAACCCGGGTGCGGACCAAAAGTGCTAGTGTGAAAGCACCCTAAGGCAAAAAACTGCAGAAATGGCCTATACACTTCACTATACATTTCAAATGTATTGGTAGTAAAACAAGACACGCTATAAAATAAGAAATATAAACATAGCATACAAACTAGCAATATGTCAAATAAATGTAAGTGGCCAAAGATATAAATAAAATGAACCGCAAATAACAGTTATAAGTGTTACTCAAAACGATTAAATGTTAATTAATTTTGATTAACAGCTGTCATCACTTTAAGATTCAAGATACTTGTTCACGTACATCTTTGGGTCGGGACACACCAAACTAATGGTCCGCCATTGGGCTTCGTCGATTAGGCTAGGTATACGATGCGTTTCCACTGGTACGTTGGGAGCACAGCGTAGCGAGTGTTTTTAGTTCATTCTTTATGGAAGTTCAGCATAAACGGTCACGTAGTGCATTTATCAAATTTAAAAGCAGCACAGAGGAAGCGTTGAGAGCAGTCGACGTAAGAACATTTTGCATGCTCTAGAGCTGTGGCATTGAAGCTTTGCCAGCAGATATATATTTGTTGCGATATATAATACGATATGAATACAATTTCAACAGATGACCTGAATAGCTCTATTTGTGAAAACAAACAAAAAAATCATTAATTTAGATTGGTTGGGTTGATTTTGTAATGGTGTGAATCATGTATAAAAAAATTGCAAGAATAATTACAATAGAGCAAAGAAAAAAGTAAAGAAACAGTTATTTATGGTTTTTTGGAGAGTCAAACAGTATTCAGATACTGAAATTTAATAATGTAATGTAAAACAACACTGTATAGTCTTCATTGTATTAATAAATCTTCATTAAAGTTACAAATGCTTTACATTATTGTTCCCGAATGCTTTATACTTTTTTGAAATGCCTTGTCAACACATGCAAATGATAAAGTTAGATTCTGTTATACTTATTAGTTGCAATGATTCCACAAATCTCATGTATTTTCAATTGTGGGTCGACTTTATTACTATTCGACTATGTCGACTATTCACACACTTTGCGATATTGATGCTGAAATGATATATTGTGCAGCCCTACTGAGCGCTGTAGTGGAAATGCGCTCTTTGGGTTAGTTTAGGGTTACCCTCCGTGAATAATGACAATTACTGTCATAATGGTACTAAATGCTGCTTTGTTTGTGCTTTGCATGCACACATTGGAAGTTCCCATTCCTATTGTGAAGGAGAAAACGTATACTGCTCCTCACGGGTGCTGAAAGGCACGTCCTTTTCACACAGGCACGTGCACAGAACGTGCACTGTAGTTTCAGTTGCCTGCCATCCGTTTTGTTGTGTTCACGGGCAGCTTTTTGATCCAGGCGAGATCAGATGTGAGCCAACACGAGTCAACGACACAATTGGGTTTCATCAGCACTATTTGGGTGGCAATGGCTTGGTGTGCAACAGAAGAAGAACATCAGTGTGCACTCATTTAGAAAACCCTTAAAGGCAGGTGCTCGATCAAACCAAAAACAGTAGAAAAAGATTTTTAAAAATCGGCACACTGACAATTTAGCTCTCAAAAGACAAATTTTATTACCGCCCCTTTGTCAACTGCATACATTCTGCATACAACTTAATTGTTAATTCTGAAAAGAGCAACAATGCGAACACATTTGCTTTATTTCATTACGTTTTAGCCAACTATTAAATACGATTTAATTTGCAATACAGATCTTTAAGTCTATATGTAAATTTACACGCTGTCTTTGATTGTAAATTTGTAAATATCACTTGACTCTTTAATGTTTAGCAGTGAGATCTTCAATTATCAGTGTCTGTAACATCCAGTATACGAAAATTGATTCTTTAAGCCGCAGTCACACTGGACTTTTCCCTCCATAGACTTCCATTCATATGCACGCGAATGCGTCAGACCAGAAACGCAAGGTCGTGCATCAGATTTCGCAGGTTGCTGCGGTGCAAAGTTCAAACTTGGTGAACTCTGACCTGCGAAATCGCATCACTTGACTGCGTGAGACCAATCCAGGATCAAAACATGACCTCTCTGAACTGAAATTTAAAACATGGAGCAGTCGCTCGCTTTTTTTAATGTCTAATCATCTTGTTTAATCCCGCCCCTTTTCGCAGCGCCGTACGACAGAATTTCGCAAGCTCAAACTCTAGTGTGACTGCGGCTTTAGTGTTGGTGGTAACTACTGAGAATTGGGTTTGCTAATACCTAAGCCCAAAGCATACTTCAGTTAAAGCGTGTACATACTGGACAGCCTACAGTGTGCATTACACTAATTTTCCATCAGAGCAGTTCACACATACTGTTTGCGTTATGCTCGATTTTGTATCCAGAAAATGCGCACTTTTTGCAAGTTTCTTGCATTATTCTTAAAACAGACCTTAAAAGTGAGCAAACAAATATCACAACAGTGTTTTGTTTTTTATATTTTATATATACACACACACACACAGTTGAAGTCAGAATTATTAGCCCCCTTGAGTATTAACCATCCTGTTTATTTTTCCCCCAATTTCTGTTTAACGGAGGGAAGATTTTTTTCAACACATTTCTAAACATAATAGTTTTAATAACTCATTTCTAATAACTGATTAATTTTATCTTTGCCATGATGACAGTAAATAATATTTTACTAGATATTTTTCAAGACACTTCTATACAGCTTAAAGTGACATTTAAAGTATTAACTAGGTTAATTAGGTTAACTAGGCAGGTTAGGGTAATTAGGCAAGTTATTGTATAACGATAATTTGTTCTGTAGACGATTCAAAACAAATATAGCTTAAATGGGCAAATGATATTGAAAATGGTTCATAAAAAATGTAAAACTGCTTTTATTCAAGCCGAAATAAAACGATAAGACTTTCTCCAGAAGAAAAAATATTATAGACATATTGTGAAAATTTCCTTGCTCTGCTAAACGTCATTTGGGAAATATTTGAAAAAGAAAAAAAAATCAAAAGGGGGCTAATAATTCTGACCTCAACTGTGTGTGTGTGAATAATGTAAAAGAATTAATATCTAATTGCTAGGGCCAGACAGAATCTGCTGAGTTTTTTACCATTTCTACGCAGAATAAAAATAAATAAATATTTATGCAGATTGATTTTAAGAGTAAAGCAGATGAAGACTAAAAACATAAAATAAAATGTAAACAACTTCATAACTTTTCAGTTTTACATTTACAAATCTAATTAGAACTAATTAAACAGCTCCAGCAGGTCTCTCATATTATACCACTAAAAGACAGGAAATATAACTTTACAAATCGAATTGTACATTAATCATCTAAGCATTTGCATATCATTCAGTTTTCTGCCAGAACAGATTCTGTTTGCCTACTTATTAGCCAATAATATTATGATTTTTGCATGTAAAGATATCGTCTTATACCATGTATGAAAAAATGCAAGCAATTCATCATCAAGCCAACCTCAACATTTTTCTTGACAAACTTTAGAGAATATATTTTTGCTGATAAAGTGCATGTTATAAGTGTGTGTATTTATATTCTTGATTTTAATATTTTGCTCATTTTTCTTTCATGTTTCTCCTCATTAGGTATCTTTTCTGATACTCATTTGCTTACGATGATGTACATTGGAGAGATGTGTTTCTGGGCAGTGAAATATGAGGACTGCAGCATGGACACCACAGAGCGCAAAGAGGACAGGCTTCATTTCCGAGATATTGGCACACAAATCCTCCATAAGTACGTTCTGGCATGCGAGGGGCCACTTCAGGGTCAGGGCTGGAACACAGAGAATGCCAAGGAGATCCTTAGTATTTTACAGTAAACCCGGAGAGATCTTTTAGGGCAGGAGGTTCACGCAATGTCATTCTTCTGAAGCTAGCAAAAATAAAAAAGTAAACACAAACAAAAAAGATTAAAAAAGAAAAATGCAGAAAACAAAAAAAGGCACTTATCTTCCAGTCCAGATTTGTTTTCTGGATGTGTGTTTTCGCTGAGAATGTGGAATAATACTTCTAATGTAAAATATAAACAAATAACTATTTGTTTAAAAAAAAAAATTATTCCAGCCGAGAAACATCACAACTTTTTATTTATTTTAATTTTTATTTATTTATTTTTAATTAATTACATTTATATATGTCATTTATATATGTTAAAAGAAATGGTACAAAGGAGGGGAAAATGCAGATATATGTTGCATATTTAAGTATTCGTGACCATTTTTAAGTATGGACCTTTTTCTTTTTAATAACATCTTTGTATATGACACTTCTTCTGCTCACTTATTAAAAGTTGCATCTTTATTCCTTTCGTTGACCAGATGTAATGTTCAGAGATGGGGGTTTGGATATTTTGATAGTATACTTTAAAAAAAAAAGCTAAACTTTTTGGTCATATTCTTTTTAAAATGAAGTTCTTCTTTTGTTTTTTATGTCTTCATTGAAATAAATTTTGGGTTAAGAAATGTTGAAATATGAACGTGTGAGTCATATTTTTGTTATAAGCTCGTTTCCCTTGAGACGATATTTAGGGTGTTAAAAGATAAAACATAATTGTCATTTGCTTATTGAAATGTGTTAAAGGGCCATAAAACACCCCTCTTTTGGTTCAAGTCTACCTCAGAACTTTATGGAAAAACTGTTTCATTATGGGCATGGAGCGCTGCGAGCTAGGGGGAAGTGGGCGTGGCCAGCAGAGGGGGGGGGGGGGGGGGAGTATGGGGGGTGAGCAACTGTTGTCAGTTGGCTCACAAAATGAGAGACAAACCGTGAGGAGATGCATGGTTTTATAGTTTTATTTTATTTATTTTATATTTATTTTTTTTTATTCATATACACAATCACAATTTGCTATACTGTTATAAAGATAATCATGGAAACATTATAAATCTAAAGGACTTCTCTCCTCCTCAATCCCAGAGTCTGAATGCAGACACAGTGGATAGCGGTGCAGCAGGTCTCTTGCCCTGTCTATTCTTACCATTAGCCCTGCCGGTAATCTGGAGGATTTTAAACATAGATGAACACAGCAGCATGGATATAGGTGATGTGTCTGAATGGTAACAAACTCAACTGATAAAAGACAAAGTACGACATTCTCCAATTCTCGCACAGCTCTTTCAACAAAAATGCTACCAACACACAACGAAATACTGCTTGCTGTGCGCGGATGCAGTCTCACCCAGTCATTGGGTCTCACAGCTTGGCAGGTCTGCCTTGTTTTCAGAAAGCACGTGCTGTCATGAATAATTAAGAAGCAGGGTCTTCTCATAGGATAAGAAAACTCCGCTATGAATAATAATGAGCATCGTCACTCCACTAGCAGATTCACACTACGTCATCGATTTTGATTCCACCCTAAAATGTATTTTAAACCTGGAAGATGAAATTAGCTGACAAAAGCTCAAAATTACAGTTTTCTCCAATTAAAGCTGACAGGTTCTAACGTTGTCTTAACTGATGCTTAACACACACACAAATCTGTTAATTTTTTAAAAAGTACTCCAGGGTGTCTAGAACATTATAGTCGAGTTGTATCTATATTTTATGCTTCTATTCTTTTAATATTCTTTTAGTACAAACTGAATTTCATAATTTAGGCTAGATAAAACAAGTATTTTAAAAACTCACTGAGTTGATTAACAGTCAATTGTAATTTAAAGGAGACCTATTATGCCTCTTTTTACAATATGTACAATGAGTCTCTAATGTCTCTAGAGTTTGTATGTATAGTTCCTGCACAAAAGTACCCCACTATTTTTTTTATATCTGTGATTGATCTAAATTGTGCCATTTTGGTGACTAATGCTTTAAATTCAAATGAGATTGTGGTCTTATCAAGAGGGAGGAGCTACAAATGCCTGTGCATCAGCATAGCCAGCCTGATCTCACGAGGCAACGTAAGTATTATACTCTGTCAGTTTAGTGGCTAATTCTACGAATTTGTACAGAAATTAGTTCGAGTTTAGTCCTACAAAAATGCAATTTTAATAAGGAGGCATGCCACCCAACCGCGCCCCTAAACCTAACCGTCATTGGGGGATAAGCAAATTATACTAAATTGTATGAATGAGATCGTATGAATTAGCCACTAAATCAAAAAGTAAGAGATGATGAGATTGTGTTGGCATAACGGTTCAATACAGGACTAACCTCTGTGAAAAACTGAATGTCAAAAGAAAAGGCTCAGAAGGCAGTCTATGGAGACCGCGGTATAAATTCGTGCATCCTTAAACTCCACATAATGTCTCTCACAGTCACTGACATCAACTTTAGCAGGATGTGAAAACTAAAAAAATGCTGCTTTCACTCGACTGTTTATGCTAATGCGAGAGATAATGGGTGGAGCTTTCCTCCAGTGAGTTTCTGCAGGCTGTTTTTATGAAGCGGTGATATTACAAATAGAATTTATTTGTACCGTTAAACAATATCTATATTTACTGTTGCCACACCACTGTGATTAAACCATTTATGAAGGTAATTTTTGCATAATAGGTACCCTTTCAGTTGATTGAAACCTGTTAACGCATTAAAACGGGCTAGCAACATGTTAGTGGGCAAATGTGAAGCCATGCTGATAATGTATATTGATTGTTCAGAATGTGTTGTTCAACTTAGAAGCATGTTTGGAGTTATGTTAACAGTTTGTTTTGAACATTTTTAGCAATATATTAGTGCGTTAGTGCGATGGGCAGTATTTATGATACATGTATTTCAAATACGTATTTTAAATACAAAATAGTATTTTGTAATTTGTATTAAATGGGTTTGATGAAAATGGGTTAATATTTTGTATCAAAATACTTTAGTGTCTTGTATTTTGTATTTTTAAAATACTGTAAAATACGTTGTATGAAGTCTACATGATGACTTCATAAAAATGCGGCCTTACATTGATGCTTTCTCAGTTATTTACCAAGGCTTGAGATCAGAACAGGAAATTAAGCAGGTGGTCAATGCTAATATGCAATGGCAGTTTAGTGTACAATTCGGCATCAGCATCTTTGCTTCAGAAATAAGATGGAATAAAATATCAGTCCTTAAGAACAGGATGAGGAGCTTCAGATCATCCTCAGTGTCAGCCTCAGGGCTGCACGTGTAAATGCAGAGGAACTTTAGAATAATAAAACATCAGATGGTGTACTGGTGTTCACTAAGGGGTGTTAACTATTTTAATGTAAAAATCTTACATGCTGTGGCTTTAAGAGGTTAAGAAATTAAAGGGATGCATTAAAGGGATGGTACAGCCAAAAATGTACATTTCCTCATCATTTAATCACACGTTTCATTTTATAATTTTCTTTCGTCTGTTGAACACCAAACAATATATTTAGAAGAATGTTGGGAAAAAGCAGCCACTGACATCAGTAGTTGAATATAAAATACTATGGAAGTCAATGGCTGTTTTCAGCATTCTTCAGTATATATTTCTTCATTTTTGCATGAACTATTCCTTTTCAAATGCTGAATTGATATGTGTATGTAATATTAGATGTTTGTGTGTGTCTTTCAGCAGTCCAGTGAGTGTGAAATCAGGATACAGATGCATCCCCACATGCTTCTGTTTTTCATTAAAAAATAAACAACCTTATTTATTATTCATAACATGTCTTTTATTAATGTAGAAATGCAAAGTTTACACAAACAGCAGAATAATAATATAGACTCTCATGAACATTATTATATTTTATTATATTAACGTAAACTGCATATGTTAAACAGAAATATATTACAGACTGTCAAATTGCTTTATGATAATATTTATTAGGATCATTGTCATGACGCAAGCATTAGTATGTAATTGTGATTATGTTATTCAAAACAATATAAGATGTGGATATACGTTACTTAGTCAAAACCAGCATAAATTCATTTTTAAATGGTGCAAAATGTTGCAGGATTCCTTTTATTAAAATTCAACAAAACATGAACGTGGATTGTGTGAATAGATCACAGCAATTTTTTCAGTAAAAAGCAACCACAACATTGTATATTAAGGGTGTAAAGAGCTATACAACAAAATAGAATTCATAAGATTTCATGTGCAATAATTTCTATCTCACACATGCATTTTTCAGTTATGATTTAATGCGGGTAAAGGGCTTTTTCATGAGCGATTCTTCAAACAGCCCAATTAAATTATATTATTTCAGTGATGAAAAATAGATTAAGATGTACTAAAATGGTTTTGTTTCTTCAGTGATTGTGCCTGTTAACAGTTAATCATCAGCTCTCAGTAACACTGTGTTCTTGAATCTGTTTCTATTATTGAAAATAACATTATTTGATGATGCAAACCTGATTCAGATATACTGTTGAAGTTTCAACCTTTCCACTGTTTAATAAATGTTACTTCAATAAAGCTCTGCTGTTGAATGAACTTCAATGTTCAGCATGAAATCAACATTTTTCAAAACCCTTATTTTATTGAGACATTTTTTAATACTCTGGAGAGAAATGAAGGTACATTTGTAACTACTTATTTGTTGGACCACTTTAACTATTGACAACCAAATGCATTCAATGCAATGGTACTCCTATGACATTGTAGGCTACTACAGTGGGCTCTGAGACAAAGAAAAACACAATTCAGGTGTTGAGAAAGAGAACTTTATTCTGTTTGATTTGCAAACTCATCTGAAAACAACAAACCGGTAGAGAAACGGAGAAACGATTCTAACTATAAATCGCTGTTGTCCTGAGCGTGTTGTTCTGAAGGCTTCTTTGCTCAACAGCCCTGGCATGCTGAAAAACAAAGCAAACCATCAAAAAGTTCAAACACATGCCCTATTGTCTATTTTAAACTACAGTAAACTAAAGTTTAAAACCATAGTTTAAAATAGAAGCTAAAGTGGGCCACGCTGCGCCCACCCACCATAACCCTGGCAGCAGGTCCCACTAAACCGGCCTCCCGTGTTTCCCTGAGGGTCCTCACAGCCCGTATTGCGCCCTGCCTAGGGTACACGAGCTGCCTCGCCCCAGGGAGTGCACGAGCTGACCGGGCGCCAGTCCGTGCCGGATGCCCGGAATGTTGCTCGGCGGCACATTTCGAGCAACAAACACGTAATATTCCTCGCGATGTTGCGTTTACGTACGCAAACCGCGAGGAACTACAGCACAGACGGGCCCGGGTGAAGCTTCACGAAGCGGACTTCGTGAAATTGGCGTGGCTCCACTCGTACCGTCGGTATTGAACTCACCTTGGTCAAGTACAAACAGCAACACCTTGACAACTGACAACACTGAGAGAAAACGCGCGGGCTTTATTTAGAGCGCGACGTCACTGGCTGAGAATGACGTCACGATGAGCGCAGACGAGAGGCTGCGTCCAAGATGGCGTCCTAGCAACAGGTGAATCGATGTGCTCTGCAAACTCAAATAGCGGGCGTTGCCAGTGGTGTGTTTTGAAAGTCCTCTCATTCGTTTCTAGTAAAGAATATTATGTAAATACTTGCTGGACTGTTTTGTGTCCGTGACAAAAAACAGAGAAAAGAAACAACAACAGAAGCGTGTCTCTGGGGGAGGCTAATTCTGCTATTGTTAGCAATAACGCGAGTGAAACGCCTGAAGCTTCTTCTAGTTTAGAAACGGAGAAACTACATCATTATTCCAGGATAAACATGGATCTCGTGCCTACTACACAAAGTGTAGACTCTCACACATATATCCTGATACTGACGAGGTGTGTGATCTATGTAAAAGAGACAAGGCAGACTTTTTTCATGTGTTCTGGGCTTGTCAAAAGTTGAGTGTCTATTGGACACAAATATTTAAAACACTAAATGATGCTTTTATGTACACACCTCATACACATATCTAAAATCTTATAATCACAATACAAGTCATCGCATATCCTGATAATGATATATATGATAATATTTAATTTTATGAATACCTCTTCGTGTACAGGAGTAGAGAAGCTGACTTGCTGTCAAACATTGTTTAAGTACTTCACTAAGCCAGTTTAATGGTGATGAGATTGATCCAACAGGCCAGTTGATAGAAGGTTTGTAAAGAAATGTCACGCTCAATTTGTAAAAGTATTTTGTAGTATTTTCAAAATACGGTATTTTATTTTGATACATTTGTGGCTGCTGTATTTTGTAGTTTATTTTGATGCATAAAATCGAGGTATTAATGTATTTTATTGTTGCTTTGGTGTTTTCCTGTTTTATGTAAATAAAGGGTGTGTGTAAATCGGGGGTGTGTAATGTGATTAAGTAGTTTTACTGCTTTGGAGGACAATTAGCAACTGAAAATTAAAAAGAAATTATCAAGTTATTCATGCCATATTTTAGACGTGGAAAAAAATCACTTTTAAATGGATGAATACATAAAACTCAAATAAATAAGTTGATATACTATGATAAATTCATAATATATAAATGGAGATGTTAAAATGCTTATTAGATAAATGTACAATAAACAAAGAACCGTGATTTATTTCCTTTCCATACGTATTCCAAAACTACTATCCCCATAATGCACTGCTGTACGTGACGTTGCATACACGCCTATGAAAACACGAAAGACGTGTAACTTTTGACAGTTCCGGGAAAATAAAACGGCATTAGCTTTGCACAAATGAAATTGTATCGAATAGTTGACTGAAACGTAAACAAATAAAGCAAATGAGTCCGCATTGTTGCTCTTTTCAGAAGCTAGGCTACATAAAGAAGTTGATAAAGAAGTGTCATCAGTATGTTGAGCCGATCTATAGTCGTGCAAAGTCTCAGAAGTATCAGAGATAGATTTTTTGATACAAGACGACATAGAAATGAGCAAAGTGATGGACCAAGTGAGGATGCCACAGGAGCCTCTCTGGATAATTTGTCGGTAAGAGACAAGTTTTAGCTTTTTTTTTTTTTTCATTTTTTATTTGTTGTTAATATTTATTTTATTTAAGTGTTTTTAATCTGACGATTTCTTAAAAATGTGTATTATTGCTCGTATTGTGTTCGTAATGTAACACTAGTAGTCTACTAGTAGTCACAACATGACTACTATACAGTGTACACTGCATTCTGCAACACTACGCACCATATTAAAAATATACATTAACCCATAATTTCACCATAAAATTTAATTCATTTATCTATTTGGAGTTGTTTTTCAATCTCTTTCAGAACTTGATATGTATTTTTCTTTTTCTTTTAAATAGAGGAGCTCTGCATTTAATCACACACTAAAACCTTCATTTACCTTTAAAAAATAGAAAAAAAACAATTAGAACAATGTTACCTTCTGAGAACTTCCTGACGCTATACAGTACATGCCGTACATATATCCATACTGCATTTCGTTGCCTTGTACACATGTAATGACAATAAAGTTGAATCTAATCTAATATACAGATTAATGACATTTGAAAGCAATGTGTTTGCTACTTTTGTATATGTGTCCTATTAGTTCAGTAAAATTACAGTCCATTGAGACTATAATCACCTTACATGTGTTCAAAATAATGAGTGTACTTCCATCACGTAAATGTAAGGCTCTGCCATCTTGGTTTCTGTCTGTTCCCGCAGGGAGCTCATTCTCTCATTGAGTGTGTGATTCAATTACACTAATTTTAATTCAGCAAATTATTTTTTTAGTAATAAAGAAAAGTAATTAGAAAAGTAATATTATTACATAACTAGCTTTACTTGTAATGCGTCACCCTCAGCACTGATCAGAACACTTGTAAGAACATTACGAAAGTTACCCAAAACTATAAAACTGTGTCATCATAAAATATAACTTAAAATGGTCTAATAACTGGGGTGATTTCAAGGTCTTTACATTCAGAACTTTGGACATATTCGTAAATGACCTTAAAAGGCATACAGTTGAAATCAGAATTACCCCCCTTTGAATTTGTTTTTCTTTTTTAAATATTTCCCAAATGACGTTTAACAGAGCAAGGACATTTTCACAGTTTGTCTGATAGTATTGTTTCTTCTGGAGATAGTCTTATTTGTTTTATTTTGGCTAGAATAAAAGTAGTTTTAAATTTTTTAAAAACATTTTAAGGTCAAAATTATTAGCTCCTTTAAGCTAGATTTCGTTTCGATATTCTACAGAACAAATCATCATTATACAATAACTTGCCTAATTACCCTAACCTGCCTAGTTAGCCTAATTAACCTAGTTAAGCCTTTAAATGTCACTTTAAGCTGTATAGAAGTGTCTTGAAAAATATCTAGTCAAATATTATTTACTGTCATCATGGCAAAGATAAAATAAATCAGTTATTAGAGATGAGTTATTAAAACTATTATGTTTAGAAATGTGTTTAAAAAAATCTTCTCTCTGTTAAACAGAAATTGGGGAAAAAAATTAAACAGGGGGGCTAATAATTCTGACTTCAACTGTATGTCAGATCATGCTTACAATAGATGGTTATGACTTACGGAGATTTACCAAGACAAAGCATCTTGTAATTAAAGTAAAAAATAGTAATAGTTGTACAAGGAGAACAGGAGAAATAACACACAGAGACCAAAAAATCTTTAAAAATGGGCAATGATAAAACAGATTGTAAGAAAAAATGAGGACGACGTAGAAATCTCAATAAAGATGTTTATTCAGCATAGCAGTCTCAAAGTACACGGCAGTACCCTGGTTTCACCGGAGTCAGAATGAACCCTGGACGTTCTTAAACTCCAACCTTTATACTGTTTTAGCTGTTGCCTTTAGACTTGCCTTTAGATGTAAATGAAGTCGCTCCTTGACTGTTGACCCAGCTGTATTTCCTATCTCTCTATGGTAGTGCAGTTTCAACACCATTGATGAGATGGTTCTCTGTGCACCACACCCATCCCCATTCTACAATTGTTACCATTTGGTCGAGATGTAGTCACCTCAAACAATGCAGAGACAACAAACTGTTGACTTCTCTTTTCTCTCATAAGTCAGCCCTTTTGGGAAATGAGCATCAATTCACCATTTAGAGTGGAAGTTGGGTCCAGGCAGACTCATCTCTTACAAGATGTAGATTTATTTTTCTTCAATTACAAAATAAATGTACGTTCTCTGAGAATCCACTCAAAGTAGGTTGCAAGGTTAATATCTACAATGATTTTCTTTTCTTTTACACAGGTTGAAGTGTTTAAAAGGAAAAAAAAGTCCATTAGTTATTAAATTTAGAGTTCATCACACTTGACATGAACAAAAGTGTATTAGATGATATACAGTAGAAAAACACACACTAAGTTTTCTTGTTTACAACAAATTTTGTAAAGCATAGTGCCTTATTCGATTTATCAAAGTCAATCTGTGAAAACTATAAGGTTCACACAAAAAAATAAAGCAGAACTGATTTCAACATTGATAATAATAAGAAATGTTTCTTTAAACACCAAAACAACATGAAGCATGATGAAGTACTGAAGACAAGAGTAATGCTACTGAAAACTCAGCTTTGCATCACATAAATATATGACAAATTAATATTTTTATTATAGTTCAAAGTAAGAAGAAAGAACAAAAACACCAGCAACCGTCCGATGTTTAAACAATCCTCCAACACATAATTTTTTTGTGGTTTTTCTTATTTAAATACACAGGTTGACATGCAGTTCCTCATCATGACCTTCCTGTCTCCACAAGACCTCTGCAGACTGGGAGGCACCAGCACGTACTGGCGGTCAATGGTTCGAGACCCCGTCCTGTGGAAGTACTTCCTGCTCCGTGATCTGCCTCTCTGGCAGTCAGTTGACCATTTATCACTGCCTCGGGTCAAGCTCAATAGCTCAGCTGTGCTGGAGGACTCTGACATGCAGTTCGATTATATGGCAGAGTAAGTGCTTAAAACTGAGATAGAGGACACTTTGATAACAAAAAATAATCAGCCCTGGATGCACTCTTTCTCTCTGTAATAACTGTATTTATTATAATTAACTATATATCATTATAACATGCATAAAGTGCATCCGGAAAGTATTCATAGCGCTTCACTTTTTCCACATTTTTTGTTACAGCCTTATTCCAAAATGGATTAAATTCATTTATTTCCTTAAAATTCTACACACAATACCCCATAATGACAATGTGAAAAAAGATTTTTTGAAATTGTTGCAAATTTATTTAAAAAAACCTGAAAAATCACACGTACATAAGTATTCACAGCCTTTGCTCAATACTTTGTTGATGCACTTTTGGCAGCAATTACAGCCTTAAGTCTTTTTGAATATGATGCTACAAGCTTGGCATACATGTCTTTAGGAATTTTTACCCATTCCTCTTTGCAGTACCTCTCAAGCTCTGTCAGGTTGGATGGGAAGCGACGGTGTACAGCCATTTTCAGATCTCTCCAGAGATGTTCAATAGGATTTACATCTCGGCTCTGGCTGGGCCACTCAAGGACATTCACAGAGTTGTTGTGAAGCCACTCCATTGATATTTTGGCGGTGTGCTTTGGGTCATTGTCCTGCTGGTCTGAGGTCAAGAGCACTCTGAAGCAGGTTTTCATTCAGGATGTCTCTGTACATTGCTGCATTCATCTTTCCCTCTATCCTGACTAGTCTTCCAGTTCCTGCTGCTGAAAAACATCCCCACAGCATGATTGGTGGATTGTTGCACAGATGGATGTCCTTCTGTAAGGTTCTCCTCTCTCCACAGAAGAACGCTGGAGTTCAGACAGAGTGACCATCGGGTTATTGATCACCTACCTGACTAAGGCCCTTCTCCCCCGATCACTGAGCTTAGATGGCCAGCCAGCTCTAGGAAGAGTCCTGGTGGTTCCAAACATCTTCCACTTACGGATGATGGAGGCCACTGTGCTCATTGGAACTTTCAGAGCAGCAGAAAATTTTCTGTAACCTTCCCCAGCCTTGTGCCTCGAGACAATCCTGTCTTGGAGGTCTACAGACAATTCCTTTGTCTTCATGCTTGGTTTGTGCTTTGACATGCACTGTCAACCCTGGGACCTTATATAGACAGGTGTATGCCTTTCAAAGCTTGTCCAATCAACTGAATTTAGCACAGGTGAACTCAAATTAAGCTGCTGAAACATCTCCAGAATGATCAGTGGAAACAGAATGTACCTGAGCTCAATTTTGAGCTTCAGGGCAAAGGCTGCGAAGCTCTACAAATACTTATGTACTTGTGATTTTTCTGGTTTTTTATTTTTAATAAATTTCAACAATTTCAAAAAATCTTTTTTTCACATTGTCATTATGGGGTATTGTGTGTAGAATTTCGAGGAAATAAATGAATTTAATCCATTTTGGAATAAGGCTGTAACATAAAGAAATGTGGAAAAAATGAAGCGCTATGAATACTTTCTAGATGCACTGTAAGTATTGCATTAGTCCAGGGGTGTCAAACTCCTTAAGAATGCAAACCTATACAGTGGAGAAGAAATAATCATAATTAGAGAAGTTTAGAACATTGACTCAGTGGAAATATGTGCCTTGGCCCACATTTTTTCGAAACGTAAATTACATTTCTTCGGGTAGGTTTTGCTGCACATTTCAAATGTTAAATCCACTAGAGGTTGCTTTCTACATTTTTGCAGATCTGAAATTCTTGACTTGTAGTCCATTTTGACGTATGTATCAGATATACATCCTTCTTGTAGGTCCATGAGAAGGCATGCTTGTCTTACAGGTCACCTAGTGAAGCAATTCCATTCGAATGTTTTTGAATGGTTATATAGTTGACTGATTCAAGTATATAACGCTGCCGCCTTATATGGTAGCTTTAGGGTTGGGGTAGATTTTAATAAAACACTATAAGTTGGACTCAGCGTCATGTACATAACAATAAATCAATCAATCAAAAGCTGAAGGATAATTGTACAGCCTGCTTGCAGCTTAAGTTCCTGCCATTTGGAGCTGACCTATCAATTTCCAAGTTGTTCAACGGTTATTATCCTGTCTTTGTCATTATCCTGTCATGCATTTGTCTTTTGTGGATGACCAGCCTTTCTGGGGACATAAATGAGTTATTCACACTTTAAAAGTGCAATATTCTAGAAATGACTGGTTTTGGATTCACCAAGTTCTCTTTCTGCCTTGCAGCTGTCCTTCAGATTTGATGTAACTCATGAAATATGCCTAAATCTGTCTTGTACTCCTGTTGAGATGTCAAATAGGACTACGCAGTGACCCTGAAATGTAGAAAATTGTAGGCTGCTCTATAATTATGATTTCCACTATATATCTCCATCATAGGTGTGCATTATTTTCGAATAATTCAATTGTCTGTTGTTAATTTTTTTTTAACTTTTAAAACATCCATAATAGTGCTTTATGTCTATTAAGGTTGTCGGTAATCCAACACCCATAATGTTTACTAATATATTCATTTTGGCATGACACCCATAGGTATCTACGTGTCTGCCCGGCCTGTCGAAACCAATGGCGCCATCAGCCCAGGGCAGCGTTTGAGTCTGTGACTTCCTTCTTCCAGTCCTTTGTTCCTGTTGCAGAGCCGCAGTTCGCCATGTTCGGCCCTGGGCTTGAGCAGTTAGAAGTTTCCCTCATGAATGTGATGATGAATTCTCCTGAAGTTCTTCCTATTGCAGCAATACCTCAACGTCAGATCGATGGTATCGTGGCATTACTTTTATTTTATTCTATCACTTATTTAACTGAATAAATAGCTGCATAGTTGATTATTTTTCTTGACTCTGATTAGATTTTTCTGTACTTTTCCAGGCATTGGATCTGGAATCAGTTTTAAGTACAAAGATCAGCACACATTCAATATTGCAACATTATATTCAAATAACAGGTGATTATTATCTGCTATTATAATACATAATTATGATTATATGTGTTATTTTACTGTATTTACATAGTTTTACTATCTTTTGGAACAAAATACTTAAATTTAAAGTTATTGCTCAGTGATCAGTGGAATTGTTCTATTTAATATGCTAGATATTTTTTATTAATTATCAATGTGTAAAAAAAACTGTTAATTGTGTTATATTTCATATTTAATCATTTATTTTTCTGAAATATACAGTAACATTTGTTTTAAATGTATATGTTTTGTAAAAAAAAAAGAAAGAAACCCTTTTAAACATCACTTAACCCTAATTAAAATTAATGTGTTTATATTTACACAATATTTTTGTTTAATAATTCAATTTTTTTTTATTATTTTCTTCTGGTTCATGACAAAATAATACAAACACATATCACAAATGATCACTTGTGGCCTACTAAATGTAAGGCCAGAATGTCTACAGTGGTTACTATGGACAAAAGTACAATATTATTAAAAAAGACCCTGGTGAGTAATTTTAAATTGTATTACAAGACATCGTCACATAAGACCAAAAGTCTTCCCACACTGGGATACATACAGGGACCCCTGCTTTGTCCTTATTATGTAATTTGCAAAGTAGACGTTCATATGAAGCTGTTTTAGTCATTATATTGACCCATTGTTTTAACTTTGGGAGTTTTCCAGTGTTTTAAGATGACTCTAGCTGTCACTGAGATCCCCACCATGATGACTGTGAACTCTCCTTTTGTAATATTTGGCATCTGTTCCCTATCTCCCAGTAAGCATAACCTTGGTGACAGTGGTATTAATGTTCCAAGCCATTTACTCAGAATATTTAGGGTTTGGTGCCAAAAAGGCTGAACTAGTGAACAGTCCCAAATACAATGAATAAATGTGCCTCTCTCTTTTTGACATTTCCAACAAGCATTATTATTTGCCAGACCCAGTCGGACAGGTGTGAAGTAAAACCTGTGTACAATTTTATACAGAGTAAATTGTCCTCCCGCTTCTCTTACGTATTTACCAGTGTTTGACAAAATACTTTTCCATTCCTCGTCCCCTATTGCATTCTAGATGTCCTTTTCCCAAATTGTCTTTAAGTGTATGCAGTCATTGCTGAGCACGTGGTTGGTCATCCTGTAGAAAACAGAGGCCTTTTGTTGGAGGGGAGGCAGTGTTAAAAAGTCTAGGATATTACACGCAATATTTTTGAATCAATGCGAAGGATTAACTTTCCATTTATGAAACAAATGAGCAGTATGTCCATTTTGCCTAATATCTAATTTTATCTTAAGTGTCACGTTTGTTTAGTTAAAAATTTGCCCCTTCTGGATAAATTAAACTTTATATATATATATATATACACACAGTTGAAGTCAGAATTATTAGCCCCCTTTGAATTTTTTTCTTCTTTTTTAAATATTTCCCAAATGATGTTTAACAGAGCAAGGACATTTTCACAGTATGTCTGATAATATTTTCTCTTCTGGAGAAATTCTTATTTGTTTTATTTTGGCTAGAATGAAAGCAGTTTTTAATTTTTTAAACATCATTTTAGGTACAAAATTATTAGCCCCTTTAAGCTCTATTTTTTCCGATAGTCTACAGAACAAACCATCATTACACAATAACTTGCCTAATTACCCTAACCTGCTAGTTAACCTAATTAACCTAGTTAAGCCTTTAAATGTCACTTTAAGCTGTATAGAAGTGTCTTGAAAAATATCTAGTCTAATATTATTTACTGTCATCATGGCAAAGATAAAATAAATCAGTTATTAGAGATGAGTTATTAAAACTATTATGTTTAGAAATGTGTTGAAAAAAATCTCTCTGTTAAACAGAAATTGGGGAAAAAAAATAAACAAGCAGTCTAATAATTCAGGGGGGCTAATATTTCTGACTTCAACTGTATATATATATGTATGTATATATATATATATATATATATATATATATATATATATATATATATATATATATATATATATTAACATGAATGGCATTTTTGTAGCACTTGTGCATTAGACTTTAAATCAATTTCCATAGAAGCTGATGTGTAAATGTGTCACAGAATACATTTTGAATTTATGAATGAGATTGTTTGTCTTTGATTAGGATGGAGCGAGAGAGAGCTCGTCTGGAGCACCTCAGTCTGCGCAGTAAAATCTTTGTCTATGAAGAGGACAGTGAGTCCAACATACCCGCAAGCCTCAACCCCATGTTTAATCAAGTGTGCCAAGCTGTGAATGGATTCATCTTTGTTGCCAATGCTGAGACAGAAAGAGGTTTGTCTGTCTTGTTTGAGCTTACGTTTTATAGGCTTGTGCTGGAAAATATTTTTGTAGAGGGATATAAATTGTGCTTGTTTATGAGTTTCTTTAAAAAGCACTTCACTTTTTTTTTAATTAATTTAATTTTACAAGCGTCCTAGAGTTAAACCATTCAGTTTTACTAATTTTTTAATCCCTTCAGATGAACTCCTCGTCTGGCAGGAGCACTTTTGGCTTAGCTTAGCATAAATCATTAAATCGGACTAGACCATTAGCATCTCACTCCATGATTTCAAAAAAGTTTGAATAATTATGCTATTTAAAGCTTGACTCTTCTGTAGTTACACCGTGAACTAAGACCATCCAAAAATGAAAAGTTGCTATTTTCTATGCAGATATGGCTAGGAACTATACAATAATTCCAGCGTAATAATCAAGAAACTTTACTGCAGTACCATGGCTGAAACAGGTGCAATATTACTCTTCCAAGTTTCTTTAAGTTTCTTGATTATTACACCGGAATGATAGTAGAGTTATTAGCCGTGTCTGATTATAAAAAAAAAACTTCCCAGCAGGCACAGGACGTCAGCATGACATCAGATTGATGTTGTACCCCAACGTTGTGGGGATGTTGCATTTTGTTTGGAAATGAAAATTGGGTTGACATCAGAACCCAACATCAGGCCAATGTCAATGTCCAACATCCAACCTAAACTCAACCAAATATCATGATGTTACAGCTAGACGTTGTGTGGACGTTACCACTATGACGTCTATCAGTTTAAGATGTTGGCTCGACGTTGGATTTTGGTCACTTTCCAACACAACCTAAAATCAACCAAATATTAACATCATTTGATGTCGTTATTGGACATCAAATTAAAGTTGCCCTTAGATGCTGGCTAGACATTGAATTTTGGTCACCTGATGTCACAACCTAAATCTAACCTAATATTAACGTCTTATGACGTTGTCTGCCTGCTGCATTAGTACACAATGTAACTACAGTCACAAGCTTTTAAATAGGTACATTGAATGGGTAATGCTAAGCTAAAAGTGCTCCTGCCAGACCCAGAGATTCACTGAATGGGTTCAAAAATAGTACAACTCAAGCTCTAGGGGAGTTGTAAAATAAGTGTATTTTCAAAACAAAAATAAATAAATAAAGTGGGGCGTTCCATTAAACAGTCCTGCTTGCTGACACACAGTAAGTGACTTTGCAATTTATATAGTATTCCTCTCGTTTATATATTAATAAAGGAATGGACAAAAGCTGGGAGGAGGAAAGTGCACAAATCAGAGTTATGTTAGACCCCACCTTGGGCACAGCATCCCGTCCTGTCCTGGTTCTCTCCTGCGTGTCTAGAGATACACCAGACAGACACAGGATACATTGTGTGACCGTCGCACATCAGCTTCAGCTCAGCTCGCTGGTCAACCCATGGATGGTAAGACATCAGTCCTTTTCATGAGACTTGGCAACACTTTTCTTTACACACTTGGTTACATGTTTGTGCATTTTTTTAACATTCAGGATATATTTCATATTTCAGGCATATTTAATTTGTTGCATGTATATGTCAATTTAGAAATGATTATAGCCTGGGTACAGAGCTCTATTTCTTCTTTTTTAATACTTTTTTATTATACTGACGATAGGACAGACAGTATGCTAAAAGACTGTATAGTATAGTTGTGGAATCTACACTTTAACCACAGGAATGGATTATCTGTCTCTGGCCGCAGCTATGCGCAGTTTAGCTCCAACCACCTTCAACTCACACCTGCTTAATACTCTCCTGTAGTCTTGATTAGTTGGATCAGGAGTGTTTGATTAGGGTTGGAGCAAAACTGTGCAGAGCTGTGGCCCACTAGGAATTGAGTTTGAGACCTATGATCTAGCACAACCAACTGTCCAAAATTAATAAAAAAGAAAAATACTTGTAAATATAAGCGGAAAATTATAATGTAATTTCAAAAACTGCTGATAGTATTAGTCATCTTCAACTCCTGTCCCCCATAAAAAAATTATTTTCGAACTCCTTGTAGAACATTTATGTGAATTTATTTATTTATTTATTTATTTTTTACCAAATTATACTTGCATAACTTTCATTTATTCATTCATTTTCCTTCGGCTTAGTCTCTATTTTAGAGGTTGCCACAGCGGAATCAACCGCCAACTATTCCGGTATGTTTTATGCAGCGGATGCCCTTCCAGCTGCAACCCAGTACTGGGAAACTTGCATAACATTCATCTGCAAAGCATTGATAATGTTTACTTAAAAGTTGATGTGTCATTAGCTACGTTTCCATCCACCTATTTTTATGCTCATTTTTTATATGCGCATAAAAAAACGGTTGATGGAAACGCCATGATGCACACAAATTTTGAAAATGTGCATAAAAAATGTATGCGCATAACTGAGTAGGATAAACTTTTTATTCAATAAAAAAAGATGCGCATAAACTACGATGGAAACACTTTTACTGAACAAATTCCAATATATGCATTAAAAAGGTCATGTAATTTTGTTATAAGAGATCATGTGATGATAAAAATGTGTGTAAATGGACAAGACAGCAGGCTGACCACATTATAAACCATCGGAAATGTTGTTTTGGTCATTCTAAAATGCCTTACCGTTTAAGTATTAGTGTTATTATATTATTAATGACCTCCAGAATCAAGAGCGTCTGTGCTCCGTGTCTGACACCTTCAAACGCCACCGCGCGTTCACTGCGTTTCAGGACTGCCTTCTGAGGCGCAAGTCATTTATTAAATAAAGAAAAGATTGACTCATTTCTTCATTTTCTTCATTCTTCAAGCAAATTTAGTTTTTACTGTTGATATTTGGCACCAGTTAATCAGGAAGTGACAATTTTGTTCGCTTTGACTCGTTGGATGGAAACGCTGCTTTATTCGCACATCTTTTATCCGATAATTTAGTTTTGCGCATAAAGTTCATTCGCATTTTTGGATGGAAACATAGCTACTGTAGCTCATATTGTCCACATCACATCAATTTGGTAAAGCACCACCTATTGGTCAAATGTTTTATGGCATCACATTATATTTCTAGTGATTGTACTTCCATTTGTCTTAAAATGTCTTTAATTACTGATTTTCTCTAAGTAGATCCTTCCTATTGTGATTACCTCCTTATTTTACTTTCGTTGTGATTAGCTCTTTTGTTGTTTGCAAAAATAATTATTGCAAAAAACTGACTTGAAAACAGTATAAAAGATTTCTGAAAACATACAGTATAATTATGTGAGGAACTAAATGGAACTTATGTTTTTTTCTTATTCAAAAGATGTACTCAATCATTAGCATCACACAATTGTTTGTGAAATACACTACTTGACAAAAGTCTTGCCGTCGATCCCAGTTGTAAAAGCAACAAATAATAACGTGACTTCTAGTTGATTATTTGAAAAAGTGGCAGAAGGTAGATTTTTCTGATGAATCATCTGTTAAACTGCATCCCAATCATCACAAATACTGCAGAAGACTTATTGGAACCCTCATTGACCAAAGATTCCCAGAGAAATGAGTCATGGTGAAGGAAAAATCATGGTTTGGGGACCGAGAGGTGCGAGAGATCTGCAGCGTGGATGGCAACATCAGCAGTCCATTATACTGCACATTGCATTACAAACCACAGGAAAGGCAAATTCTTCAGCAGGATAGCACTCCTTCCCAAAAGCAAAGAAGGTCAAGGTGCTCCATGATTGACCAGTCCAGTCACCAGATATGAACATTATTGAGCATGTTTGGGGTAAGATGGAGGAGGCATTGAAGATGAATCCAAAGAATCTTGATTAACTCTGGGAGTCCTCTAAGAACGCTTTCTCTGCCATTTCAGACAACTTCACTAATAATAAGTTATTTGAGTCATTGCAGAGATGTATGGATGCAGTCGTCCAAGTTCATGGGAGTCATACACAATATTAATTCTTTTCCCACAGGGCCATGACTTTATATTCTATACTGTACATTATTTCTCTTAAATAACAAGACTTTTGTCTAAGCAAAGTCGGACCTTACTGTCCTAATTAAATAATAAAAAAAAGGCATGATCATATTTTATTTTGGTAAAATAAGCGTAATCTAGAGGCCTTTGCCTTTCATTAAAGCCACTTCTGATGCCAAATAATCAACTAGAAGTCAAGTTATTATTTGTTGTTGCTAAAACTTGCATAGACGACAAGACTTTTGTCATGTAGTGTACATGGGAACCAGTGCCGTTTAAAAATTAAACCTGATGTAAATTTTGTAGTGCGTTAGAGATTTGAACCTTACCACTGGAGATGGTGATGGTAATTGTGTGTGTGCGTCTCAAAAAAAGTGTCAGATGTCCCATCAACATCAATCTGTTTTTGTCATACTTTAGGTTCAGGACACGACTGCAGAAACACTGACCGGACTGCTGGATGGCATTGATTGGCTGCTGAGACACTCTGGAGTCAAGCTGTAACCACCAAAGCTGATTTATTATGACATTATAACAGGCTGCATTTCAAAATCTGATTATCTGAAGAATACTACACACCAATCACATTATTATTAGTGATTGCACTTCTGTGGTGATCACAGTCATACCATAAAATTTAATTCAGAACATAATTCACTGATTTATGTTCATAATGAACATAATTCAGTGACTCAAAATGTTTTTTATGCATTGCACTTTTTTGAAATCTTATGGTTTTGTCTCAATGTTGTCTCTTATTTGACTATATCATTTATTTTTATATGTGTATGTAGTTACTAACACTATGTATGTTGTTGTATTGTATTTGCTACTCGGTTTTCACAGGGCTCAACATGATCCAAATTGTGCTAATAATCATGTTGCACACTGTCACTCCATTAAAAATCCTTTTTAACACTATGATACTTTTTAGCAAGTGAAAAGCCTTTTAGTATAATAACAGAAAAATTGTAATTTTACCAAATAACCATAAGATACTAAAGAGAACTGTTTTAAGTAGTTGTAAAATGAGTCTTTTTAAAATAAAAAAATAAATAAAGTCCAGTGTTTGTTTAAAGAAACTAATATTCACACAACATGTTGTCAGGGCCAGTAAACAGAAAAAAACCCAAAAGCAGGTGAAAACAAATAACTTACAGAAGACAAAAAAAAAATCAGACAGTTCAGTCCATAAGTAAAAATGGCGAAAACAAAAGCAAAATTCCTCTAATGGCAATGTCTCGGTCTCAGAGGGAAAAATACAAAACCTCAGTCCAACAAATGGGAGACAAAAATGCTGTTCAGCAGGCAGTCTTCTCAGTCTAACTAACAAAAAACAAAAACTACTCTGTCCAAAAAAAATGAAGGGGGAAAAAAAAGCCCAAAGAAAATACTTGCAGACTTGTCACTGAAATAGTTGGGGGAAGGATGACTGGAAATACCCAGGAGCAAAAAAATAGACTGGCCAGTAGAAACATAGGCAGTTGTGATGGTCAGAACCAGGCGAGTGTCGAGGACATCATAAATTCAGGCAGCACAGGAGCAAAGACTTGGCAGGGCGAGCCAGGGACTACACAGAAAAGTTGGGAAGGTAGGGAGAGAGTCCTGGAGTCTAACAGAAAAAAAAAGTTAACTAAAAACCATCAGTTTACCTACATTTTATGTTGCAGGGTCAGAAGCAAACAACATTCTGGCACAAAGCAGCACAAACAAAGGGGTTTCACCTTATTCTTTGCATATGAGTGGGCGCAGCCATTTGAGTCTTTTTGGTTCAAGACTTACGGTCTCGTTCAATTCATTTTTAGACATTAAAAACAGCTCATTATGCTGCTTGATGTTGCGACTGACATTTTCTTGTTTGTGGAGCAAGTGGTTTGACCGTTTTCTGCGGTTTATTATTCCTAGTTATTAGGCAACTGAATTGGAAAACAATCGCAAAAATGAGCGCACTTTTGCATTGAAGAATAAGGTTAATAAAGCTGCGGTCACACTGCACTTTTCTTCCCATAGACTTCCAATATGCATGCGAATGCGTCAGACCGAAAACGCAAGCTCATGCGACACGTTTCGCAGTTTTCTGTGTTGGAAAGTTCAAGCTTGGTGAACTCTGACCTGCGAAATCGCATCACATGATTGTGTGAGACTAATCAAAGATCAAAACATGACCTCTCTGGACAGCAATTTTAAATGTGGACCACTCGCTCATTTTTTTTTTTTTTCACAATTTTGCAGGTCAGGTCACTTTCCAACGCAGCGATCTGCGAAACATGACGCACAAGCTTGCGTTTCCGGTCTGACGCATTCGCGTGCGTGCGTATGAATGGAAGTCTATGGGGAAAAAAGTGCAGTTTGACCGCAGCTTTATACAAACAAACAAAACGGATAGAACCAGCTGATCAGCCTAGACTCCTCTCACTAATGTGGCGTAACAGTTTTCTGTTTAGAAATATGTTTTGGATGTCTGCACCCTGAAAATAGTCTGTCAGGAGTTTAAACTGACAAGGCTTTAAACTGCTTACAGATAATACATTTTTATGATGATGATCATAAACTGCTGTGTCATGCGAGTGCCATTCACATGATAAACCCAATCAGAGGTTTTATCTTCAGAGTATCAGAGACACGGGCTGTAAAAACTCTACCTTCTGGAAAAGGGGGCGGAGAGCAGCAGCAGCTCATTTGCATTTAAAGACAGTTATTTGTTACATTACTTTACAAAAGTGGGTATAGGTGAGTAACTATAACTTGTAACTGTTAAGTTGACTTATTGTTTATATTTACGCGCAGTTCATGTACTTAATAATTTGAAGGCAACAAGTTTTTTTAAGTAGAGTCAACTAATCGCTTGTTAGTGCAGTGTGTTTTGCTTCCACTCAAAATTGGGATCTACAGCAGGGTATAATCAATGATCATTGGGGTATTTTGAGCTGAAACTTTCTGAGAACTCCTGAGACTTCTATTACATCTTGAAAGATCCCCTTAAAGTATAAGTCAAATGTATGACATTTTGTTATATTATAAATATGAAACATTAAGATTGATAGTGCACAAGTTTCCATTTGCTAAGAGGTTTAGAATGCCCCACGTTTACAGTTGTTATAGTTTTAGCAATAATTTACTTTTCCAAAACTTAGATTTACTTAATAATAATAAAAACTATCATATGTGAATCATTATATTTTTGTAATGCACCACACTTTTGAGGAACAGTATTGGGAAATCTATAATGTAGAGCAGGGCTGCTCAACCCTATTCCTGGCGATTGACCTTCCTGCAGTTTTCAGTTGCAGCCCTTATCAAACACACCTGCCTGTAATTATCAAGTGCTCCTCACGTTCTAAATAATTGGTTCAGGTGTGTTTGATCAGGGTTGGAGCTGAAATCAGCTGGAAGGTCGATCGCCAGGAACAGGGTTGAGCACCCCTGCTGTAGAGTGTCAGGTGATATTTAAGTATTTACATTTATTATATATATATATATATATATATATATATATATATATATATATATATATATATATATATATATATATATATATATATATATATATATATATAGTAACTTCAGTTATTTAATTGTTGTTGTTGTTGTTTTTTTGTATTGGAAACGTCGAATTATTCTTCGAATCAGTTGTGTGAATGATTCATTGACTCACTCGCATTCATTGACAACATGCAGAAATTCACTCTAGGGAAGCAGTTTAATAGATTAAATTTGATTGTCGGAAGTAAGTTTTGAATAATGCACAATATAACACTTTCCTCTCATTATAACAGTCATAATAATTTATATATATAGATGAAGTATAAGCAACTTTTGGTTAATTCATTTAACGTGTGCGGTAATAATGTGTAACACATTCACTATCATGCACTGATGACTCGTGAAGGATGTTTTACCTTTTTTGTCCACAGAGAGGCACCAGTCTCCGCTTTATTACGAAATGTGAGCACAACGAGAACACTGACCGAGCATAACCTGCTGCCCAGATTTATTCAGGGTGGAGGTCATCGACTGGCCAGCGTTCAAGAGATATTTAGGTATTGCTTTGTCTCCGTCTTCTCTCTTTCCCCTGCGGCCATGTTCCCTTCCTTCGTTTAATTAAAGTGATAGTCAGCCTTTTGCAGAGCTAATATGCTAAACTGCAGTAATTAAGACTAATCCTAAAGTTCAGCATTACTAAAGGCCACACTGCAACTGAGCATGCTTAAACTGTCAAACCGAGACACTTGAAATAGTGAAAAATGGGAGTCGATTTGAGTATAAAGGTTGCATCAAGTGCGCCTTTAAAGAAATTAAGTTTTTTTTTTTCCTTACGAAGATGTTTTAAAGGTTGAAAGCCTGATAGATTAGACAGGTGAGTTTTTTTCTGTCAAGTGAATCATTTATGAGCTCTAAGTGCTTGCTTTTATATTTTTATATATAGTCATTGTTTAAAAGTCCTTGTAACATAAAATAAGTAATGTATTGTAATATATTTAGTCCTTTTGTCTTTCTCTGGAGGAGGAACAGAATTGTTTCTCTTGCAATCTCTTGTCTTACTCATAAAATGATCATGTATAGCAATAATTATTGTCTTTGAAAAGGCTGTTTTAAACTGAAGTCATAATTGCTGCAATTTGGATGCATTAAGTCTAACCTGAATGGTAGAGATGGCTGGCTGCTCTGTAATGAAATTTGACATAATGGAAAAAGTGTTGACCTTTCTGCATTAAAAAAAATCTTTTCATCTCCCAGAAGCCTTTGCAAACGGTTTTCCTCCACACATCTCACTGTAGCTCACTTGATTTGATGTAGCAAGACAGACACCAAATCTTTGAGGATGAGATTGTCTGCTTATTTCCACTGATTATTTTGAGATTACACAATTGCTGCCTTTTTAAAGTAACTAGTATTGCATCTATATCAAATATATATGTTCAGATTTTATAGTTTGCTTTAATTTAGTTTTTTTCTTTTCTATTTCCGATCACAATATACAAACATTTATGGACAGAGTTGAAGACAAAATTATTAACCCTAATGTTAAACTGGAATTACTTTTCAAAGCCAAAGCACTGTGTACCAGAGCAAGGAGATTTTTCAGGCTGGTTCCCATTACGTATATTTTTCATCTAGTCTGGCTGGAATAAAAAATACAAACATTTGTAAAAATATAAAAAATGCTGAGGTCAGTTTTAGAATTTATGACTTAAAAAATAGGACTTTTCTGGAGTATATCAATTGTCTAACTAATATATTTTCCCTATATTTAACCTAATTAGTTAAGCCTTTAAATTGAACCAGCCTCCTAGGGCTTGAGTGTCCACATACGTGGACAGCACATTTTTAGCTCTTAAGTGGCTATTTAAAATACTTTGAATGTTTTAAATTTTGCTACAGACATACAGTGTCATCCTGCAACTGTTTTGCAGCATATATAAACAAGCAGTTAAAATTATGGACTTAAAGCCTATGCGATGGCATCATTGTGATGTTTTATGTAAACGTAACCTTTTTAGTTTTGATAGTTTTATTAAATGTCATTATCTTAAATTGGTTTTTAAATGCTTAAATAATCATGTTCCAATGCTGTTTTCTGATCTAATCAGTAGGCATCAAACCTCTCACAGAGTCACACGGGCAACTGCTAATGGTGACTGTCTAGTGCCAAAGTGTAAGACCTCTTTTGGTCAATCTGTTTTCTCTGTAAAGGGAGCCAAACTGTGAAATGATTTACCTGTTAGCCTAAAATCAGAAAGTAATATCAATATTTTTGATAGCAATCTTAAAAAGTGGTTAAAAACAAAACAGCTGTGTTTGCACAAATAGTGTACTATTAGTTTGTTGGATCATGTCACCTTTGCTTTTGACTTCAGTAATTTCATGTAAAGAATTATAATGTTGTGTATGTGTATTTCCATTTTGTGAATTTTGTCAAGCCTCCTGTGGACAGGTGTTGAGAATTAGCAAGTTTGCTAAAACACTTAAACAAATGCGTTTGGTTGTCCAGTGTAATTGTGATGTCCATGTCAAACAAACAAACAAACAAACAAACAAACAAACAAACAAATAAATAAATAAATAAATAAATGAAATGTCCCAAACCCTATTTTTAACTGTCCAAAATGGGAAGAAAATGTTGTTTTTACTCTCTGATAGTCAAAAAATTCTATGTTAAATATGCATAAAAGAAAATTCGGGATAAAATGTTTAATGTAAATTCGGACCACGACTACATATACAGGGAGTGCAGAATTATTAGGCAAGTTGTATTTTTGAGGATTAATTTTATTATTGAACAACAACCATGTTCTCAATGAACCCAAAAAACTCATTAATATCAAAGCTGAATATTTTTGGAAGTAGTTTTTAGCTTGTTTTTAGTTTTAGCTATTTTAGGAGGATATCTGTGTGTGCAGGTGACTATTACTGTGCAGAATTATTAGGCAACTTAACAAAAAAACAAATATATACCCATTTCAATTATTTATTTTCACCAGTGAAACCAATATAACATCTCAACATTCACAAATATACATTTCTGACATTCAAAAACAAAACAAAAACAAATCAGTGACCAATATAGCCACCTTTCTTTGCAAGGACACTCAAAAGCCTGCCATCCATGGATTCTGTCAGTGTTTTGATCTGTTCACCATCAACACTGCGTGCAGCAGCAACCACAGCCTCCCAGACACTGTTCAGAGAGGTGTACTGTTTTCCCTCCTTGTAAATCTCACATTTGATGATGGACCACAGGTTCTCTATGGGGTTCAGATCAGGTGAACAAGGACGCCATGTCATTAGTTTTTCTTCTTTGAGACCCTTTCTTGCCAGCCACGCTGTGGAGTACTTGGGCGCGTGTGATGGAGCCTTGTCCTGCATGAAAATCATGTTTTTCTTGAAGGATGCAGACTCCTTCTTGTACCACTGCTTGAAGGTGTCTTCCAGAAACTGGCAGTAGGACTGGGAGTTGAGCTTGACTCCATCCTCAACCCGAAAAGGCCCCACAAGCTCATCTTAGATGATACCAGCCCAAATCAGTACTCCACCTCCACCTTGCTGGCGTCTGAGTCGGACTGGAGCTCTTTGCCCTTTACCGATCCAGCCACAGGCCCATGAAGACTCACTCTCATTTCATCAGTCCATAAAACCTTAGAAAAATCAGTCTTGAGATATTTCTTGGCCCAGTCTTGACGTTTCAGCTTGTGTGTCTTGTTCAGTGGTGGTCGTTTTTCAGCCTTTCTTACCTTGGCCATGTCTCTGAGTATTGCACACCTTGTGCTTTTGGGCACTCCAGTGATGTTGCAGCTCTGAAATATGGCAAAACTGGTGGCAAGTGGCATCTTGGCAGCTGCACGCTTGACTTTTCTCAGTTCATGGGCAGTTTATTTTGCGCCTTGGTTTTTCCACACACTTCGTGCGACCCTGTTGACTATTTTGAATGAAACGCTTGATTGTTCGATGATCACGCTTCAGAAGCTTGGCAATTTTAAGAGTGCTGCATCCCTCTGCAAGATATCTCACTATTTTTGACTTTTCTGAGCCTGTCAAGTCCTTCTTTTGACCCATTTTGCCAAAGGAAAGGAAGTTGCCTAATAATTATGCACACCTGATATATGGTGTTGATGTCATTAGACCACACCCCTTCTCATTACAGAGATGCACATCACCTAATATGCTTAATTGGTAGTAGGCTTTCGAGCCTATACAGCTTGGAGTAAGACAACATGCATAAAGAGGATGATGTGGTCAAAATACTCATTTGCCTAATAATTCTGCACTGCCTGTATAATCCATACATGCGCTCACATGATACATTCTATGCATATGCAGACACAATAGACTCCATAGATATGCACACGATACATTTTACACTCCATACATATGCACACATGATACTTTCTATACATATACACACATGAAACATTATATTAGAGTCTGGGATAAAACCTGGGTCTCTGGCATGAAAGGTGAGTCACGTAACCACTGAGCTACTGGGAGTTATTGAACCACGTAATGAAAAGGCATGATACACTCTATACATATGCACACATGATACATTCTAAACATACACACGATACAGTCTATACATATGCAAATTCTATATACACACATGATACATTCTATACATATACACACAATATACTCCATACATATGAACACATGATACATTTTATACATTATGCACACACATGATACATTCTATACACTCATGTTAAGGTCTGGGATAGAACCCGGGTCTCTGGCGTGAAAGGTGAGTCCCGTAACCACTGAGCTACTGGGAGTTAATTTACCACACGACGAAAGGGCATAATACACTCTATACATATACACACATGATACACTCTATACACATACACACATGATGCAGTTCACACTCCATACATACACAGCCTATACATATGATACATTCTATACTCCATACATATACACACACACTGTACTTATGATACACTCTATATATACACACTCCATACATATGTACACATGTACACGATATATTATATACATATGCACACATGATACACTCCATACATATGCAAACTCTATACATATACACACTCTATACTCCATACATATACACACACTGTACTTACAATACACTCTATATATATACACACTCCATACATATGCACACATGATATACTCTATACATATACACTCCATACATGATACATATGCACACATGATACACTCCATACATATGCAAACTCTATACATATGCACACTCTATACTCCATACATATACACACACTGTACTTACAATACACTCTATACATATACACACTCAATACATATGCACACATGATACATTTTACACTCCATACATTCTATACATATACACACATGATACAGCCTATACATATACACACGCATATAGCACTTATACAATGTATATTGTGTCAAAGCAGCTTCACATAGAAGATTATAGTGAATTGAAACAGCGTCAGTTCAGTTTACAGAGATTAAGTTCAATTCAGATCAGTTTAGCTCAGGTCAGTGTGGGTTAATATTCACTACTGAGAGTCCAAACACTGAAGAGCAAATCCATCGATGCGCAGCTCTACAGATCCCGAACCATGCAAGCCAGTGGCGACAGTGGCGAGGAAAAAAAAAATCACCAATTGGCGAAAGTGAAGATTTAAAAAACCTCGAGAGAAGCCTGGATCAGTTGGGCACGACCATTCCTCCTATGGCCAAGCGTCTTGTGCAGAGCTGCAGTCTAGGCGCAGGAAGCTGGACCTCAGCAAAGACTCGTCTGTCCTTGGAGCATCACAGGAATCAGTCTCATGCTCTCCACTCTTCCATGACCACCACAGCAGCTGCTCAGGATACGGCCTGGTCCAGGATTATGAAAATCTTGGGATCATCTCGTCGCTGGTCTTGGATCGTATCAGTGGCACTGCATAGTCTGAGGGCCTCGAGATGAGTACCCCCAGGTGGAAATACAGAACAAGAAGAATAATTAGCGTAGCTGCTGTTCATAGTGTATAAAAACAAGAAGCAAAATCCTGTGTGGGACTCATCATGTGTCATACCGCTATGTACTGCACTGAGTGTATGCTTTGCTAAAAAGATAGGTCTTTAATCTAGTCTTTAATCCAGAGTTTAGGGGCTATGAATGAGAAGGCTCGATCTCTTTTACTCGATTTTGCTATTCTAGGTACTACTAGAAGCCCTGAGTTTTGAGATCGTAAAGAGCGGGTTGGGTTGTAGTGAGACAGGAGGTTGGTTAGATAAACAGGAGCTAGATTATTTAAAGCTTTATAGGTAAGAAGCAATATTTTATAATCAATACGAAACTTAACAGGCAGCAAGTGTAAAGAGGATAAAATTGGGGTGATATGATCATATTTTCTAGATCTGGTAAGAACTCTGGCAGCTGCATTTTGCACTAGCTGAAGTTTGTTAATAGAGGATGCTGGGCAACCAGCAAACAGAGCATTACAGTAGTCCAGCCTGGAAGTCATAAAAGCATGAACTAGTTTTTCTGCATCTGATATGGATAGCATACTTCGCAATTTAGCGATATTTCTCAGATGAAAGAAAGCAGTTTTTGTGACATGGGATATATGATTTTCAAAAGTTAAATTGCTGTCTAATATGACACCCAGATCTTTTATAGTAGAGCTAATGCTAACTTTGTATCCCTCTAATTGCAGGTTGAGTTGTGAGAACTGTTGTGTACAGGATTTAGGCCCGATAAGTAATAATTCAGTTTTGTCTGAATTTAAGAGAAGAAAATAGTTTGTCATCCAGTCTTTAACATCTTTAATACACTCGGTTAGCTTAGACAGTTCAGACATCTCATCAGGTTTAGTTGAAATGTATAATTGAGTAACGTCTGCATAGCAGTGAAAGCTGATCCGGTGTTTTCTAATAATGTCCCCCAGGGGAAGCATGTATATTGTAAACAGCAAAGGGCCTAAAACTGATACTTGAGGGACCCCATACTTTACTGGCCTGACTTGTGAAAGCTGTCCATTAATATTCACAAACTGGTACGGTTAGCTAAGTATGACCTAAACCATTGAAGAGCCTGTTTTTGGACACCTGTAGAATTTAAGCGGTCTATGAGAATATTGTGGTCAATGGTGTCAAATGCGGCGCTAAGATCAAGTAAAACTAATAGTGAGATGCACCCTTGGTCAGCAGCTAAGAGTAAATCGTTGGTTATTTTTACTAATGCGGTTTCTGTACTGTGATGAGGCCTGAAACCTGACTGGAACAATTCAAAAATATTGTTTGTCTGCAGAAAGGAGCATAATTGGGTAGAAACAACTTTTTCTAGTATTTTAGAGATAAACGGAAGATTTGAAATAGGCCTATAATTAGCTAAGTTGCTCGGGTCCAGTTGTGGTTTCTTAATAATAGGTTTAATAACAGCTAGCTTGTAAGGATTTGGAACATGGCCTAAAGATAAAGAAGAGTTGATAACGTTAAGGAGAGGTTCTCCTCTAACAGGTAGCAATACTTCAGTAATTTTGTTGGAATTGGGTCTAACACACACTCATCCTGTTCTATGATTTTGAAGCATTGTAGGTTATTTTGATTCAGTTGAATGTTTACTGTATCTGCAGTATAAGGCTGTGCAGAAAGTTTAACATCTTCTATTTTCTGTCTAAAGCGTTCTATTTTATCACTGAAAAAATTCATAAAGTCATCACTACTAATTTCCGGTGGGACATTTTGTTCCAAAGATGATCGATTATTTGTTAATTTAGCAATGATGCTAAATAAAAATCTAGGATTGTTCTGATTATTTTCTATCAGTTTGCGGAGGTGCTTGGCCCTGGCAGATTTAAGAGCCCTCCTATAGCTGGACATACTGTCTTTGTACGCAATTCTAAAAACCTCTAAATTAGTTACCTTTAAATGTTAAGTTCTGGGCTAGAACCCGGGTCTCTTACGATACACTCTATACATCTACACACATGATACACTTCATACATATGCACACATGATACACTCCATACATATGCAAACTCTATACATTCTATACATATACACACACAATATACTCCATAGATATGGACACATGATACATTTTACACTCCATACATATGCACACATGATACACTCTATACATATACACTCCATAGATATGCACACATGATACATATACACACACAATATACTCCATACATATGAACACATGATACATTTTACAGTCCATACATATGCACACATGATACATTCTAAACATATACACACACGATACAGTCTATACTCCATACATATGCACAAGTAATACATTCCATACAAATGCACACATGATACATTCTATACATGATACACTTATGATAAGATCTGGGATAGAACCCGGGTCTCTGGCGCGAAAGGTGAGTCACATAACCGCTGAGCTACTTGGAGTTAATGAACCACACAATATACAAATACACTCCATACATATACTGGACTTATGATAAATTCTATACGTATACAATCTATACATATGCACACAATACACATATACATATATACATATATACATATACACATATATACATATATACATATACACACACACAATATACTCCATACATATGCACACATGATACATTCTATACATATACAGACACAATAGACTCCATACATATGCACACATGATACATTTTACGCTCCATACATATGCACACATGATACTTTCTATAGATATACACACATGATACATTCGATACATGATACACTATACACTCATGTCAAGGTCTGGGTTAGAACCCGGGTCTCTGGCGTAAAAGGTGAGTCGCGTAACCACTGAGCTACTGGGAGTTAATGAACCACACGACGAAAGGTCAGATATGATACTTTTTATACATATACATAGTATATCATGTATATACACATGATACATTCTACGTTCCATACATATGTACACGTGATGCATTCTATACATATACACACACAATAGACTACCTACATATGCACACGGTACATATGCACACACGATACACTCTATACATATGCACACGACACAATTCATACATATGCACACATGACACACTCTATTCATATACGCATACACACAATATACTCCATACATATGCACATGATACCTTTTACACTCCATACGTATGCACACATGATACATTTTATGCATATACACACACGATAGTCTATACATATGCACACATGATACACTCTACACACACAGATATGATACTTTTTATGCACATACATAGTATATCATGTATATACACGATACATTCTACATTCCATACATATGCACAAATGATACATTCTATACATATGTACATGTGATACAGTCTACATATAGACTCTGGCGTGAATGGTGAGTCACGTAACCACTGAGATACTGGGAGTCAATGAACCACACAACGAAAGGGCATGATACACTCTATACACATGCACACATGATACATTCTATATATATGCACACTCTATAGACTCTATACATATACATATACTGTACACCAGGGCTATTCAATTAGTTTGTAATGGGGGCCAGTTCATGAAAAGCATCCCAAACGGCGGGCCGGAGAGATATGACTTGCAATATAAATGATGACACAACTGCAATATAAGAGCTCATATTTTGTATTTGTGCTATTTTGAGGCACAAAATCAGTGTATTGCTTAAGTAGGCTTCTTCTACATTCAGACACATTCATATGTTATGTTTTAAACTGCGTAACAATTAGGGAAGCAACGATTATACATTTTGGTTGCACGATTATGGTCTGAAGAATAATCATGGTTTCACAGTTATCACCATTATTATGCATTTGTTAAATTTAAAACAATACTAGTTTAGAAAATCACAAGAAAACTGCTTATATATTAAAGTGCTGTTTATTGCTGCTCAGTAACCAAATACAGCACAAAATATTAATAAATAACAAACAATAGTCCATTTCTCTCTTCGGACTTAAAAATAAATGAAACAGTTTTTGATTTAAACATGAGTGATAAATAAATACATAAAAATAAGAATAAATAAAAATAGTATTTGTCTAATTTTAATTTAAAGGGCCATGAAACCCCCTGTCTCAGCAGGGTGTTTTCACACCTCTAGTTTGAAAAAAGTCAGGAAAAGTGGGCGTGTCCAGCTCTGTTTAGGTGGGAGTGTCAGGGGAGGGAAAGAGGGAAGGATATGCAAATATGTGAGTTTCTGTTTGGGCACGCAGACGCAGGGGAGAAAGACAGTGACTGTGTTTACATGGCCATCAGTAATCGAACTACTTGCCAAATTATTAATTTGTCGACTTTAACAGCAGTTTGGCATTTTCACTTTTTATTCAGGAACATTTCCTGCATGTTGCCTGTGACAAACGAGATATTAAAAGCGAGGAACTGCTGGAGAATGGAGTTTTAATCCAATGTTTGATACCGCACGGCGAATGGGAGAAAACAAAAAAATTCTCGGTAACTTGGATGACTCGGTAGGCAGCGTCAGAAAGCCGTGTGTATATAGACTATATCCTGTCACAAAATGCGGCGAAAATCCTGCATGACGGGAAAAGTTTGATCATGTTTACATTTGGAGAGCAGCATTTACAGCGGATCTTTCAGTCTATAAAATTGGACTATAATATTGCAGTGATATTAATACTGTAAACTTGGTAACTAAATCTTGGTAACTAAATCATTTTGACTGAGGTATGCCTTTAAAAACTGAAAGAGCTCTGCTGACCACGAACTAACTTTGCAATCTGGGTAAAACAAAGGGCACTGCACTGCAAACACACTTACCAAATCTGTAGACAGACAATCAAACTGGAGCCGTGTCTTTTTATTAAACGGAGACGAGCGGTAAATCCGGATTTCACCATTTCCAGATGCGAAAAACTCTCGGGTAAAAAATGTTCCTTACAAACGCATTTCTGTCGCGTGAACTGTAATCCACACGTGAGTCCAGCTGCTTTCTCATAGAGGGAAAATGAAAACAAAACCTTGTTGCTGCACACCGACGACCCGTGTCTCCAAATTCTTGTTCTTTCACTTGTTTTAGCAACACAACGTGGCGTCTCTCTGCCGTCTGTACAGCGTAAACAGTCCCCCGAGCTATCATGCATATTAATGAAGTTTCACGTCATACACAATAGAGCACGCTGATTGGTTTGAAGCACGTCTTCTCATGAATTAATGCCGCACACTCAGATGCGTCAGAACGTCCTCAAAAAGACAGACAGCCACTATCCTGGCTGGATTTACCCTAAGTATCTCATGGCCGTGACGCAGCTTCAAAAATTCGTTTCAAACCGGAAGAACGAATTTGCTCAAAATAACGCAAAAACAACCAATTTTCACTTTTTAGTGCAATATATGTGTCCTAATAGTGTTTATAGCAGCGTGGGACACATATATGACTGTCAACAGCTCAAAAAATGTGTTTTGGTGTTTCGTGACCCTTTAAGCTATATGTTAGCTAAGAATTTAAATGAACTGTTGTTATTGTCTGCATTCATACATAATCATTTTAATATTTTTTAATAATTCATCTAACATATCTTTAGTTTACATTGCACTGAAAGCCACGCACAAATCTCACCACTACAGCCTGAGATACTGTTGGGCCGCGGGCCGCCAATTGAATAGCCCTGCTGTACATTCAATACATATACACACTCCATTGTATACATGATACATTCTATACATATGCAAACTCTATGCACATGATACATTCTATATATATGCACACTCTATACAGATGCACTCTATACATATACACACAATATACGATACATTCTACACTTCAAACATATACACACATAATACATTCTACACAGTACATATGCAAATGTAATGCATTCCATACATATACAAACACAATACATTCTATACATATGCACACATGATACACACACAATATACTCCAAACATATGCACACGTGATACATTCTGTACACTCATGGTAAGGTCTGGTATAGAACCTGGGTCTCTGGTGTGAAAGGTGAGTCACGTAACCACTGAGCTACTGGGAGTTAATGAACCACACAACGAAAGGGCATGATACACTCTATACATATGCACACATGATACATTCTATATATATGCACACTCTCTACACATGCACACATGATACACTCTATACATATGCAGACATGATACACATACACATACAATATACATTTACACACACAAAATACTCTACACATATACAAACATGATACACTCAATACATATGCACACAATACACTCTATACATATGCACACATGATACATGCTAAACATATACACACGATACAGTCACGTAACCACTGAGCTACTGGGAGTTGATAAACCCATACAACGAAAGAGGATGATACACTCCATACATATGCACACATCATACATTCTATACATATGCAAACATGATACACTATATATATGCACACATGGTACACTCCATACATATGCAAACTCTATACATATGCACACTTGACACACTCTATACATATACACACATGATACATTCTATACTGTACATATACACACACAACACGCTCTATACATATGCACACATGATACATTATACATATACACACACAATATATACTCCATACATATGCACACATGATACATTTTACACTCCATACTTATGCACACATGATATAATTTATACATATACACACGATACAGTCTATACATATGCACACATGATAACCCGGGTCTCTGGCGTGAATGGTGAGTCACGTAACCACTGATCTACTGGGAGTTAATGAACCACACAACGAAAGGGCAAGATACACTCTATACATATGCACACATGATACATTATCTACAAATACACACTCTATACATAGGCACATGATACATTCTACACTCCATACATATGCACACATGATACATTCTATACATATACACACACAATACAGTCTATACATATGCACACATGATACACTATACCTGTACATGTGCACACGATATACTCAATACATGTACACACACAAAATATTCCACACATGTACACACACAAAATACTTCACACATATACACACTTGATACATTCTATACATATACACACACAATATACTCCATACATTTGCACACATAATACATTCTACACTCCATACATATGCACACATGATACATTCTATACATACGCACACATGATAAAGTCTATACATATACACACATATTAAGGTCTGGTATAGAACCCGGGTCTCTGGCTTGAAAGGTGAGAAAGGTAACCACTGAGCTACTGGGAGTTAATGAACCACACAACGAAAGGGCATTGTACACTCTATACATTCTACACATAAGCACATGAAGGGACTCGCTGATCAGAATGGGTTCGAATCAGGCTTGGAAATTTGAACTCCCAAAATTGCTTCCGGCATCTAGATCTGGATAACAGTTATTCGTTATATACTATGACCAGTGTTGGGGAGTAACGGAATACATGTACCGGCGGTACGTATTTAGAATACTATTCTTGAGTAACTGTATTCCGTTACAGTTACTATTTTTAAACAGGGTATTTAGAATACAGTTACTTTCCTAATACCATTGGAATACTTCGGGCGATGCGTGTCTGGCCCATAACAATATTACTAAATTGCCGCCGAAACCATAGAAACAGAAGCTACTCTCCCGAATGGAGTATGGAGATGGGGGCGCGCGAACCCGCGAACTGTAGAGCAGGGAGGTTGCGCGCAAACCATAGGCGCGAGCACATGCACCAGGTTACAAGCCGGACGGTACCAAAGTGCTGCGAACTGTAGATCGGGGAGGTTGCGAGGAAACTGAAGAGCACGCGCACATGCACCAGGTTTCAGGCCAGACTGAACCAAAGTGCTGAGGGGGGTGGAATTCCGGGAGTTTTCTGGGAGACAGAACAATACGGGAGATGGGTCTGAAATACGGGAGACTCCCGGGAAAAACGGGAGTGTTGGCAGGTATGCTCAAAGCCCTCTTCATCAAGTACAGCACTACATTGCCATCAAGTGCTCCTGTGACTCTTCAGCCAGGGAGGACTTATTTTTACTCCTCATCGCAACAGAATGACAGATAAGCACTTCGAAATGTCTCTATTGCTGCGCTACAACCGCCTTTACTTGTCTGTTGATTAGGAAAGCATATGGTAGTGTTACGGTCCGTTGCAGGGTTCAGAGGGGGGAAAAACAAAGATCGGATCCAAACACAGCATTTAGGATTTAATGAAAAACAAAACAGGAACACTAAAACAGGGCAACACAAACCAGGAACAACCGGACATCATATGAGTAACGCAACAGACAACGAGAGGGGCACACAAACTGAAATATATAGTCCTGATAATGAGTGTCAAATGAGCCGCAGCTGTGAATGTGTGTGTGTGTGAGAGAGAGAGAGTGTCTTGATGACGGTCAGCTGGAGCAGGTGAGTGTGTGTGTGTGTGTGTGTGTGTGTGTGTGTGTGTGTGTGTGTGTGTGTGTGTGTGTGTGTGTGTGTGTGTGTGTGTGTGTGTGTGTGTGTGTGTGGCATGACTGAATATGTTGTCCATGTGAGGCAGGATTTGTAGTTAAGTGAATGTGAGTCTGTATACCAGCGATCTCTGGTTGAAGCTCGCTGGTGACCTGATAAGTAGTTAGGTACTGTAGATAGGTGGCTACTGGCTAATAGGTTTGACTTCAAACAAAACTTGTTCATTTTGATGTTTACATTTTTATAAAGCAAACACATTTTGCATTCTTCTAATATTTGCAATATTGTTCTTAGGTAAGAAGTTTTTATAATAGAAATTAAAATGTTGGCTAGAACCTGTTACATTACCTTGGTTTTACATAAACTATTTTGAAGTTTTTCTTTTCTTATACATGATATTTTTCTGTGCAGACTGTGAAATACAAAAGGTAAGCAAAATGCATATTTTATACATATATTGTATATTACAGACAGTAATGCTGTCTATGTTCAAGCACTTTTTATCTTTATTACAGAAACAGAAATTAAATTTGTTGACACTTTGATAAATAAACATTATTCAATAAACATAATTATATTGTTTTATTTATTTTTCCCTGTCAGTCAATAATGTTTAGCATTAGAGGCCCTTTTCTTGCAGAAATTGCTACCAACGCATAGTGTGACACTTTAATAGACTTGAAGGCTGTTTTCAAGGGGAAGTATTCCAAGTATTCCAAGTATTTAGAATACAGTACCAGGATTAAGCAAAGTAACGGAATACGTTACAAAATACATTTTAAAGCAGGTATTCTGTATTCTGTAACTAAATACATTTACAAAGTATTCTCCCCAACACTGACTATGACAGATGTAATTACAATGCAATTACAATGTTATAACAAAGTAATTATATTGTAATGACAATGTCATTGCATCCAAAATAAAAGTTTGTAATTACATGTGCACTGTGTATATTTATGTATACAACTATAAATAACCAAATACTGTACATGCAATATACAAAGAAACATTTACAGTTATAAATATTATCTTGGATGTAACTACAGTGTAATTATAAAGTAATGACATAGTAATTACAACAACGACACAGTACTTGCACACAAGCTGACCGTTTGGGTCCCACTTTATAGTCGCTTATACCTGTGAACTTACATGGTAATTAGATGTGTAAGTAGTATGTAACTACAGTGTATGTACACACTGGTACAGAGTATTTACTTGTGTATACTGGTGTAACTACACTCATGTAACAACCAACTGAATAGTATGTGTAAGTACAAATGTGTAACAGGACATTGGTAACAACAGTAGGAAAGTACACATCTGTAACAAGAATTATGTAAGTGCATTGTGTAACAACAATATGTACCTGCAGATGTTTTCCCACTTCCACACCTGTTTGCAGATCATGCACTTGTGAACACTGTATGGCAGAACTAATGCTGCATTAGAAGGTTTCACTTTGTGATACAAGTGTACTTGCATGGTAAATCCACAGGATCCACTCAATATAAAGTGTAAAATGGTCACAAATTACTGTTCATACATTCATTCATTTTCTTTTCGGCTTAGATGGGTTGCAGCTGGAAGGGCATTTACTGTGTAAAACATATGCTGGATAAGTTGGCGGTTCATTCCGCTGTGGCGACCCCAGATTAATAAAGGGACTAGGCCAAAACAAAAATAAATTTTATTTTAAACTTTATATTGTGGACTGTTCCTGTGGAGTTACCATGTAACTACACTGTTATTAAAGTGTTGCATAGAAGATATTTCTACAAGTTACACAGTAATTTGTGACCATTTTACACTTTATATTAAGTGGACAGTTCCTGTGGAGTTACCATGTAAGTACACTTGTATCACAAGGTGAAACCTTATAATGCAGCATTAGTTCTGCCGTACAGTGTTCACAAGTGCATGATCTGCAAACAGGTGTGGAAGTGGGAAAACATCTGCAAGTACATATTGTTGTTACACAATGCACTTACATAATTCTTGTTACAGATGTGTACTTTCCTAGTGTTGTTACCAATGTCCTGTTACACATTTGTACTTACACATACTATTCAGTGGGTTGTTACATGAGTGTAGTTACACCAGTAATACAAAAGTAAATACTATGTAAACGTGTGTACATACACTGTAGTTACATACTACTTACACATCTAGTTACCATGTAAGTTCACAGGTATAAGCGACACAATATAAAGTGGGACCAAAGTTTGTAATTACATATTACATCTCAGATGTAAATACAATGTTATAACAATCTCATTACATCCTAGATAAAAGTTTGTAATTACATATCATTGCCTTAAAATTCTAAGGTTCTATCTGCGTTCTAAATGATTTTAAGATATTGAGCTTCAAAGATTTGCATTCCATATAGTAAACAATATGTGTGTAACAGTTCTCTTTCATATTTTAACATGACAGAGACCCTAAATGTACTCTTAATATAATATAATATGGTGTCACGGTGGCGCAGTGGATAGCACGATCGCCTCACAGCAAGTGAAGCAGGTCGCCAAGCACACCAAGCAGGTTGCTGGTTCGAGACTCCGCTGGGTCAGATGGGATTTCTGTGTGGAGTTTGCATGTTCTCCCCGTGTACAGGTGAATTGGGTAAGCTAAATTGGCTGTAGTGTATGTGTGAATGTCCCAGTGATGGGTTGCAGCTGGAAGGGCATTTGCTGCATAAAAACATGTGCTGGATAAGTTGGCGGTTCATTCCACTGTGGCGACCCCATATTAATTAAGGGACTAAGCCAAAAAGAAAATGAATGAATGAATGAACTAAATAGAAAACGAGGCTAATAACAGCATAACGGTTCACAGGTTTCACCAGGCTGGCTACGGGCCTGTTTAAGAAGAGGCCTTTGTACTCGAAAGAGGTGTTTTAATGAACTCACTGACATTCTCAGTAGCTTGAGTAAAAACAAAACAATTAGCATCCTTGTCAATGCTTTAATATAGTATGCAAATAACATGTTTTCCTCATATATTCCCAAGCAGGGATGGTACTAATGGAGGTTAACGTTAAGGAATACAAATAAGATATTAAACCCTAATTGACAGCGAGAAATGAAAGTGTATAAGGAGAAAGAGAGTAACATGGAGCCATGTGTGAAATAAAGCTATATTTATAGATCATAAATAAACCACACACTATGCATAATTCATGAAGGAAGACGTAAGAATACAAATATATACGAACAAGGCCAGACCTGCAGGTGAAATTCAGACCTGTTGCTTGTCTTTTGTGAGGGGGACTGGTAACCGTAACAACGCTGGGTGATGTCGCAAGGATCATCTAAAGAGAAAATAGGATGAATTATTTTCACAGATAGGAAACAACAGCCTTATATGCTCTGACAGGAAAACTGTCTATGAGTGGAACAAAATATGATACATCACTATAAAGAGGAAGAAAAATACAATAATGTGCAGAGACTCTGACCTACTGTGCATGATGGAAAAATCGGAGTAAACAACCCACATCCTAACATAGGAACTGATATGTTAGTCACGTTGTCGGTGACCCACCTCTTTATCTGCGCAGCTCTGTTTTTTAGTCCATGCCACAGGTATTCAAAAGTGTTTCTCAGAGCAGAATCACATCAAAGTGACCTGTATGAAAATCAGCATATAAAAGCAATGCTTTCTTTGTCTTAACACGCTCAGTCATTACTGTATGTGCTCCTGGATTTCTCTCGCTGGTGTGTACAAAACATATTACAACAACAGGCAAAATGAAAGTCATTATGTTCACTTTACTGCAACATGTTTGGATGAGATTCAGTCTGATTGGAGATATTTGATTATTTTTCCGCCACAACATGGATGGAATATTAATAATCTCAGGTGGTGTATTTTTAGTTTGAATGAGGACATAAACTGAGAGAACACTTTTTTACAGAAGTAAATCTGTCTATCTATCTATCTATCTATCTATCTATCTATCTATCTATCTATCTATCTATCTATCTATCTATCTATCTATCTATATATATATATATATATATCTATCTGTCTATCTACTGTATCTATCTATCTATCTATCTATCTATCTATCTATCTATCTATCTATCTATCTATCTATCTATCTATCTATCTATCTATCTATCTGTCTATCTGTCTGTCTGTCTATCTATCCCTCCGCCCGCCTATCCATCCATCTATCTATCTATCTATCTATCTATCTATCTATCTATCTATCTATCTATCTATCTATCTATCTATCTATCTATCTATCTATCTATCTATCTATCTGTGTCTGTCAGTCCGTCCATCCATCTATCTATTTGTCCGTCCGTCCGTCCTTCTTTCCATCCATCCATCCATCCATCCATCCATCCATCCATCCATCCATCTATCTATCTATCTATCTATCTATCTATCTATCTATCTATCTATCTATCTATCTATCTATTTGTGTCTGTCAGTCCGTCCATCCATCTATCTATTTGTCCGTCCGTCCGTCCGTCCGTCCTTCCATCCATCCATCCATCCATCCATCCATCCATCCATCCATCCATCCATCCATCCATCCATCCATCCATCCATCTATCCCTCTGCCCGCCTATCTATCATCCATCCATCCATCCATCCATCTATCTATCATGTTTAAACATAACAATGTTAACCACATAGAAGCCTATTGATTTGAGATATAAACAAGCAATTAAAATTATTGGTTTAAAGCCTGCGATGGCATTATGAGGTTTTATGCAAATATAACCTTTTTAGTTTTGATAGTTTCATTAATTTTAATGAATGTTTTTTAAATGTTTGAATAATCATGTACCGTTGCTGTTTTCTGATCTAATCAGTAAGAATCAGACCTCTCACAGAGTAACACGAGCAACTGCTAATAGTGATTGTTTTGTTCCAAAGTGTCAATCTGTTTTCTCTGTTAAGGGAACCAAATTGTGAAATGATTTACTGTACCTGTTAGCCTAAAATTAGAAAATAATGTTCTTAAAAAGTGGTTAAAAATAAAACAGCAGTGTTTACACAAATAGTCTTACTATTAGTTTGATCATGCCGCCTTTGCTTTTGCCTTAAAGCAATTTATTGTAAAGATTTATAATGTTGTGTATGTGTACTGTATTGTGCGTGTGTATATGTATAGATTGTATCATGTGTGCATATGTATAGAATGTATGGAGTGTAAAATGTATCATGCGTGCATATGTATAGAGTGTATTATGCCCTTTCGTTGTGTGGTTCATTAACACCCAGTACCCAGTCAGTGGTTACGTGACTCACCTTTCATGCCAGAGACCCGGGTTCTATCCCAGACTCTAACATAATTATAGAATGCATCATTTGTGTATATGTATAGAATGTATGGAGTGTAAATTGTATCATGTGTGCACATGTATGGACTGTAGAATGTATCATGTGTGCATATGTATGGAGTGTATTGTGTGCATATGTATCGTGTGCATATGTATGGAGTGTATCATGTGTGCATATGTATAGAGTGTATATGTATAGAGTGTATATGTATGGAGTATAGAGTTTGCATATGTATGGAGTATATATTTGTATAGAGTGTATCATGCCCTTTCGTTGTGTGGTTCATTAACTCCCAGTAGTTCAGTGGTTACGTGACTCACCTTTCACGCCAGAGACCCGGGTTCTTTCCCAGACCTTAACAGTATCATATATCATGGATGGAGTGTATCATGTGTGCATATGTATGGAGTGTATCATGTGTCTATATGTATAGAAAGTATCATGTGTGCATATGTATGGAACGTATCATGTATACTATGTATATGTATAGAAAGTATCATGTATAGAGTGTGTATATGTTTAGAATGTATCATGTGTGCATATGTATAGAGTGTATTATGCCCTTTCGTTGTCTGATCCATTAACTCCCAGTAGCTCAGTGGTTACGTGACTCACCTTTCATGCCAGAGACCCGGGTTCTATCCCAGACCTTAACATGTGAAAATGTGTTGAAAATGTGTTGTGTGCATATGTATGGAGTGTGTATATGTATGGAGTTTAGAGTTTGCATGTGTAACATGTGTAAAATGTATGGAGTGTCATGTGTTCATATGTATAGATTGTAAAATGTATGGAGTGTCATGTTTCCATGTGTATCTGTCACGGTCGGGTCTTGAACCCGGCTCTCTGGTGTGGAGACTGGTGTGTGAGAACCACTGAGCCATAGGGGCAGTTGTGTTGGACCCAAACGAAAACAATCCAAGTGGGAATCCAGAAAACAAGAATTTTATAAAAAAAAGTCAGCTTAGATTCTTCTCAAAAATAAAGTAGCAAAACAAACAACTCAGGTTCTTCTCAGAATGAGGTATATAAAATATTTTTAACAATACAATAAACATACAAAGAAAACTCCACGAGGGGAGAAAACAAATGGACAACAAGGCAGCAAGCAACAGGATAAACAAAACAGTCTTACTAGACGTAGCTCAGGATCTCAAGGGACCGCAAGGTAAGTTCACTGGAGCTGACTCAAAAACCGAGTGAGGAACAGAGAAAAAGTGACAACTTAAATACACTGGCTGGAACAAGTCACAGGTGATCGAAATAAAGTAAACAAGAACACATGAGGAAGAACAAAGGCAGAGGGGAAACATGGCGACCTCTAGGGGAATGGAGACAAAGTGCAGGATGGTGACAGGACCCCCTCCTTTAGGAACGGCTCCTGACGTTCCTACCAGAACACCCTGACCTCTGGGCGTGGAACTCTCGGATTAAACTAGGATCCAGGATGTCTTTGGCAGGAATCCAGGAGCGCTCCTCTGGCCCGTAGCCCTCCCAGTCAACCAGATACTGAAGTGAATTCTGGACCCTTCTGGAGTCCAGTATCCGGCGGACCGTGTAGGCTGGCTGGCCATCAATGATCCTGGGAGGTGGAGGGGGTCTGCGAGGGGGGGCAAAGGGAGAAGACAAGACAGGTTTTAATAAAGAGACATGAAATGTGGGATTAATTCTAAGTGAATGAGGAAGAAATAAACGATAAGAAACAGGGTTAACTTTCCTGGCTATTCTAAATGGCCCGATGAACTTCTGGGACAATTTTCTGGACTCAACCCAGAGAGGAAGGTTCTTAGTGGCCAACCAGACTCTCTGACCAGCACGGAAAGCGGGGGCCCTTCGACGACGGCGATTAGCCTGATGCTGGTATCTCAGGGAGGTTCAAAGGAGAGTGTTTCTAGCTCTCCTCCAGGTTAGTCGACAGCGTCGAACGAAGTGTTGGGCTGAGGGTACTCCCACCTGCACCTCCTCCTCAGGAAACAATGGAGGGTTATAACCAAATTGGCATTCAAAAGAGGATAGTCCAGTGGCTGAGGACTTGAGGGTGTTGTGGGCGTATTCAGCCCACATTACGTAAGAAGACCAAGTGGTGGGGTTGTTGACTGCCATGCACCGTAGAGTGGTTTCCAGGTCTTGGTTAACTTGCTCGGTCTGACCGTTAGACTCAGGATGGAACCCGGATGATAGGCTGGCAGTGGCCCCAAAGAGTCTGCAAAAAGCCCCCCAGAATCTGGACAAAAATTGTGGGCCTCGGTCAGACACAATATCTTGGGGAATGCCAAAAACTCTAAAAACATGACTCATTATGAGCTCAGCCGTCTCCTTGGCTGATGGTAACTTGGACAGGGGAATGAACCGAGCAGCCTTAGAGAATCGGTCCACCACAACTAATATGACAGTGTTGCCCTGGGAGGGTGGAAGTCCCGTAATGAAGTCCAGGGAGAGGTGTGACCACGGCCTGTGGGGAACAGGTAAGGGATGGAGCAGCCCCTGAGGTCGATGGTGTGATGATTTTCCCTGGCAACATACTTGGCAAGCCTCCACATAAGCTTTAACATCTTCCTTTATGGAAGGCCACCAAAAGCGCCGTTGGAGGAAATCTAGAGTGCGGGTGCTACCTGGGTGGCAGGTCAATGGGGACTCGTGACCCCACTGCAGGACCCATCTATTATTCCACTAGGAATAATAGAAGAAACAGGTCTTTCCTGTGTCTCGGGAGAGTAGGCTCGGGACAAGGCGTCTGGCTTGAGGTTCTTGGAACCGGGTCTGTAAGTCAGGATGAACTGAAATCTGTTAAAAAACAGAGACCATCGAGCTTGCCGAGGGTTCAGTTGTTTGGCCTGCTGGAGATATTCCAGGTTCTTATGGTCTGTAAGAACCTGGAAAGGATGTTGAGCACCCTCAAGCCAATGGCGCCACTCTTCCAAGGCCAATTTCACAGCGAGCAGCTCTCGATCCCCTACATGGTAGTTGCGCTCGGCATTAGACAGGCGGCGTGACATGAAAGCACAGGGGTGTAGTCTTCCATCCTCATTCCTCTGTGATAAGATGGCTCCTACCCCCACATCTGAGGCATCCACCTCCACCACAAAGGGTCTGTCTGGATTAGGGATAGAGAGAATGGGAGCTGAGGTGAATCGATACTTGAGATTCTGGAAGGCAGTTGCTGCTTTAGGGTCCCAGTCAATCTTGACTCCTCCTCCCTTTGTCAGCGCTGTCAAGGGAGCGACAATAGAGCTGAAATTCTTGATAAACTTCCTGTAAAAGTTTGCAAAACCCACAAACCGTTGCACCTCTTTTACTGTGGTTGGAATAGGCCAGTTGAGAACAGCCTTAATCTTGCTAGGATCCATCTCCAGGTGACCAGGGGTGATGATGTACCCAAGAAACTTAGTCTGAGCTACACGAAACTCACATTTCTCTGGCTTGACAAAGAGATGATTTTCAAGGAGTCTTTGGAGAACCTTGCTGATGTGCCCCTCGTGCTCCTCCACTGACTTGGAAAATATTAGTATATCATCCAGATAAACGAATACGAACATATTTAACATGTCTCGGAGAACGTCGTTGATAAGTGCCTGGAACACAGCCGGGGCATTGGTAAGGCCGAAAGGCATCACCAGATATTCATAGTGGCCTGTGGGGGTGTTAAAGGCCGTCTTCCATTCATCTCCTTGCCGTATCCGCACCAGATGGTAGGCATTGCGAAGGTCCAGCTTAGTAAAAATGGAAGCTCCTTGCAGCAGCTCAAAAGCAGTAGCCATGAGAGGCAGGGGATATCGATTCCGAACAGTTATCTTGTTGAGACCTCGGTAATCGATACATGGCCTAAGCCCCCCATCCTTCTTCCCCACAAAAAAGAAGCCAGCAGCAGCAGGGGAAGTGGAGGCTTGAATGATGCCAGTTGCCAGTGACTCCTTGATGTAAGCATTCATAGCCGCCTGTTCAGGGGGAGATAAGGAGAAGACTCTGCCTCTAGGAGGGCAGGAACCAGGGAGAAGGTCAATTGCACAGTCGTATGGGCGGTGAGGTGGCAAAGAGGTGGCTCGGGACTTACTGAACACTGCCTTAAACTGATGATAGACAGTGGGAACTTGAGACAGGTCTACAGACTCTTGAGGCTCGGGATAAGGGGCTGAGGGGCTCTGGGTTAAACAGGTAAAGTGACAAGAGGGACTCCAATCTAGAATGGAACCAGTAGACCAGTTGATATGGGGATTATGTCTGTGCAGCCATGGATGACCTAAAATGACAGGATACTCGGGAGAGTCAATAAGGTAGAAAGTCTCCTCCTGCTGATGTTTAGCAATGGTGAGTTTCAGGGACTGAGTGGCCTCAGTTACTTTGCCAGGTTCTAGGGGTCTACCATCCAATGCAGTTACTGCCTGGGGGTGAGGGAGAAGGTGGGTAGGGATCTTAAGTTTCTTGGCCAAGGATAGATCTATGAAATTACCTGCGGCACCTGAATCGATCATTGCCTGGACTGGAAGCTGATGACTCTCCCAGGACAGAATGGCTTGGAGTGCTAGAACGGTGTTGGCAGGAGGAGCTCTTATTTCCCCATCACAGTCCTCCTGTAACTAGGTGGGGACCATCGTTTCCCGACAGTTCTGGACAAGTGGACCGAAAGTGTCCAGACATACCACAGTAAAGGCATCGTCGCTCCCTCATGCGTCGTTCCCTTTCACTGGGAGAGAGTCTGGAACGACCTAGCTGCATATCTTCTGGAGGCTCGGGAGCCTGTTTATCTACTGGGAGGAATCTGACAGGTGGGGCATGAACTGGGGATACAGGTTTGTGAACAGGAGTTTGGGACTGGGATGCTCTGCTTCGAGTGATTCTCCGTTCTCTCAGGTGATTATCAAGGCGAATGGCCATCTCAATAAGGGATTCAAGGTCTTTGGCTGGTTCCCGGGTGGCCAACTCATCTTGAAGAGATTCAGCTAATCCTCCTTGAAAGCAGACCCTTAAGGCTTCGTCATTCCATCCACTGCCTGCTGCAATGGTTCGAAACTCAATGGCGAAGTCTGCAGTGCTGCGGGGGCCTTGACGAAGAGTCAGCAGATGTTTGGAAGCCTCCTGTCCACTAACTGGATGATTGAAGACCCGCTTGAACTCCTTCTCAAAGGCTGTGTATGACTTGCAAGCTAATGCCTTGTCAGTCAGAAGGGTGATAATATAAACAATTTTCGAGCGGTCAGTGGGAAAACTTGAGGGCTGAAGCTCAAAAGTGAGAGAGCACTGGGTGAGAAATCCCTGACAAGAACTAGGATATCCAGAGAATGGCTTGGGGGGTGGAAGTCGGGGCTCTGCAGCAGCTATGGAAGGATTGTTAGTTTGTTGATGGTTACTTTGAGGTGGTGCGGCAGGAGAAGGACAAGCCCCAGGGAGGTTTTCAAAAAGCTGCCGAATGGACACCATGACATCTGCAAGGAGCTCTGAGTGTTTTGTCATCAACTCCTCTTGCCGACGGAGAACCTCTTCATGGCACTGGAACAAGGCTTCATGACTGGCAATCACCGCCAACAGATCTTTGGCACTGAGTGTTTCTGGGTCCATGTCTGACTCGGTTTTTCTGTCACGGTCGGGTCTTGAACCCGGCTCTCTGGTGTGAAGACTGGTGTGTGAGAACCACTGAGCCACAGGGGCAGTTGTGTTGGACCCAAACGAAAACACTCCAAGTGGGAATCCAGAAAACAAGAATTTATTAAAAAAAAAAAGTCAACTTACATTCTTCTCAAAAATAAAGTAGCAAAACAAACAACTCAGGTTCTTCTCAGAATGAGGTATATAAAATATTTTTAACAATACAATAAACATACAAAGAAAACTCCACGAGGGGAGAAAACAAACGGACAACAAGGCAGCAAGCAACAGGATAAACAAAACAGTCTTACTAGACGTAGCTCAGGATCTCAAGGGACCGCAAGGTAAGTTCACTGGAGCTGACTCAAAAACCGAGTGAGGAACAGAGAAAAAGTGACAACTTAAATACACTGGCTGGAACAAGTCACAGGTGATCGAAATAAAGTAAACAAGAACACATGAGGAAGAACAAAGGCAGAGGGGAAACATGGCGACCTCTAGGGGAATGGAGACAAAGTGCAGGATGGTGACAGTATCGTGTGCATATGTATGGAGTATAGAGTTTGCATATGTATGGAGTGTATCATGGGTGTATATGTATAGAGTGTATTGTAAGTACAGTGTGTGTATATGTATGGAGTATAGAGTGTGCATATGTATGGAGTGTATCGTGTGCAAATGTATCATGTATGGAGTGTATATGTATAGAGTATATCATGTGTGCATATGTATGGAGTGTGTATATAAAGAGTGTATCGTAAGTACAGTGTGTGTGTATATGTATGGAGTATAGAATGTATCATATGTATAGGCTGTGTATGTATGGAGTGTGAAATTCATCATGTGTGTATGTATGAAGTGTATCATGTGTGCATATGTATAGAGTGTATCATGTGTGCATATGTATGAAGTGTATCATGTGTGCATATGTATAGTGTGCATATGTATAGAGTGTATCATGTGTGCACATGTATAGAGTGTATCATGTGTGCATATGTATAGTGTATCATGTATGAAGTGTATCATGTGTGCATGTGTATAGTGTGCATATGTATAGAGTGTATCATGTGTGCATATGTATAAAGTGTATCATGTGCGCATATGTATAGAGTGTATCATGTGCGCATATGTATAGAGTGTATCATGTGTGCACATGTATAGAGTGTATCATGTGTGCATATGTATAGTGTATCATGTATGAAGTGTATCATGTGTGCATGTGTATAGTGTGCATATGTATAGAGTGTATCATGTGTGCATATGTATAAAGTGTATCATGTGCGCATATGTATAGAGTGTATCATGTGCGCATATGTATAGAGTGTATCATGTGCGCATATGTATAGAGTGTATCATTTGTGCATATGTATAGATTGTATCATGCCCTTTCGTTGTGTGGTTCATTAACTCCCAGTAGGTCAGCGGTTACGTGACTCACCTTTCACGCCAGAGACCCGGGTTCTATCCCAGATCGTGTGTATATGTATAGAATGTATCATGTGAGTATAGAGATGTGTGTATAGAGTGTGCATGTGTATCATGTGTGCATATGTATAGATTGTATCATGTATAAAATGTGTTGTGTAAAATGTATGGAGTGTGTATATGTATAGAGTGTATTGGAAGTACAGTGTGCCTATGTATATCATGTATGGAGTTTAAAATGTATCATGTGTAAAATGTATGGAGTGTCATGTGTATAGAGTTTGCATATGTATGAAGTGTGTATATGTATGGAGTATAGAGTTTGCATATGTATGGAGTGTAAAATGTATAGAGTGTATCATGTGTGCATATGTATATGTATTGTGTGGTATATTAACTCCCAGTAGGTCAGCGGTTACGTGACTCACCTTTCACGCCAGAGACCCGGGTTCTATCCCAGATCATGTATAGAATGTATGATGTGTGTATAGAAATTGCATATGTATGAAGTGTATCATGTGTGAATATGTATAGAGTGTATCATGTGTGCATATGTATAGATTGTATCATGTATGGTATGTATAGAGTGTATTGTAAGTACAGTGTGCCTATGTATATCATGTATGGAGTTTAAAATGTATCATGTGTAAAATGTATGGAGTGTCATGTGTGCATATGTATAGAGTTTGCATATGTATGGAGTGTATCATGAGTGAATATGTATATCATGTATGGAGTGTATCATGTGTGCATATGTATAGATTGTAAAATGTATGGAGTGTCATGTTTGCATGTGTATCGTGTGCATATGTATGGAGTGTGTATATGTATGGAGTATAGAGTTTGCATGTGTATCATGAGTGTATATGTATAGAGTGTATTGTAAGTACAGTGTGTGTATGTATAGCAGGGGTGCTCAACCCTATTCCTGGCGATCGACCATCCTGCAGATTTCAGTTGCAGCCCTTATCAAACACACCTGCCTGTAATTATCAAGTGCTCCTCACGTTCTAAATAATTGGTTCAGGTGTGTTTGATCAGGGTTGGAGCTGAAATCAGCTGGAAGGTCGATCGCCAGGAACAGGGTTGAGCACCCCTGATGTATAGAGTTTGTATCATGTGTGCATATGTATATAATGTATCATATATGGAGTGTATATGTATAGAGTATATCATGTGTGCATATGTATATAAAGAGTGTATCGTAAGTACAGTGTGTGTGTATATGTATAGAATGTATCATATGTATAGGCTGTGTATGTATGGAGTGTGAAATTCATCATGTGTGTATGTATGGAGTGTATCATGTGTGTGTATGTATGGAGCGTATCATGTGTGCATATGTATAGAGTGTATCATGCCCTTTCGTTGTGTGGTTCGTTAACTCCCAGTAGGTCAGCGGTTACGTGACTCACCTTTCACGCCAGAGACCCGGGTTCTATCCCAGATCATGTGTGTATATGTATAGAATGTATCATGTGTGTATAGAGATGTGTGTTTAGAGTTTGCATATGTGTGCATGTGTATAAAGTGTATCATGTGTGCATATGTATAGATTGTAAAATGTATGGATTGTATCATGAGTTTATATGTATAGAGTGTATTGTAAGTACAGTGTGCCTATGTATATCATGTATGGAGTTTAAAATGTATCATGTGTAAAATGTATGGAGTGTCATGTGTGCATGAGTATAGAGTTTGCATATGTATGGAGTGTATCATGAGTGAATATGTATGGAGTGTAAAATGTATAGAGTGTATCATGTGTGCATATGTATAGATTGTAAAATGTATGGATTGTATCATGAGTTTATATGTATAGAGTGTATTGTAAGTACAGTGTGTGTATGTATAGAGTTTGCATATGTATGGACTGTATCATGTGTGCATATGTATATAATGTATCATGTATGGAGTGTATATGTATAGAGTATATCATGTGTGCATATGTATATCATGTATGGAGTTTATGTGTATAGAGTGTATCATGTGTGCATATATATAGATTGTAAACTGTCATGTGTGCATATGTATGGAGTGTGTGTATGTATGGAGTATAGAGTTTGCATATGTATGGAGTGTATCATGTGTGCATATGTATAGATTGTAAAATGTATGTAGTGTCATGTGTGCATATGTATAGAGTTTGCATGTGTATTGTGTGCATATGTATGGAGTGTATCATGAGTGTATATGTATAGAGTGTGTATATGTATAAAGTGTATTGTAAGTACAGTGTGTGTGTGTGTATGGAGTACAGAGTGTGCATATGTATAGAGTTTGCATATGTATGGAGTGTATCATGTGTGCATATGTATATAATGTATCATGTATGGAGTGTATATGTATAGAGTATATCATGTGTGCATATGTATGGAGTGTGTATATAAAGAATGTATCGTAAGTACAGTGTGTGTGTATATGTATGGAGTATATAATGTATTATATGTGAAGGCTGTGTATGTATGGAGTGTGAACTGCATCATGTGTTTATGTATGGAGTGTATCATGTGTGCATATGTATAGAGTGTATCATGCCCTTTCGTTGTCTGATTCATTAACTCCCAGTAGCTCAGTGGTTACGTGACTCACCTTTCATGCCAGAAACCCGGGTTTTATCCCAGACCTTAACATGAGTGTATGGTGTGTATATGTATCATGTGTGTATATGTATCATGTGTGTATATGTATCATGTGTGTATATGTATAGAGTGTATCATGTATAAAATGTGTCGTGTAAAATGTATGGAGTGTCATATGTGCATGTGTATCATGTGTGCATATGTATGGAGTGTGTATATGTATGGAGTATAGAGTTTGCATATGTATGGAGTGTATCATGAGTGTATATGTATAGAGTGTGTATATGTATAGAATGTATTGTAAGTACAGTGTGTGTGTATGTATGGAGTGTATCATGTGTGCATATGTATATCATGTATGGAGTGTAAAATGTATCATGTGTGCATATGTATAGATTGTAAAATGTATGGAGTGTGCATATGTATAGAGTTTGCATGTGTATCGTGTGTATATGTATAGAGTGTGCATATATATGGAGTGTATCATGTGTGCATATGTATAGAGTGTATCATGTGTGCATATGTATAGATTGTAAAATATATGGAGTGTCATGTGTGCATATGTATAGAGTTTGCATGTGTGTATATGTATAGTGTATATGTATAGAGTGTATTGTAAGTACAGTGTGTGTATATGTATGGAGTATAGAGTTTGCATATGTATGGAGTGCATACAGTGTGTGTATATGTATGGAGTATAGAGTGTGCATATGTATAGAGTTTGCATATGTATGGAGTGTATCATGTGTGCAAATGTATCAGGTATGGAGTGTATATGTATAGAGTATATCATGTGTGCATATGTATGGAGTGTGTATATAAAGAGTGTATCGTAATTACAGTGTGTGTGTATATGTGTGGAGTATAGAATGTATCATATGTATAGGCTGTGTATGTATGGAGTGTGAAATGCATCATGTGTGTATGTATGGAGTGTATCATGTGTGCATATGTATAGAGTGTATCATGCCCTTTCGTTGTCCGATTCATTAACTCCCAGTAGCTCAGTGGTTACGTGACTCACCTTTCATGCCAGAGACCCGAGTTCTATCCCAGACCTTAACATGAGTGTGTGGTGTGCATATGTATCATGTGTGTATATGTATAGAGTGTATCATGTATAAAATGTGTCGTGTGCATATGTATGGAGTGTGTATATGTATGGAGTATAGAGTTTGCATATGTATGGAGTGTATCATGTTTGCATATGTATATAATGTATCATGTATGGAGTGTATATGTATAGAGTATATCATGTGTGCATATGTATATAATGTATCATGTATGAAGTGTATATTTATAGAGTATATCATGTGTGCATATGTATGGAGTGTGTATATATATAGAGTGTATTGTAAGTACAGTGTGTGTATATGTATGGAGTATAGAGTGTGCATATGTATAGAGTTTGCATATGTATGGAGTGTATCATGTGTGCATATGTATATAATGTATCATGTATGGAGTGTATATTTATAGAGTATATCATGTGTGCATATGTATGGAGTGTGTATATAAAGAATGTATCGTAAGTACAGTGTGTGTGTATATGTATGGAGTATAGAATGTATCATATGTGTAGGCTGTGTATGTATGGAGTGTGAACTGCATCATGTGTGTATGTATGGAGTGTATCATGTGTGCATATGTATAGAGTGTATCATGCCCTTTCGTTGTCTGATTCATTAACTCCCAGTAGCTCAGTGGTTACGTGACTCACCGTTCATGCCAGAGACCCGGGTTCTATCCCAGACCTTAACATGAGTGTATGGTGTGTATGGTGTGTATATGTATCATGTGTGTATATGTATAGAGTGTATCATGTGTGCATATGTATGAAGTGTATCATGTGTGCATATGTATAGAGTGTATCATGCCCTTTCATTGTGTGGTTCACTAACTCCCAGTAGGTCAGCGGTTACGTGACTCACCTTTCACGCCAGAAACCCGGGTTCTATCCCAGATCATGTGTGTATATGTATAGAATGTATCATGTATAAAATGTATGGAGTGTGTATATGTATAGAGTGTATTGTAAGTACAGTGTGTGTATGGAGTATAGAGTGTGCATATGTATATCATGTATGGAGTTTAAAATGTATCATGTGTGTATAGAGTGCATCATGTGTAAAATGTATGGAGTGTCATGTGTGCATATGTATAGAGTGTGTATAAGTATAGAGTGTATTGTAAGTACAGTGTGTGTATATGTATGGAGTATAGAATGTATCATATGTGTAGGCTGTGTATGTATGGAGTGTGAACTGCATCATGTGTGTATGTATGGAGTGTATCATGTGTGCATATGTATAGACTGTATCATGCCCTTTCGGTGTCTGATTCATTAACTCCAGGTAGCTCAGTGGTTACGTGACTCACCTTTCATGCCAGAGACCCGGGTTCTATCCCAGACCTTAACATAAGTGTATGGTGTGTATATGTATCATGTGTGTATATGTATAGAGTGTATCATGTATAAAATGCATCGTGTATGTGTTCATGTGTGCATATGTATGGAGTGTATCATGAGTCTATATGTATAGAGTGTGTATATGTATAGAATGTATTGTAAGTACAGTGTGTGTATATGTATGGAGTGTAAAGTGTATCATGTGTGCATATGTATCGATTGTAAAATGTATGGAGTGTCATGTGTGCATATGTATAGAGTTTGCATATGTATGGAGTATCATGTGTGCATATGTATATCATGTATGTAGTGTAAAATGTATCATGTGTGTATAGAGTGTATCATGTGTGCATATGTATAGATTGTAAAATGTATGAAGTGTCATGTGTGCATATGTATAGAGTGTGTATATAGATGGAGTATAGAGTGTGCATATGTATGGAGTGTATCATCTGTGCATATGTATAGAGTGTATCATGTGTGCATATGTATAGATTGTAAAATGTATGGAGTGTCATGTGTGCATATGTATAGAGTTTGCAAGTGTGTATATGTATGAAGTATGGAGTGTATCATGAGTGTATATGTATAGAGTGTATTGTAAGTACAGTGTGTGTGTATGTATGTATGGAGTATAGAGTTTGCATATGTATAGAGTGTATCATGTGTGCAAATGTATCATGTATGGGTGTATATGTATAGAGTATATCATGTGTGCATATGTAAGGAGTGTGTATATAAAGAATGTATCGTAAGTACAGTGTGTGTGTATATGTATGGAGTATAGAATGTATCATATGTATAGGCTGTGTATGTATGGAGTGTGAAATTCATCATGTGTGTATGTATGGAGTGTATCATGTGTGCATATGTATAGAGTGTATCATGCCCTTTCGTTGTGTGGTACATTAACTCCCAGTAGGTCAGTGGTTACGTGACTCACCTTTCACGCCAGAGACCCGGGTTCTATCCCAGATCATGTGTGTATATGTATAGAATGTATGATGTGTGTATAGAGATGTGTGTATAGAGTTTGCATATGTATGATGTGTATCATGTGTGAATATGTATAGAGTGTATCATGTGTGCATATGTATAGATTGTATCATGTATAAAATGTGTTGTGTAAAATGTATGGAGTATGGTGTGTATGTGTATAGAGTGTGTATATGTATAGAGTGTATTGTAAGTACAGTGTGCCTATGTATATCACGTATGGAGTTTAAAATGTATCATGTGTAAAATGTATGGAGTGTCATGTGTGCATATGTATAGAGTGTGTATATGTATGGAGTATAGAGTTTGCATATGTATGGAGTGTATCATGAGTGAATATGTATATGTATGGAGTGTATCATGTGTGCATATGTATAGATTGTAAAATGTATGGAGTGTCATGTTTGCATGTGTATCGTGTGCATATGTATGGAGTGTGTATATGTATGGAGTATAGAGTTTGCATGTGTATCATGAGTGTATATGTATAGAGTGTATTGTAAGTACAGCGTGTGTATGTATAGAGTTTGCATATGTATGGAGTGTATCATGTGTGCATATGTATATAATGTATCATGTATGGAGTGTATATTTATAGAGTATATCATGTGTGCATATGTATGGAGTGTGTATATAAAGAGTGTATCGTAAGTACAGTGTGTGTGTATATGTATGGAGTATAGAATGTATCATATGTATAGGCTGTGTATGTATGGAGTGTGAAATTCATCATGTGTGTATGTATGGAGTGTATCATGTGAGTGTATCATGCCCTTTCGTTGTGTGGTTCATTGGCTGCGTTCGAAACCGCATACTCAATGAGTAGGTACTCAATTTCAATAAGTACTTACTTAACGAGGACCAAAAAAGTAGGCACTCAACAGCCAAACCTCGTTAAGTATGAATAGGATCGTACCTCATCTGCCATGTTTACGTTATCATGTGACTGACGTTAGAAGCGCAACAACAGGTTTAATGAATCTTAATTTCAAATAATATATTTATTTAAAAAAAAAAGTTCACATGAATTTGTTGTTGTCTTTATTGTTTGTATAACATTTATCATCCACAAATAACCTGCTTAAATCCTATTTGTTTTCCTGACTTGTTTGATTATTCAACGCAGATATAACCTTCTCATTGTGCATCTGTATGCATATAATCTCTTATAACACAAGAAACCCATTACATCACGTCATTTTTGTAAATTGTAAACGATACAAGCATGTTTTCCAGAGCCTGTACAAATTATAAGTTCTTTAATTATTATTAATAATTATAACAATCCTATAATAATAATATAAATAAGATAACGGACAGAAGCACCTCACATCAGTAATGTGACAAATCTACCTAATAGTTTTCAACGCCTTTTTCTTACATATATATATATATATATATATATATATATATATATATATATATATATATATATATATATATATATATATATATATAATTTGTTTGATTTATATAGATGTCCTTCATTATTGAAATTAAAAATATATATTTGATGGTATATATATATATATATATATGAAACAAAATACAAATTAACATTTGTTTTATATGTCCCTGCTATGCATTAATAGTCACTAGACAAATGCAGCGAATGTGAGTACATCTTAATTTTCAGTAAAAATATTAACTAATGAAAAATTATTATTTCATTTATTGACCGTAAAAGGAAACATTAATATATGATTAACAGAATGAATAAAAGTAACCATGACAAATAGGTCCACAACACATGAAACAAAGCTTTATTCAAACTTGTTCTACAATCATGTAGAACTGCATGTTCTGCTGCATCTCCCCACACCGGGGCTGGTTCTGCAGATTTTTAGCAGGTCTTCATCTGTGTTTGTCATCAGCATCATCACTGCTGCAGTCAGACTAACAGAGTTGAGACATGAAGCTGTCCATGCAACCGATTCTGTAGATGAAGAGACCACAGCAACATCTGTTAGGGTCTCGTCCACAGCCCTACAGCATCTCCAACATCATCTCCTTCATCATCTCCAGCACACTGCTGCGCTTCTTCATCCTCAATGCACACGGCACCTGAGGATATTTCAGATCATACAAAATAAAAAGTCATTTTAACAGACTAAAGTCATTTTGTGTTCGAAAATAAATACAAATAAATTCTTCATTATCACCTATACAAATGAACAGATACAACAAATGAATTATGGTTTTATTTAGGTTTATTAATATTATATGTAACGTTAGTTAATGTAAACAGTGTCGACAGCAGTGAATTCTACATCAGCACAACACATCACTCAGTCAGGTGTCTGTTTAATGTTGTCATTTGCTGATCTGCAACACTTCTCATATATTTATGTCAGACATTTAATAATCATCTTTTTGTTTATGTAAATTCACGTTTGAAGCGTAACGTTATGTGCTTCAAGTTCCTACATAATTGTGTTTTACAGCAAAATAAAACAAACATAACATTACTATAAAGCATCTTTACACTGTCAGCAACTCTACAGTTCACTGTACACTACCGTGAGCTCAACACATGCGATTTAACTCAGGGGGCGTTATTTGCTTTCCAATAACTTACGTTTCAAAGCATCCGCGTCCCGTTTTTCCTCAATATTATGACGTATCCTCTTCTCCTGCTTCTTCTTCCCCGTGCTGAAGAGTTTCCCATGGCCTTCTGGGATAGATAAGTAACCATCCGAGGAATACTCCGGAAGCTGGCCAGAAGCAGTAGGGCATCCGGGGATTTCTCGCCTACACTTTTTTGATTACTGAAGTTTCAAACGTACTTCTTTCTTCACGTACTGTTTTCTCCTATTATGTTGTGGTTGGGTATGCACATATCTAGACAAATTGAGTATACGTACGGCCGAATCGGCCGAGGATTAAGTTAATTCTCGCCTACTCTTCTTTGAACGTTGAGGATTCGAACATACTCAAACGCTCGCCTACTGCTTTTTCCATACCTAATAGTAGAGAAGTACGCGGTTTCGAACTCAGCCATTAACTCCCAGTAGGTCAGCGGTTACGTGACTCACCTTTCACGCCAGAGACCCGGGTTCTATCCCAGAATGTATCATGTGTGTATAGAGATGTGTGTATAGAGTTTGCATATGTATGAAGTGTATCATGTGTGCATATGTATAGAGTGTATCATGTGTGTATGTGTATAAAGTGTATCATGTGTGCATATGTATAAATTGTATCATGTATAAAATGTGTTGTGTAAAATGTATGGAGTATGGAGTGTATCATGTGTGTATATGTATAGAGTGTATTGTAAGTACAGTGTGCCTATGTATATCATGTATGGAGTTTAAAATGTATCATGTGTAAAATGTATGGAGTGTCATGTGTGCATATGTATAGAGTGTGTATATGTATGGAGTATAGAGTTTGCATATGTATGGAGTGTAAAATGTATGGAGTGTATCATGAGTGTATATGTATAGAGTGTTTATATGTATAGAGTGTATTGTAAGTACAGTGTGTGTATGTATAGAGTTTGCATATGTATAGAGTGTATCATGTGTGCATATGTATATAATGTATCATGTATGGAGTGTATATGTATAGAGTATATCATGTGTGCATATGTATGGAGTGTGTATATAAAGAGTGTATCGTAAGTACAGTGTGTGTGTATATGTATGGAGTATAGAATGTATCATATGTATAGGCTGTGTATGGAGTATAGAGTTTGCATATGTATGGAGTGTATCATGTGTGCATATGTATATCATGTATGGAGTTTATGTGTATAGAGTGTATCATGTGTGCATATATATAGATTGTAAACTGTCATGTGTGCATACGTATGGAGTGTGTATATGTATGGAGTATAGAGTTTGCATATGTATGGAGTGTTTCATGTGTGCATATGTATAGATTGTAAAATGTATGGAGTGTATTGTGTGCATATGTATGGAGTGTATCATGAGTGTATATGTATAGAGTGTGTATATGTATAAAGTGTATTGTAAGTACAGTGTGTGTGTATGTATGGAGTACAGAGTGTGCATATGTATAGAGTTTGCATATGTATGGAGTGTATCATGTGTGCATATGTATATAATGTATCATGTATGGAGTGTATATGTATAGAGTATATCATGTGTGCATATGTATATAATGTATCATGTATGGAGTGTATATTTATAGAGTATATCATGTGTGCATATGTATGGAGTGTGTATATAAAGAATGTATCGTAAGTACAGTGTGTGTGTGTATATGTATGTAGTATAGAATGTATCATATGTGTAGGCTGTGTATGTATGGAGTGTGAAATTCATCATGTGTGTATGTATGGAGTGTATCATGTGTGCATATGTATAGAGTGTATCATGCCCTTTCGTTGTGTGGTACATTAACTCCCAGTAGGTCAGCGGTTACGTGACTCACCTTTCACGCCAGAGACCCGGGTTCTATCCCAGATATTGTGTGTATATGTATAGAATGTATGATGTGTGTACAGAGATGTGTGTATAGAGTTTGCATATGTATGAAGTGTATCATGTGTGAATATGTATAGAGTGTATCATGTGTGCATATGTATAGAGTGTATAAAGTGTATCATGTGTGCATATGTATAGATTGTATCATGTATAAAATGTGTTGTGTATATGTATAGAGTGTGTATATGTATGGAGTGTGTATATGTATGGAGTGTGTATATGTATGGAGTATAGAGTTTGCATATGTATGGAGTGTATCATGAGTGAATATGTATATCATGTATGGAGTGTATATGTATAGAGTATATCATGTGTGCATATGTATGGAGTGTGTATATAAAGAATGTATCGTAAGTACAGTGTGTATATGTATGGAGTATAGAATGTATCATATGTGTAGGCTGTGTATGTATGGAGTGTGAACTGCATCGTGTGTGTGTATGTATAGAGTGTATCATGCCCTTTCGTTGTCTGATTCATTAACTCCCAGTAGCTCAGTGGTTACGTGACTCACCTTTCATGCCAGGGACCTGGGTTCTATCCCAGACCTTAACATAAGTGTATGGTGTGTATATGTATCATGCGTGTATATGTATAGAGTGGATCACGTATAAAATGCGTTGTTCATGTGTGCATATGTATGGAGTGTATCATGAGTCTATATGTATAGAGTGTGTATATGTATAGAATGTATTGTAAGTACAGTGTGTGTATATGTATGGAGTATAGAGTGTGTATCATGTATGGAGTGTAAAGTGTATCATGTGTGCATATGTATCGATTGTAAAATGTATGGAGTGTCATGTGTGCATATGTATAGAGTTTGCGTGTGTAAATGTATGGAGTATAGAGTGTGCATATGTATGGAGTGTATCATCTGTGCATATGTATATCATGTATGGAGTGTAAAGTGTATCATGTGTGCATATGTATAGATTGTAAAATGTATGAAGTGTCATGTGTGTATATAGATGGAGTATAGAGTGTGCATATGTATGGAGTGTATCATCTGTGCATATGTATAGAGTGTATCATGTGTGCATTTGTATAGATTGTGAACTGTATGGTGTCATGTGTCCATATGTATAGAGTTTGCAAGTGTGTATATGTATGAAGTATGGAGTGTATCATGAGTGTATATGTATAGAGTGTATTGTAAGTACAGTGTGTGTGTATGTATGGAGTATAGAGTTTGCATATGTATAGAGTATATCATGTGTGCATATGTAAGGAGTGTGTATATAAAGAGTGTATCGTAAGTACAGTGTGTGTGTATATGTATGTAGTATAGAATGTATCATATGTATAGGCTGTGTATGTATGGAGTGTGAAATTCATCATGTGTGTATGTATGGAGTGTATCATGTGTGCATATGTATAGAGTGTATCATGCCCTTTCGTTGTGTGGTACATTAACTCCCAGTAGGTCAGCGGTTACGTGACTCACCTTTCACGCCAGAGACCCGGGTTCTATCCCAGATCATGTGTGTATATGTATAGAATGTATGATGTGTGTATAGAGATGTGTGTATAGAGTTTGTATATGTATGAAGTGTATCATGTGTGAATATGTATAGAGTGTATCATGTGTGCATATGTATAGAGTGTATAAAGTGTATCATGTGTGCATATGTATAGATTGTGTCATGTATAAAATGTGTTGTGTAAAATGTATGGAGTATAGTGTGTATATGTATAGAGTGTATTGTAAGTACAGTGTGCCTATGTATATCATGTATGGAGTTTAAAATGTATCATGTGTGCATATGTATAGAGTGTGTATATGTATGGAGTATAGAGTTTGCATATGTATGGAGTGTATCATGAGTGAATATGTATATCATGTATATCATGTATGGAGTGTATATGTATGGAGTTTATCATGTGTGCATATGTATAGATTGTAAAATGTATGGAGTGTCATGTTTGCATATGTATGGAGTGTGTATATGTATGGAGTATGGAGTGTATCATGAGTGAATATGTATATCATGTATGGAGTGTATCATGTGTGCATATGTATCATGTATGGAGTGTATATGTATAGAGTATATCATGTGTGCATATGTATGGAGTGTATCATGCCCTTTCGTTGTGTGGTTCATTAACTCCCAGTAGGTCAGCGGTTACGTGACTCACCTTTCACGCCAGAGACCCGGGTTCTATCCCAGATCATGTGTGTATATGTATAGAATGTATCATGTGTGTATAGAGTTTGCATATGTATAGAGTGTATAAAGTGTATCATGTGTGCATATGTATAGATTGTATCATGTATAAAATGTGTTGTGTAAAATGTATGGAGTGTATATGTATAGAGTGTATTGTAAGTACAGTGTGCCTATGTATATCATGTATGGAGTTTAAAATGTATCATGTGTAAAATGTATGGAGTGTCATGTGTGCATATGTATAGAGTGTGTATATGTATGGAGTATAGAGTTTGCATATGTATGGAGTGTATCATGAGTGAATATGTATGGAGTCTATATGTATATCATGTATGGAGTGTAAAATGTATAGAGTGTATCATGTGTGCATATGTATGGAGTGTATCATGAGTGTATATGTATAGAGTGTTTATATGTATAGAGTGTATTGTAAGTACAGTGTGTGTATGTATAGAGTTTGCATATGTATGGAGTGTATCATGTGTGCATATGTATATAATGTATCATGTATGGAGTGTATATGTATAGAGTATATCATGTGTGCATATGTATGGAGTGTGTATATAAAGAGTGTATCGTAAGTACAGTGTGTGTGTATATGTATGGAGTATAGAATGTATCATATGTATAGGCTGTGTATGGAGTATAGAGTTTGCATATGTATGGAGTGTATCATGTGTGCATATGTATATCATGTATGGAGTTTATGTGTATAGAGTGTATCATGTGTGCATATATATAGATTGTAAACTGTCATGTGTGCATATGTATGGAGTGTGTATATGTATGGAGTATAGAGTTTGCATATGTATGGAGTGTATCATGTGTGCATATTTATAGATTGTAAAATGTATGGAGTGTCATGTGTGCATATGTATAGAGTTTGCATGTGTATTGTGTGCATATGTATAGAGTGTGTATATGTATAAAGTGTATTGTAAGTACAGTGTGTGTGTGTATGTATGGAGTACAGAGTGTGCATATGTATAGAGTTTGCAAATGTATGGAGTGTATCATGTGTGCATATGTATATAATGTATCATGTATGGAGTGTATATGTATAGAGTATATCATGTGTGCATATGTAGGGAGTGTGTATATAAAGAATGTATCGTAAGTACAGTGTGTGTGTATATGTATGGAGTATAGAATGTAGATCATGTGTGTATATGTATAGAATGTATCATGTG
>LR812526.1:39339290-39642434 GCA_903798195.1 Danio kyathit | reverse complement strand
ATATGTATAGAATGTATTGTAAGTACAGTGTGTGTATATGTATGGAGTATAGAGTGTGCATATGTATAGATTGTAAAATGTATGGAGTGTCATGTGTGCATATGTATAGAGTTTTCATGTGTATATGTATGGAGTATAGAGTGTGCATATGTAAGGAGTGTATCATGTGTGCATATGTATATCATGTATGGAGTGTAAAATGTATCATGTGTGTGTATAGAGTGTATCATGTGTGCATATGTATAGATTGTAAAATGTATGGAGTGTCATGTGTGCATATGTATAGAGTTTGCATGTGTATCGTGTGTATATAGATGGAGTATAGAGTGTGCATATGTATGGAGTGTATCATGTGTGCATATGTATATCATGTATAGAGTGTATCATGTGTGCATATGTATAGATTGTAAAATGTATGGAGTGTCATGTGTGCATATGTATAGAGTTTGCAAGTGTGTATATGTATGAAGTATGGAGTGTATCATGTGTGTATTTGTATAGAGTGTATTGTAAGTACAGTGTGTGTATATGTGTGGAGTATAGAATGTATCATATGTATAGGCTGTGTATGTATGGAGTGTGAAATTCATCATGTGTGTATGTATGGAGTGTATCATGTGTGCATATGTATCATGCCCTTTCGTTGTGTGGTTCGTTAACTCCCAGTAGGTCAGCGGTTACGTGACTCACCTTTCATGCCAGAGACCCGGGTTCTATCCCAGATCATGTGTGTATATGTATAGAATGTATCATGTGTGTCTAGAGATGTGTGTGTAGAGTTTGCATATGTATAGAGTGTATCATGTGTGCATATTTATAAAATGTGTAGTGTAAAATATATGGAGTGTCATGTGTGCATATGTATGGAGTATAGAGTTTGCATATGTATGGAGTGTATATGTATAGAGTGTATTGTAAGTACAGTGTGTGTATATGTATGGAGTATAGAGTGTGCATATGTATGGAGTGCATACAGTGTGTGTATATGTATGGAGTATAGAGTGTGCATATGTATAGAGTTTGCATATGTATAGAGTGTATAGAGTATATCATGTGTGCATGTGTATATAAAGAGTGTATCGTAAGTACAGTGTGTGTGTATATGTGTGGAGTATAGAATGTATCATATGTATAGGCTGTGTATGTATGGAGTGTGAAATTCATCATGTGTGTATATGTATAGAGTGTGTATATGTATAGAGTGTATTGTAAATACAGTGTGTGTATATGTATGGAGTATAGAGTTTGCATATGTATGGAGTGCATACAGTGTGTGTATATGTATGGAGTATAGAGTTTGCATATGTATGGAGTGCATACAGTGTGTGTATATGTATGGAGTATAGAGTGTGCATATGTATAGAGTTTGCATATGTATAGAGTGTATCGTGTGCAAATGTATATGTATAGAGTATATCATGTGTGCATATGTATGGAGTGTGTATATAAAGAGTGTATCGTAAGTACAGTGTGTGTGTATATGTGTGGAGTATAGAATGTATCATATGTATAGGCTGTGTATGTATGGAGTGTGAAATTCATAATGTGTAACTCCCAGTAGCTCAGTGGTTACGTGACTCACCTTTCACGCCAGAGACCCGGGTTCTGTCCCAGATCTTAACATGAGTTTATAGTGTATCATGTGTGTGCATATGTATAGATTGTTTTTTTTGTGTATAATGTATAGAGTGTATACGTATAGAGTGTATCATGTGTGCATATGTATAGAATGTATCATTTGTGTATATGTATAGTGTGCATATGTATGGACTATATCATGTGCGTATATTTTTAGAATGTATCATGTGTGCATATGTATAGATTGTATATGTATAGTGTGTATCATGTGTACATGTGTATAGAATGTATCATGCCCTTTCGTTGTGTGGTTTGTTAAATCCCAGTAGCTCAGTGGTTACGTGACTCACCTTTCACGCCAGAGACCTGGGTTCTATCCCAGACCTCAACATGAGTTTATAACATGTATCATGTGTGCATATGTATAGAATGTATCATTTGTGTATACAGTGTGTGTATATGTATGGAGTATTTCGTGTATATGTATGAAGCATATCGTGTGTGTATATGTTTAGAATGTTTTGTGTGCGTGTGTATATGTATAGAATGTATCATGTGTGCATATGTATAGAGTGTATCATGCCCTTTCGTTGTGGGGTTTAATAACACCCAGTAGCTCAATGGTTACGTGACTCACCTTTCATGCCAGAGACCCGTGTTCTATCCCAGACCTAAACATGAATGTATCTAGACCTTAATTTATGCCGGATCCAGATCCTGCACCTCTGAAATCTGATCCGGCACCTAATTTTACCGATCCCCCTCCTCCTCCTCAACGACACTTCTCCCCCGTCCGCTGTTCACTTTCGCTTTCTTTCGTGACTCCCCAACCCTCTTCACTGTCATCCACGACAACCCTGCGCCATCCACTGCACCATATGTATATATGTATAGAGTGTATCGTGCGCGCATATGTATAGAGTATATCGTGTGCATATGTATAGAGTGTGTTATGTGTCTATATGTATGGTGTGTGTATGTATAGAGTGTATTGTGTGCATATGTATGGAGTACAGTATATCATGTGTGTATATGTATAGAGTGTGCATATGTATGGAGTATATCATGTGTGTATATGTATAGAGTGTATCATGTGTGCATATGTATAGATTGTATATTGTGTGTTTATGTATAGAGTGTATCATGTGTGCATATGTATAGATTGTAAATGTATAGAGTGTATCATGTGTGTATATGTATAGAGTGTATCTTAAGTACAGTACAGTATATGTATAAAGTGTATTGTGTGCATATGTATGGAGTGTATCATGTGTGCACATGTATAGAGTGTCATGTGTGTATATGTATGGAGTATTTTGTGTGTGTATATGTATGGAGTATATTGTGTGTATATATGTATAGAGTGTATCATGTGTTCACATGTATAGAGTGTGTCGTATGTATAGAGTGTATCATGTGTGCATATGGATAGAGTGTGTCGTATGTATAGAATTTCTCATGTGTACATATGTGTCGAATGTATTGTGTGCATATGTATAGAGTGTGCATATGTATAGAGTGTATCGTGTCTGCATATGTATAGAGTATATCATGCCCTGTCGTTGTGTGATTCATAAACTCTCAGTAGTTAGTTAACTCACAGTAGCTCAGTGGTCACGTGACTCACCTTTCACGCAAGAGACTTGTGTTCTATCCCAGACCTTAACATGAATGTATCTAGGGCTTAATTTATGCCGGAACACGCCGTATCCGGATCCTGCACCTCTGAAATCTGATCCCGCACCTCATTTTACCGATCCCCCTCCTCCTTCTCAACCACCCTTCTCCCCATCCGCTGTTCACTTTAGCTTTCTTTCGCGACTCGCCAACCCTCTTCACTGTCGTCCACGACACCCCTGTGCAATCCACCGCACCATATGTATATATGTATAGAGTGTATTGTGTGCATATACATGGAATGTATCATGTGTGCAAATGTATAGAGTGTATCGTGTGCATATGTATAGAGTGTGTCATGTGTTTATATGTACGGTGTATATATGTATAGAGTGTATTGTGTGCATATTTATGGAGTGTATCATGTGTGCATCGGTATAGAGTGTTTCGTATGTATAGAATGTATCATGTGTGCATATGTATAGAGTCTGTATATGTATAGAATGTATCATGTGTGCATATGTATAAAGTGCATCATGACCTTCCGTTGTTCGGTTCGTTAACCCTCAGTAGCTCAGTGGTTATGTGACTCACCTTTCATGCCAGAGACCTGGGTTCTATCCTAGACCTTAACATGAGTTTATAGTATAGAATGTATCATGATTTCATATGTTTAGAATTTCAAGAGTTCACACTTAGCTGATGATTAATTATGAAACTTGTTTGGCATGCTGTCCCAGGGGAGAGCCCTGAGCGAGAGGGGAGATCGAGCTCAGGTAGATCTCGAGAACTCCCCCATCGTAGTGATTGAAGAGCAGATAGTAGTTCTCTTTAATGAGATAGGTACTAGATAGGGAGCAAGTCTATAGTGTTGATTAATCAATGACTTATGTTGCATGTTTTTAATCGGTGGGAGGAAACCGGAGGACCCAGGGAAAACCCACGTTAGCACGGGGAGAACGTGCAAACTCCACACAGAAAATGCCCGCTGGTTTGGTAAAGCTTAGAACCATTGACACTCTTGCTGTGAGGCAACAGCGCTAAGCGCTGGGCCACTGTGTCACCCATCTAGAAAAGATGAGGAGTAGGGGTGGAAGGGGGATTCTTCAAAACGAAGATAGCGGTGATATGAAACCCGGGGTATTTATAGTAGCTTAGGGATCATCTGATTGGTGCATGGTGATTTGGATAATGTGGGTCCAGCCGCTAGCAATCATAAGCACGTGATCCTCTCGAAATTAGTTTATAAATAAACTTCACGTATCACGTGTGCATATGTATGGAATGTATCACATGTGCATATGTATGGAGTGTAGAATGTATCATGTGTGCATATGTATGAATATATTGTGTGTGTATAGAGTGTACCATGTGTACATCTGTATAGAATGTATTGTGTGACATGTGGGTATCGTGTACAATGTATTTATGGAGTATTTTGTGTGTGTATATGTATGGAGTATATCATGTGTGTATATGTATAGAGTGTATTGTGTGCATATGTATATGTATAGAGTGTATTGTGTGCATATGTATAGAATGTATCGTGTGCATATGTATGGAGTGTAAATGTAGAGTGTATCATGTGTGCATATGTATTGAGTGTAAATGTATGGAGTGTATCATGTGTGGATATGTAAAGAATGTATCAGTTGTGTATATGTATAGAGTGTGCATATGTTTGGAGTATATCATGTGTGTATATGTATAGTGTATCATGTGTGCATATGTATAGATTGTATATCATGTGTTTATGTATAGAGTGTATCATGTGTGCATATGTATAGATTGTGTATGTATAGTGTATCATGTGTGCATATGTATAGAGTGTATCATGTGTGCACATGTATAGAGTGTGTCATGTGTGTATATGTATGGAGTATATCGTGTGTATATATGTATAGAGTGTATCGTGTTCATATGTATAGAGTGTGTCGTATGTATACAATTTATCATGTGAACATATGTGTCGAATGTATTGTGTGCATATGTATAGAGTGTGTATATGTATAGAATGTATCATGTGTGCATATGTATAGAGTGTATCATGCCCTTTCGTTGTGTGGTTCATAACCTCTCAGTAGTTAGTTAACTTGCAGTAGCTCAGTGGTTACGTGACTCACCTTTCACACAAGAGACCTGTGTTCTATCCCAGACCTTAACATAAATATATCCAGGGCTAAATTTATGCCGGAACACGCCGTATCCTGATCCTGCACCTCTAAAATCTGATCCCGCACCTAATTTTACCGATTCTCAACCGCCCTTTTCCCCATCCGCTGTTCACTTTCGTTTTCTTTCGTGACTCCCCAACCCTCTTCACTGTCGTCCACGACACCCCTGCGCCATCCACCGCACCATATGTATATATGTATAGAGTGTATTATGTGCATATGTATGGAGTGTATCATGTGTGCAAATGTATAGAGTGTATCGTGTGCATATGTATAGAGTGTGTCACGTGTTTATATGTATGGTGCATATATGTATAGAGTGTATTGGGTGCATATTTATGGAGTGTATCATGTGTGCATCGGTATAGAGTGTGTCGTATGTATAGAATGTATCATGTGTGCATATGTATAGAGTGTGTATATGTATAGAATGTATCATGTGTGCATATGTATAAAGTGTATCATGACCTTCCATTGTTTGGCTCATTAACCCTCATTAGCTCAGTGGTTACGTGACTCACCTTTCATGCCAGAGACCTGGGTTCTATCCTAGACCTTAATATGACTGTATAGTGTATCATCTATAGAATGTATCATGCGTTCATATATATGTTGTGTGTATATGTATGGAGTATATTTTGTGTATATGTATGGAGTTTATCATGTGTGCATATGTATAGTGCAGGGGTGTACAAACTCTGTCCTGGAGGGCCGGTGTCCTGGAGAGTTTAGCTCCAACCCTAATCAAACACACCTGAACCAGCTAATCAAGCTCTTACTAGATGTACTAGAAACTTCCTGGTCGGTGTGTTGAAGCAAGTTGGAGCTAAACTTAACAGGACACCAGCCCTCCAGGACCGAGTTTGGACACCCCTGGTATAGAGTGTATCATGTGTGTGTATATGTATAGAGTGTGCCATGTGTGTATATGTATCATGTGTGCATATGTATAGACTGTATTGTGTGTCATGTATGTGAACAGAATGTATCGTGTGTATATGTTTAGAATGTATCATGTGTGCATACATATAGTTTGTATATGTATGGAGTGTATCATGTTTGTGTACATGTATCATGTGTGTATATGTAAAGAGTGTTTTTTGCGTTCTTAGAAAATGGTCTATAGAGTGTTTCATGTCCTTTCTTTCTTTGGGTTCATCAACTCCCAGTAGCTCAGTGGACTGTATGGATTGTATCATGTGTGCATTTTTATGGAGTGTATATGTTTAGACTGACTTAGGTTACGTGACTCACCTTACACGCCAGAGACCCAGGTTCTATCCCAGACCTTAACATAATTTGTGTATATGTATAGAGTGTATCATGTGTACATATGTATGGAGTATATCATGTGTATATATTTATGGAGTGTATTATATGTATGGAATGTATCATGTGTCTGTATGTATATGTAAAGAGTGTATCATGTGTGCATATGTATAGAGTGTATCATGTGTGTATACAGTATGTATGGAGTGTATCATGTGTGTGTGTATATGTATTGAGTGTGTCGTGTGTATATGTATAGAGTGTATCATGTGTGCATATGTATGGAGTGTATCATGTTTGTATATGTGTAGAGTTTATCATGTGTGCATATGTATAGAGTGTATATGTATAGAGTGTATCAGGTGTGGATATGTATAGAGTGTATCATGTGTGCATATGTATGGTGTGTATATGTATAGAGTGTATTATGTGTGCATACGTATGGTGTATCATGTGTGTGTATATTTATAGAATGTATCATGTGTGCATATGTATGGTGTGTATATGTATAGAGTGTATAATGTGTGCATATGTATGGAGTGTATCATGTGTGCATATGTATGGTGTGTATATGCATAGAGTGTATTATGTGTGCATACGTATGGAGTGTATCATGTGTGTGTATAAGTATAGAATGTATTATGTGTGCATACGTATGTATAAAGTGTGTCATGTGTGCATATATATAGTGTATCATGTGTGCATATGTATAGAGTGTATATGTATAGAGTGTATCAGGTGTGGATATGTATAGAGTGTATCATGTGTGCATATGTATGGTGTGTATATGTATAGAGTGTATTATGTGTGCATACGTATGGAGTGTATCATGTGTGTGTATATTTATAGAATATATCATGTGTGCATATGTATGGTGTGTATATGTATAGAGTGTATAATGTGTGCATATGTATGGAGTGTATCATGTGTGCATATGTATGGTGTGTATATGCATAGAGTGTATTATGTGTGCATATGTATGGTGTGTATAAGTATAGAATGTATCATGTGTGCATACGTACGTATAAAGTGTGTCATGTGTGCATATATATAGTGTATCATGTGTGCATATGTATAGACTGTATCATGTGTGCATATGTATAGACTGTAGCTCAGTGTTTACATGACTCACCTCTCAGACCAGACACCCTGGTTCTATCCCAGACCCTGATATGAGTGTATCGTGTGTATATGTTGAGTGTATCATGTGTGTATATATATATATATATATATATATATATATAATATATATATATATATATATATATATATATATATATATATATATATATATATATATATATATATATATAAATATATATATATATATATATATATATATATATATATATATATATATATATATAGAGTGTATCATGTGTGCATACTGTATGTATGGAGTGTGTCATGTGTGTATATGTATAGAGTGTATATAAGAATAAGAAAAATATTTAAATAGTTATAATAATGACAGGCTATTAATAGCAATTAAGTATTTTGTGTTAGCCCTGGGCCATCATTTTTGCCTACCTGCTTCACTGACTAGAGGTTGTCGCCCGACGTCATCTCCTCCGCTCTCCACCTCGGCCCTCCGACTCTATGGCTCCACGTTGGCTCTCTCCTCCCTCATCTCCTCGGTGGGCCATCAGTCCACCAGCTCCACCAGGCTCCGCCTTGGTCAGTCGTGACTCCACCTCTGGACTCCGTTCCTCTGCCTGCACCTCGTCCCTCCATCCTATCAGCTACGATGAGCTCCTCCTGCCCTCCAGCTACGCCTTGGTCCTCTATCACTCTGGCTCCGCTGCAGGCTTCCAGACTCGTGTCATCGCCTTGGTCAGGTGAGCCGTCTGCTCCAAAAAAATTATAAGTAGATGTGTTGCTAGTACTTTTTTCTATAATGGAACTGGCCTTCCTTGTCTCCTCAAAGAAAACATAAATGAATTGTTTTTCAATTCATTCCACTAGGATCCACCCAGAGAGCTAGTCAGTGCTACAAAGGTTTCCTGGGTTTGCCAACTTTTACCGAGGCTTCATAAAAAACTACAACCTCCTGCTCAAGGAACTGCTCAACTCAAGTTCACTACAGCTCCCATTCTCAGACATCCAGATCCCACACTACCTTTCATAGTAAAAGTGGATGCAGCTGATGTAAGAGTTGTTGCCATCCTCTCTCAGTGGTCTGGTGAACCCCGAGCTCTTCATCCATGTGTGTACTATTCCAGGAAATTAACATCAGCGGAACGAAACTATGGTATAGGTCAGGGGTCTTCAACTATATTTGTCAGAAGGCCAGAATTTTACTAGACAGTCTCCTTGGGGGCCGGACTCCTAAGAAGAAAATCAAATAAAAATCTCATTTTGGCTTAACATTATGTTTAATGATTATACTTTTTTAATTTCATTACAAATCTGAAGGCATTTAATTCAGGCTCCCATCACCTATACCACAGTCAACCACTAGGAGTGATAGATATTTTGCCCCAACTCAATTAGGCTAAGTCAACAAGAGGAAATGTAACTTTAGCCATTGATTAAGCACTGTGAGTAGCCCGTTTCAGCATTGTGATTTGAATTCAAGCCCACTTAACGTTTCATTTGATGTGCGAACTTTATTTGTGACCTGTTTTGTTCTGGTATCTGGTTATTTATTTACCATGCTATTTTAAGTTGTGCCAGATTGTTTTTCCTCCTTTTTTTTAGTCCTGAGGCAGATATCCCAAGTCTCCTGAAAGTTCTGTGAGTCTCCCGCAAATGCATAGAGACTCCCGAATGCCCGCAAACGAATGATAATCTCCCGGAAATCACGTGTCTTCCTCCCGCTCCTCAAATACGTTGCGCAGCCCTCTTCACCGCATCCCTCCTAGCTCTTCATCACACACACGTCGCGCGCACTCTGCCTACACCCCACCTGGTCTTCACTTTCGCTAAAACCTGTTTGAAACAATAAATACTTAACGCCGCATGGTCTGTCTGAGTCTGTCCTCATTTCGAAGTTTAGCCTTATAGTCATAAATGGTGGTGATTCTGACAAGAGAATCAGTTGTTATTTTTAGTTGCTTTAATAGTGTGGACCACTATTTTCTTTTTGATCCTCACAATTTTGGAATCCAGTCGAGGGCCGGATTGAACGGCTCAGCGGGCCGCCAGTTGATGATCAGTGGTATAGGTGATCGCAAGCTACTGGCCATCAAACTTGCCCTGGAAGAATGGCGACACTGGCTTGAAGGAGCCCAATTCCCCTTTACGGTCATAACCGACCACAAGAACCTCCAATATCTCTGCAGTGCAAAACATCTCAATGCTCATCAAGCCCGCTGGTCATTATTCTTTGCTCGCTTTAATTTTCAAATCACCTATCACTGCCACAGCAGTTAAAACACTTTTGCAGAAATTTATTTACCTGTTATTATTGACTTCCATTGGACCTCTGCAGCAGCAGAGACGCCCCACTGAGCTTCATTCCCCTCTGCACCACTGGCGCAGCAGTGACGCTCTGCCTGAGCTCATATACACTTTCATTTAGTCATTCACTACTGATACACTTCCCAGCACTGCCATAGCTGTTAAAACGTCTCTGCGGAAGCGTACTTTCCTTCCAATATTGACTTCCATTGCATCTCTGCAGCAGCAGAGATGCTCCACTGAGCTTCATTCCCCTCTGCACCACTGCCGCAGCAGTGACGCTCTGCCTGAGCTCATGTACACTTCCAGTTAGTCATTCACTACTGATATGCTCCCCAGCACCTCCACAGCAGTAAAAACGTCTCTGCGGAAGCGTACTTTCCTTCCAATATTGACTTCCATCGCACCTCTACAGCAGCAGAGATGCTCTACTGAGCTTCATTCCCCTCTGCACCACTGCTGCAGCAGTGACGCTCTGCCTGAGCTCATATACACTATCGTTCATCCATACCACTACTGACACCCTCCCCAGCACTGCCAAAGCAGTTAAAGCGCTTCTGCAGAAGTGTATTTTTTACCTTTTATTATTGACTTCCATCGCACCTCTGCACAACAGAGACGCTCCGCTGAGCTTCATTCCCCTCTGCACCACTATCCACTTCTAATTTTTGATACTGATATACTACCCAGCTCTGCCACAGTAGTTAAAACGCCTCTGTAGACACATAGTTACCCTTCAATATTTCCATGATACTGACACTCACCGCACCTCTGCAGCAGCAGAGACACTCTGCTGAACCTTATTGCTACATTTCACCACTGACATAGTAAGCCTTTCTAACAGAGTTCACGCAAACCTGCTTTAAATCATTACATTCACCACAGTAGCAGCGACCACTCTTATCTCACCATTTACACTCACACGGTCTCATTTTTGCTCCTACAAGCCTTTTCTAGTACTGCCTTGTTAACACTTTATACCCAGCAGTCGGATAATGCATTGATCTTTATTGCCTTTTGGGGGGTTCTTCAAATACGCAGCTGCTGTCCCGAGAGAAGCATTTTGGGGAGTTCTCGAGATCTACCTGAGCTTAAAGCTCCCCTTTCGCCCTGCAAACGGGAGGGAGCCCAGTGCTCAAGGACCTTTTGGGCTCAGGGCTCTCTCCCGGGACAGCATGACAAACTTGCTTATAATCCATCATCAGCTAAGTGTGATCTCTGGAAGTGAAGTTTATTTATAAACTAATTTCAAGAGGATCACGTGATTATGATTGAACACGGCTGGTTCTGCATTAACTATATATGATCCACAAATCAAACGATTCCTAACCCACTATAAAGAGCCAGGGTTTCTCACTACAAACATCTTCGATTTGAAGAATCCCCCCTTCCACCCCTACTCCTCCACATTATAATCAATCATCAGCTAAGTGTGAACTCTTGAAAGTATTTGAAAAATACAAGACACTAAAGTGTTTTGATACACATTAAGCCATTTTCATCAACCCTGTCAAATACACATTTAAAATACTATTTTATATTTAAAATACATGTATTATGAATACTGCCCATCCCTGGAAACAAACCCTCTCAGTAAGAAAAGTTGACCATTCCTGATTTGTGATTTCAAGAAAAGTTAATTTCAACAACATCACCAACTATATAAGTCCCCCAAAATAGTTACTTGTCCACAATGACAAGTGAAAAACAGGATCCTGCAGATAATCTATTGAGAGTCAATTGGTTCGATGCCACAGCCGGATTTGCTTGCCAGTTCAATGATGAAAATTACATCGTTTCTGGAAAAGAAAATGTCTGTATTTGACCCTTCGCTAAGTCACAACCGAAAACTGCCACAGTCCAATCATGACTTAGCAATATCTAGGTGTGAAAGGTCTGTCAAGCTTTCGAGCAAAGGAAACAAGTCAATGCATTGTGCATATGGATTGTGCAAATCTGATACCCGGTATCCTAAAAGTTTGGACGGAGTGGTGGAGTTTTTTTTTCCTTCCCGAAACCTAAAACCCAAGGGGAGAAATGCCAGGCATGGATCAAGCAGTGTGGGAGGCCATAATCACAGCACAATCCAGTGATATTCCATCTGTTTCATGCTATGAATATTTGGATCAACAGACCAAAACAGAGATAATATTCAGAAACTGATAATTGTGAGCACTTGTGATCCATATTCTGCACCCGCCAGTAATTTAAAGCCATCATGTCTCTGTCAGAGCTTGTCCAGGCAATTTCAAATAAAGAGACTTACTGAACAAGAGACAAAGTCTTACGAGGTTTACTTCCAAATAGATTTTATTCTTTGCAAAGACAGTCCAACAGTCATACAGGAACACTCGTTGCTTCAGAGTGCGACCCACAGGCTAGCCAAACACCAGGTTTTGTCTTTTTTCCCCTGCTTCAAGGCCCACTTCGTCACAGTTGACACCCAGTTCTCTTTAGAGCGTTAGATTTTAGAGCCAGGATGTTCACATCTATCATGTAAGATATTCCTCACCAACTTAGTCAGTAGTGAAGGTGTTATAGCGTGTAAGTGTCTGCTTTTATATTTGGCATCAGCTATTTTGCTTAGATTAATATTTGCTGGTAGGGAAAATCTTTTCATTTACTTGACTTTGCACACTTTAATTGCACTTAACTGCAAATTAGAATAAAATGGTCAGTTTATGAGGCGGCTACTGTTTGTGCTAGGTTTTAGCTTCAATTTTGATAAACTATTTTCTAATTGGTTGCATATTATGCCATGGATATATACTTCTAATGCATACTGCATACTTGCTGTCTCAGATATTTCACTTGTTTGCCAACAATTACTAATCTTTATTACATACATTACTGGGAGAACAGTTTATAGTTTAGATAAAATCACTGATGTTTATGGTAAAGTTTAAAATCACCATCATATGCTCAAAAATGAAAGATGTAGGCAGCAATTACATTATTTAACCAATAGGTGGTGACAACCAGCCATCAAAAATATACCACTGAATAAATCTTCCAAAATGACACATCCAGCAATGAAACGTGAAGTTTTATGGGTAAATAACAGAATCATTTATTGAAAATGAGACTAAAAATAAATATGGGTTGTACAATTTATAATGTTAGATTTATATAGCTTTATCAGCAACCGTAGTAGTCACAGTAACATGAATTTTTCACAGTACTGAATATTTTATTTTTATTCAGCTGGTCAAAAGTGTCTTGCAGTACTGTCTTGCAATTACATTTGTCTCCTGCCTATTTTGGCTAATCCGAAAAATGGTCCGATCAATGACCAAAAAGCCCTAACGTGATCCGAACTGTGAGATCTGTGATTCTTTACACCACTACTGTTAATACTTACTCATCTTCATGTCGTTCCAAACCCCTGAGACCTTCGTTCATCTTCAAAACACTAATTAAGATATTTTAGATGAAATCTGAGAGCTCTCTCACCCTCCATAGACAGCAATGGTCTCAAGACATTCAAAGTTAAAAAAAAGCATCCAAAAATATAGTCAGAAAATCCAATGTGACCTTTAGTGGTTAAACTGTTGTCATCGAAGCTCTAAAAACAATTTTGTCCTGAAAAAGTAAAATGGTTTATACAAATTTGTTCGCCTTTATCGTCTCAAAACCCTTGCCATCTACACCGAAAAGATTATGTCCGCAAAATTGTTGCAAACAATTTGTGTTGAGTATAAACAAACAAATTTAATTTAGTAATGTTCAACTTGATTTGTTTGTTTAAATTCAGCACAAATAAATTGTTTACGCTTAACGTAAAAAAAAATCGAAATAATTCCAAGAAATCATCTTTGAATATTTTTTTTCAGTGTATATGGAGCATAAGGGAATTCCCAGATTTCATCTAAAATAATAACATATTTTGTGTTTCTAAGATAAACGAAAGGTTTCAGAGAATTGAAACGACGTGAGGGTGAGTAAGTAACAACATAATTAATGATTGTAGGTGACCTAATCCTTGATTTGGCCAAATAAGTTTACATCAGCTAAACTAAAATGTCTTATAACAGATTTTAAGGTAAAAAATGTGGGATTTTTAGGTCCAAAAACAGGTGATCTGTTTAATGTGGATGAAAGCCACGTTCTGTCTCTATTCCTGTCCAATAACCTGATATTTACTGTCATTTCAATTACACGCAACTTATACAAATGCTGTTATCTTAATGCCTCAGGGAACTTAAAACCAGTGCTGCGTACAACAAGCCGACAGGCAGCACAACAGCCTTCTAATCCAATTGAGGCCCAGCTAGTGACACTGGGGTAAACACACATTAGCTTAGTTTGACACCAACAAAGTGAATTAGGCTTTATTTGGAAGCAGGAAAGGCCACGCTTCACAAGAAAAACTAGGTTTTTAGAGGCATTTCTGTCCATGCTATACTCTGTTAGATATTTGTTCTACAGCTAAACATGTGAGGTAGATAAACATGTGAAAAACCAGCTCAAAAACAATGGTTATAACAGTGTGCTTGGAAAAGTTACAATATATACATAAATGTCTGAAGACTCTGACCCGAAAATGAAACATGAAGCACATTGGTGAGAAACAAATAGGGCGATGAAACCACCTGCGATGTTTAAATTATTCTGAGAAGAAAGAAGTTGGACATTCAGCATCTCGTCCAAAAGCTTTGTCCACATGTCACATTCATTTAATGTGAAGTTGCTGTTTCTTTTTTCTACCCTCATTCACTGAGGCACTATATAGGGAGCAAAGAATGGGCCCCTTTCAGTGGACCTCTCCTAAAATCTGATCAAAATTCACCACAGGGCTGTCACACCTCACATGTTATGGCTTATTTTTGAAAGATTGATATAAAAATCTTTAAAATAATATATATATATATATATTTCGGACACCCCTGGGTTTGAAGCCTAATATACAGCTTTTTTTGTATGAAAAGTTGCACTCATTTACTTCATATTAAACAGACAGGCATTAGTAGAAAGATGCAGTTTGTGGATTGTATAATATTTCACCTGGTGAAACAAAATGAAAGTTTATGAGAAGCTCTGAGGATGTCAAACTTGATTTAAACATTTGAGTTTTTTAAGTGTCCTATTTGATGTGAAACTAAACTCTGTTCAAGCCAAATTCAGTCCAAATGTTGAAGGCATGATAAACTATGACCTAATGTTATGATGAGGTAATTGTGCAGGCAAATATTTATGATGGTTTGGATTCTGTTCTTTCCCCGTCAAACTAGAGAAAGAGGAAAAAGTAAATATGCACAGCCCTGCACAAATATTATAGTGTGCTCTTCCCACTGCTAAATTATTGTCATTACTTTCTTGCTGGCAGGTGCATTGTTTTCTTGATAATGCTAGACAAAGAACTGATAACTCTCAAACTTACAAGATTCATTCATTCATTCATTTTCGGCTTAGTCCTTTTATTAATCTGGGGTCGCCACAGCAAACATCCAGCACATGTTTTTACGCAGCGGATGCCCTTCCAGCTGCAACCCATCTCTGGGAAACATCCATACACACTTATTCACACACATACATTTTGGACAATTTAGCTTACCCAATTCACCTGTGCCACATGTCTTTGGACTGTGGGGGAAACTGGAGCACCCGGAGGAAACCCACGCGAACGCCGGGAGAACATAAAAACTCCACACAGAAACGCCAACTGACCCAGCCAAGGCTCGAACCAGCGACTTTCTTGCTGTGAGGCGACAGCACTACCTACTGCGCCACTGCGTTGCCCATAACTTACAAGATTTCACACAAAATTAGATTTTACATCAAATTAAATTTACAAAAGTGAACTTTTTTTTTTGCACATTAAGCATACTAAAGTGTCTATTTCAATGTTTCAGATCATTTCTGTGAAATAATAACAAAAACACCAACAAAAAACAATAAAAAACAATCATCATTCAACATAATTGAATGAAAAAAATGAAAAAACATATATTATTTTGGCTTTAAAGGCACCTATTTTACCCCATTTTCAAGAATTAAGTTAAGCCTTTTGTGTCTCCAGAATGTGTCTGTAAAGTTTCAACTCAAAACACCCATCATATCTATTATACCTTTCAGGATATTAGATTTTATGCTCTGAACACAATGTAGATGTGTGTTTTTGTTGCCTGTGCCTTTAATGCTAGTTCTTCCCGCCCACTCTTCCCACATGCCTGTCAGAGTGTGCCTCAATCTCCGCCTCGGCTGCGTCAGATAAACAGCACAGTGACAGACATGAAGGAAGCAGATCTCACGTAACGTTTGTGAGAAATACTACAGTAAGAACTTTCACAATAATTTGATGTATTTGTTGTGGAGTTGCAACAATGAGTCACACACAATGTCCTTACAAAGTTCATGCACTGTCAATCAAATTGGTGGGAGGGGAAACCATACTCCTACGTCACGTTGCAGTGGGCCTCGACATGGGAGGGTTTTGGATCCTATTTTATTGTCAGGGAATTTAAAAAAGAGGCTTGTTGTGTTTCTATCACTCCAATATGACTGTGGACACACTATACCTACTCACAGTTCTGTCCAAACAGCTTCCTAAAGATGATTTTTATCATACGTGCCCTTTAAGTATAAAATATTTATTATTAAATATTTTTAAAATATTATTAACTTAAAATATTTATTTATATTAAAATATTTATTAAAATATATATATTAAAAGTGATCATACCCCCACAGTCCCACAATTGAATAAACTAAAATTGTGCATATAGTGTATGTGTGTGTGTGTGTGTGTGTGTGTGTGTGTGTGTGTGTGTGTGTGTGTGTGTGTGTGTGTGTGTGTGTGTGTGTGTGTGTGTGTGTGTGTGTGTGTGTGTGAGTGTGAGTGTTTACCAGTACTGGGTTGCAGCTGAAAGGGCATCTGCTGCGTAAAACATATGCTGGAATAGTAGGCGGTTCATTCCACTGTGGCGATCTCTGAAATACAGACTAGCCGAAGGAAAATGAATGAATGAAGGATTCTTGTTTTAATTTTTCCACGTTTTACAAACTATTATTATACTTGTATTTGACCAATGCACTTTTTTTGGCCAAACATTAATAAGGTTGATATTTTGTCTGTAAATGCAGTATTTTTTTCTTTTCTTTTCTTTTTTTAAGCAAAGAGGTCAAAAGCAAGTGTGCCTTTAAAGCAGGTGACAGCCAGGTGACAGCTTTCCCAGCAAACAGAACGTTACTCTAATGTTCAAACATGGTTTCCATTTGGATATTTTTTAGAAACTAAATAAGAACGATCTGACATTTTTCTGACATCTGACAACCAAAACAAACCTTTCCAAAACAAATCTTGGGATGTTCTCCTATAACCTAGAGGAATTATTTTTGTGCAAAGAACACTCCTGGCTAAGCAACAGAGAACAGAGAATATTCTAGTAATGTTCTGCAAACCAAAAATTATAACTAGGGTTTGCATGTTTATTTTTAAGCGTGTGACCAAACACTGTCCAGCTAAATGTGCAAAAAGAGCAGGCAGTGTCCTCTCACCATAATAAGAGAAGAAGTGATTTGAGCTAAAACCTAGCTGAAAGCAGTTCTTTCTCTCGTAAAAAAGACACCAAGAGTTAGTCCCTGTAAAACACACAAAACCAGAACGAGCTCTTAAAGAATATATTGCATACAAAAAGAGTGAGTGCTGACATTTAAAACATCAAAAGCAAAGCGTTCACGAGTGCTATATTGACTCTGCTAAACTAACTCTGGTTGTTAAGGGATGAGTGTTTTATAGGGGCATGCTGAGACGGGAGTGAAAATGGCCCTTTTCTTATTTATTATTTTTTTTTCATAAAGTCATTATTCACCCAAAAATGAAAAAAAGTGATTCCAATCCTTTATGTTGAACAAAAAAGAAGCTATTTTTTCAACATTGTTGGACACTGATAAATAAAGGGACTAAGCCGACAAGAAAATGAATGAATGAATGAATAAATGGACGCTGATAACCCCTGGCTTCTAGAAGAGGAATATATATATATATATATATATATATATATATATATATATATATATATATATATATATATATATATATATATATATATATATATTCGGGTTCGGGTGGTTCGAAAGACCCACCCCCACACTGACAAATTTGTCAGTATTTGTCTCATACATGAGCTCATTTGTCCTATTTTGACTGTTATGCCATCATAAGTAATCAAAATAACCCATTGGAAATATATATCCATATATATATATCTTTGTTTAACACAATAAAGAATCTAAAACAGGTTTGGAACAGGTGGATATAGTGAAAAAATGATGACAAATGAAATATTTTGGAAAAAACTAGTCCTTTAACTCAACTCTGACTTTTATGTTAATTAATTCTTCAACAGATGTCTACAAAGTAATCAGTTAGGAATTTTAACTTAGGGACCATGTATGATTATTAAAATTCACAATTTTTTATTACAGGCAAAGTGCATTTTTTAATTTCTTTTTTTGCTTCTAGTTTCAAGTAACCTTATTTTCAGAATAAATGAAAAAAGTGGGACATATTTGCACTACTCTCCATTAAGTTATCCTGTATGCCCTATATATAGCTTATATTGCTTTGGCTAAACTTTAGCTAACTTTTACATGGTTGCTCATGACATGGACGTTTAGACAAACTGACAATATTTGTCTTTTAGACAATTGCTGTAAATCTGAGCAGGGGTAGTTTAGTCTTTTGTTCATTACCACTCAACCTCCACACTATAGTTAAAGACGACTGAATGATTTTTCATCAGCCACTGTGTGTGCTCGAGCAGGAGACCCCCAAAGACCCCTCCTCTGCACGTGCCTGGTGTTTTGGATGTAAAACGCGCTCGTGGGAGACCGCTACGTTTCTCAGCTCGCGCAAGGACTCGAATATCTGTCGACAGGGGGCGCGAGCCAGTGACACTGCCCGAGTCCAGCGAACTGTGAATCTGTGGACTTGAAATACACTACGCAGTCAACGTGAGACCCTTCTGGATCCGCGCTGTGCCCCCCGCTCCCTCCTGACAAATCCCTGTCAACACTTTTCCGCGCGTTCAACCTGAAAACCCCGCGAAGCTTTCCGCAGTTTTTGCTGAACAAAATGTTCGGGTGATCTGTTGAGAGTCAACTGACCACGCTTTCACACCGTTTTTAAAGGGGGAGAATATCGAGAGACCCACGACACGCACGTCTGTTGATTCGGATGAAGCAACTGCTGAAAAAGTGAAAACTCGCCACAGATTTTGCTCAAGGACAACTTCTACGAGGCTGAGTGAGTTTATCTGTCTGTTTTATCAAGTGCTTGTATTGTTTGCATTCATAAATCTGTGTTTAGGTGTTTTAGTTGGGCTATACGTTGGTTTAAAGGGGTGTGCAGAGCTCTCCTGGAGCACGGGGCGGTTAACAGTTTGCGAAATCTTGCACTTTTTCCGTGCTTCATGTGCACTTTAAAAGTCTTTTGATAATTGGTGGTCTTGTTCGTGGTCATTTGTGCTGTTCTGTCGTCTAAACTTTGCTCTAGGTAAGTGGAAATAACGGCAGAAATGTAGTTTACGCTCGTCCCCAGTGTGTTTATAAGGGGCCTCAGATGGCTTATCGGCTGCGAAAAGTGTTTGAAAATATTTATTACCCTCGTTAAACCAAGGCCAGGGTAGCAAGTTAAACAGAGCGGGAATTAATGGACACATTTGCTGTTTATTCCTGTTATGAATCTGTGTGGCAGCTGGATTTGTGCACAGAGTTTCTGTCATGCAGGTGTTTTCTGCAGGTTTGACACATCTCTGCAACACTTGGGTTGTAAATCTGTGTCTGTGTTGCCTATGTGTGCTTGTTTTTTATGTTTAATAAGATGTGGAAAATATTAAGCTCTTTGATAACAAGAAAAATAAGGTAAACATTTAAGTGTATGTGTAGTTTGACATTAATTTTAGTAAATGACAATATCCTACATTTAATATATTAATGTTTCACATTATTGAAGTTGATTTGTCCCTTAAAACTCAAATTTCAAAAAGTGTAATAATAAAATTGATATTTTCCTAATAGAAATAGTTTCTTTATATCGTAATATAACCTGATTATCATTTTATACTGATGAATTTGAGCAATTCCAGCATTATGGGTGTGACATTTGCTGTAAAAACTCAACACATAAATTCACATAGAAAGTGTAGGGAAGAGCGGGGCACAAAGTAACACTTTTTGGTTTTGCCCAAATAACGAACAAACTAATGGGGTTAGACAAACCTATTTTTTTTTATTTTTTTTTTAACCAACAACACACATGTCTCTCCTACAAATCAGCACTGGTTGAATGATCGCCAGACCTATGGTTTGTGAAGCATTGCTAAAATGTTAGGAGTAAAAATTTTACTATTTACCCCACCAAGTTGTAACAGACACAGGATTAGTTGTAACACATGCTTAAAAAGTCAGATTTCACACAATTATTTTAAATTCAGTTTACTTTAAATATTTAAGTATATTTCTCAGTACTAAACTCATTTTCTTTTATTCTACATAGCTCGGCATGTTTATTTATCACATTTGGATTTATTTGCATTATTATTCATTATTATGCAATGCATTCATTTGCAATATTAGCAATAAAAAAAAAATCTATTAAAAATATTTTCTATTAAAAACATTTATTTATATATATATATATATATATATATATATATATATATATATATATATATATATATATATATATATATATATATAAATTTTTAGTTAGTTTAATTGGTGTCCAGCAGTGTGTGGCTTATTTGTTAAACCCTGTTACAACTAACCTCACTGTGTCGTGTTTTCCTCAAAACTGGCTAGCAGTCACTGTGTTTTTTACATCTTTCAAAATGGTTTCATTTTTTAGCCTAGAAGACTATAATCACAACAATATAAGATTTTACTTACCTTCACAGATTCTTTTTAAAATAAAAAATAGAGTATAATAAAAATACTTTTATGCTGCAAAAATAGTTTCTGTTTCTCATCCAAATTTCGTCGAACTTTTTTATTAATTGGAAAACATCTGCCGACACTGTGATGAAAACCTTAGAAGCATTTCATGGTTAACCCTGAGCAAATACCTTAAAACCCTGTTACATTTTATCCCGCGTTACTTTGTGATCCCCTACATTTTATATTTTAATATTAAACATTATTGAAGTTGATTTGTTCCTTAAAACTCAAATTTCGAAAAGCGTAAAAATTAAATTGATATATTTCTTCATATCTTAAAATGACCTAATTCTTATTTTCTACTGATAAATTTGAGCAATTCCGGCGTTACAGATTTGACATTTGCAGTAAAACTCAATGCCTACAATTCACATAGAAAGTATATGTTAACATTATAATTAAACATAGGTTAATATTTTCCAAAACAACTAACCACAGAGTTATGGGATCAGAAAGATATCAATCTGTAAACATATTTTATATTTTAAATGAGGAAAACAAGCATGCATTATGGATGTGCCGAAAAAGTCTGCAAGTTTACAGTATACAACATACTTTCTAGAATTTCTGCACAACCCCCCCCCCCCCCCCCCCAAAAAAAAAAAAAAAAAATAAAAATAATGATGCTAATCAAAAGGATAAGAGTTGGCTCTCTGTAGAACAAAAAATATTGATTTTATTTGACTTCACATTTTTGCTTTTATGAGGAAAAGCTTCATTATGTATGTGACATTTGGTAAATCAAATGTAATTGTTTGAAAACATTGACAGAGACATTTTTGAGCATTTTTATAGTACTGTAAAATACAAGCCTAAACAAAAAACGTAGAAAGGGTTTCACTATTTTGGTAAAAACCTAATGTTTTTCATGGCAAGGTTGACATTCATATGGAGTTGCTCATTTACATTTGTTTAATCATTTGCATTTTTTATGGTAAAAAAAATAGAGTAGAACATAGAAAAGGTATTGTCCGTGTTAGATCAAGGCCATTTTTATAGCAAACACAATAGCGGAAACACAAAAGAGAATTGATTAAAAATATGTTTATGTGTGTGTGTGTCATATGCACATAAAAGAAAGTGTTAATAATAGGAGGGTTGACAAAAAACGAATGACGAAAAATATGTATTTGGAACGCTGCAGGAGAAAATGCTCAGCAATGATGTTAACTGATGAATGTGCACATGGTTTGTCTTGAAGAATGAAGAATATTGAAACACACGCAAGCTCAAGTTTCTTGTTGACCTAAATTGTCAAATCAATCTGGTTACCCAAGAACAATCTTGCTCTGAAAACTTTCAGATGCGTTCAATACTCATGAAAAAAAAAAAAAAAATCAAGAAATCTTTGGAATTATCCTAACAACCTCAATCCCATTTTCAGACAAAATGACACTAAAATGACTCCCTGAATCCAATATTCCCTGCATTGTGCATTTCCAAGCAGCCATGACAATACATGTGGGATTCTACAAAACCCTCAACAAAGAGATTTAAAGGAGCTGCGATAAAAATTCCTCATTTTTTCACACATGCTTAACCATAAAGGTCAAGAGTTTCTGCGTGAAATGAGTCTATGAATGAAGCACACAGGTAGCTTGTTCTGAAGAGAGATGTCTTAAGATGATTTGTGCACGTAACTGTAAAATCTATTAAACGATTTGGCCAGAAATTACAACTATGCCTCCCAGTGCTGTTTGTATAGCAGCTCGTTTGTTTTAAGCTGTTTCTAGCATGTTTCATCGGATGCTTCATATGTGTTCAGGTTGTACAGGTTTCTAGCTCAAGGCCTGACATGTACAGAACAGCTTAAGTTAAACTACATTTTTGATCAGCTGTTTGCCACTCAAAAGCTTGCTCAATGCCGAGGAGCTGTTCAGACAGACACATAGAAAAATGTTGTCTTTTTCCTGGAGAGTCGGTAGCAGATTCTACTTTGCTAATTGCAAAAATGGTGTGCCACTGTTGACCCTGAAATCTGTTATTGAATTCAGCTCATTCTTCATTATAAAACGGTGGCTATCCAACAGTATATTGAGTGACTTGTTTCTGCTTAATGTGTAATGAAATGTTTTCTGTGTGGATGGTAATTGCAGGTTTGCAGGAACATTTTGTCTTGAGTGAATGCACACGGAAGGAGATTGAGGTGCAGGTTACCATATGGTTTGGATGTTATTTTAATATTTTGATCTAGAGATGCTCTGATCAGGATTTTTGCAGCCTGAGTACCAATTTCTCGTCATTGTGATCAGCCGATACCAAGTACCGATTCTGATGCTTCAAGCTTTCTTTCTATAACTTTGCCATTGCATAAGCATATTTTCCTCATATGTATGAGATCTCGCCTTACCTAAGAAAATAAATTAAGGATGTTGCATACAGCGACGTTGTGGCGCAGTAGGTAGTGCTGTTGCCTCACAGCAAGAAGGTCGCTGGTTCAAGCCTCGGCTGGGTCAGTTGGCGTTTCTGTGTGGAGTTTGCATGTTCGGGTGCTCCGATTTCCCCCACAAGTCCAAAGACATGCGGTACAGGTGAATTGGGTTGACCATAGTGTATGTGTGTTAATGAGAGAGTACGGGTGTTTCCCAGTGATGGGTTGCAGCCGGAAGGGCATCCGCTGCGTAAAACATATGCTGGATAAGTTGGCTGTTCATTCTGCTGTGGCGACCCCATATTATTAAGGGACTAAGCCGAAAAGAAAATAAATTAATGAATGTTGCATACTTGTTATGGTCAGCTTTGCAAAAAAATGAAGAAAAAAAAAATGGTAAGAAAAATTAATGACAATGCAAAATTTGGAAACATTGCTCACATGTTGTAGCGCTACGGATGTATAACCCGGTTGCAAACTCGAGATTGGCCAGATCAGCGAGTACCGATTGAGTCGTGAAATGTGATTATCGGCCAATAGCAATCTTCAGGCGATTGTTTGGAGTATCCCTAATTTGGACACTTATAAAATTACACTTAAAATGTCTGCAATCATTACATTAATTGTAGGGCTGCACATTATATCGTTTCAGCATCAACATCGCAATGTGATCATTCGTAATAGTCACATCGCGATAGAGGTGTGAACCTATAGGTCTCACGGTTTGGTTCGGTTACGATTATTATGCCATCGATTCGGTTCAATTCGGTATCTCGGTGCATCACGGTGCATTGACGATTCTTTCCATACAGAGTTTTATATTTTCTTCACAGCACAGCAATTCTTGTATTAAAATGTATAAATATATTTATATACTATTTGTAAAACAATTTTGTCCTTTAATAGAGTCAGATATATAAACTGTACCTTTAAACAACACGAGCATTTATAGCAAATAAACAAATATAAATATCCCGCTCGCTTTCTGAGCCTTGTCTACCAAGTTCTTTCTAAAGCCGCGGTCAAACTGGACTTGTCCCTCCATAGACTTCCATTCATACGCACTCGAATGCATCAGACCGGAAACGCAGGGTCATGTTTCACATTTCGCAGGTTGCTGCGGTGCAAAGTTAAAACTTGGTGAACTCTGACCTGCAAAATCGCATCAATTCACTGCGTGAGACCAATCCAGGATCAAAACATGACCTTTCTGAACAGAAATTTAAAACTTGAAGCAGTCGCTCGCTTTTTTAATGTCTAATCATCTTGTTTAATCCAGCCCCTTTTCGCAGCGCCGTACGACAGAATTTCGCAAGCTCAAACTCTAGTGTGACTGCGGCTTTACACCCCTTTGATTGGTCACGCGCTCAACAGAAAGGGCTGTGATTGGCTCTTACACGCTGGCGCTCTTCACAGATGCACTCATAGGCCACAGTGAGAGATAAAGAAATGGAGATTACTTTCATTCTCTTAATCGCCTTGAAATAGGGGCTTTTGCTGTATGTGTCAGTGAAACAGTGTTCAGCAAACACACACGCAGTGAAATTGTGCACAGTTTCAGAGTTTTTACGTAGTTAGAGCGTTGTAAATACTCACGCTCGCGGCTAGCCTCCCTTGCCATAGTAAGCTACGGCGACATAGCGCATGTAAGATAAATGACGTCAGTACATAATAACTGGTTATTATTATTACTGAACCGATACCGAATTGTCCGCGTCTGCATCGCGGTGCACCGAAGAAACGATTACTTTTGACACCTCTACATTGCGAGCATATGCAATGTTAAGTCTAGATTATAATTCATCATTTCACAAGTGTTTTTTGAGGCCTGTGACTGCATGAGGGTTTTAAAAGTGTTCAGACCTTCAACAAACTTCGACAAATGATTAACAGTTGAATTATTTATAAAATTATTTAATTATATTTGATTATTCAATTACTGTACACCTGAATACTTTTCTTATCGGAAAACCATCAAACACTGTTTATTTAATTGGTATCTTTTACTTTATTGAATTTATCTATGCTATAATAAAAAAAATATGGCAATGTTAGATTTTTCTAATATCGTGCAGCCCTAATTAATAGCATGTAAAATATACCATGTGACATGAAAATTAGCAAATAACCTATGAATTTTCTTAGAAATTATCTCAGGGTTTTCTAAACATTTTAACTAATGCATTTCAAGGTAGGGCTCGGTGATAATTTTGTTTCCCTCATCAGTAGTTTATCATAATATTAATTTTCCATTAAGCAAATGCTTTCTATCTGTTGGTGAGATCTTGATAATGAATAGAAATGTAACTTGTTTGCTGCACTGTTGTAAACCGCAGTGTTAGCTATGTTTAAATTTCGAGCCACTTAAAATCTATTTATTTTACTCCTAAATCACTATTTTTTCTATTAACTTTATTGGATCAACAAATCAATCTTTTTAAATCTGAATCAGCTAAAAATGTAGCATAGGAATTTACAAGAAAACATTTGCTTTATTTTTGCTTCTCAAAAGAACTGGACGAGGCAGCACAGTGGCGCAGTGGGTAGCGCTCTCGCCTCACAGCAAGAAGGTCGCTGGTTCGAGTCTTGGCTGGGTCAGTTGGGATTTCTGTGTGGAGTTTGCATGTTCTCCCCATGTTCGCGTAGGTTTCCTCCGGGTGCTCCAGTTTTCCCCACAAGTCCAAAGATATGTGGTATAGGTGAATTGGAAAAGCTAAATTGTTCGTAGTGTATGTGTGTGAATGAGAGTGTATGGGTGTTTCCCAGTGATGAGTTGCAGCTGGAAGGGCATCCGCTGCGTAAAACATATGCTGGATAAGTTGGCGGTTCATTCTGCTGTGGCAACCCCTGATTAATAAAGGGACTAAGCCGAAAAGAAAATGAATGAATGAATGAAAAGAACTGGACAGCATTGGTGACGATGTACATTATTAACATTACTTTAAGAATGACATTTTTATCAGAGGTAGTATTTGACAGTCATAATGTATTTAAATTACAATATGTCTTTTTTTTTTCTTTTTTTTTTTTTTGTCATGAAATTTTTTTCAATTTGCATTCAGATTGTAGTTTTTTTTTCATAGTCAAGAGCAGCTTTAACTATAAAGTTCATGTTCTCATATATTGACATGACAGATGCTGTAAACATCCAGAATGTCATGCGTGTTTAAACGGAGACATGCAGAACATGTAGACTCATTATTGACATGCACAGAATGGCTGCATTGATTTTTGCTGTAATGATATGTTTGTTGTTGGGATGCTCATAATAACCGATTAACCATTAACAGAAATGGTGTGTTTTTAACCGATTAATGGGGTCAGTTAAATGATTAAAAAATATTATTATATATTTTTCAAGTTTGGCTGCATCAGGGGCTGATCACAGCGAACACGCTTTTTGCATTGAAAGGGGCATCTTTTGAATGGTTTACTAATGGCCGCGAGTGTTTTGCTGCACCCTGCCCGCCTCATGTTTTTGTCTGTGTACACTGTATGCTCGCAGTTGAAAAAAGTAAACTCTGAGTAGAAGCGTGTTACGCATCTTTTTCATTCTTCAATCAAAGGAAAGCAAAGGCGGGGTTTCCGTTGATTACATGCATATTTTCTGTGGAGCGATTGATTTGAGGCAGTCTGCTATTATTTGACGGGAAAAAAAAAAAAAAAAAACCAAGTGATTGTACAAAGAGCATTATGCCGGTTTTTAAAAAGGATTCAGTCAGTGTTTTTATTTTGTAATCTAAACTTGTCATTTAGGTGAAAAATATCTAGGGCAGGACTATTTATTTTATTCTTTTTATTTAGTTTATTCTGTTTTTCCATGCTGTTGGAAATGCTGCAGGTGCTTGAAGATGTGCTGTTGTTCTTTTTGCTGTTGTTGACATGTTTAAATAAATCATTATTTTAAAATGCAATATTTAATGGGTCAGACACAAAATAGACATGTAAATTATTTATTTGATTAAATAATAATTTTATATTAATCTGACCAGTTAACCATTATTATTAGGTTAACGAGTGGTGGTTGTCGGTTGACAAAATTAACCTAAATGAGCATCCCTAGTTTGTCGATTAATATATATTCAGTAAATTGTCCAGTGCTCATGCTTTTTAGTGGTACATACTGAAAATTTACTGGATGATAAAACAATAACAGAATTCCAATAAAACTTTGTATAATGTTTGTAGGAAAAAAAAAACGTAAAATGACGAATGTGCCAAGAAGCCAGTTATCTGTCTTATAGCCAAATCTGTCTTTAAACTTAAATTCTCAACAAAAAGAGAGAAAATATTTTACTTTTATCTTGATAATGATTGATATTGACTTATTGCAATGTTTTTGGCCATATTGCCCAATCGATTATCATTATCAACAGAAATTCAGTTTTACTTCCAATGTCACACAGTTGTCATTTATATGTGGAATGAATTGGATACGTGCATTTGTGTCTGCAGTGTAAGCAGGTATGAGTTGTCAGTGCAAAAAATAAAAACTCCAGCTAACTTTCGACTTTAACAGTATCGTTGCCTTTTGAAAAATACAGTACATTGAAAATAAATAAAAAGAAACAAGGTCAACATCTCTGGAATTTAATATTAGCTTGCTATATGTACATATCCTTGTGGATCAAAGCAAGGCTGCGTTTAATCACTTGCTTTTCTGAAGCGCAAAACTGATACGCTGCAACCAGAGAGAAGGTTTGTCTAATTTCTTCATAACTTCAGCAGGAAACGACTCTCTTCTCGTTCATTTGAACTATTACAATACATTCACAATAAAAACATGCTGAAAACGAAAGTACATTTTTAGAGTCCAAAATTTAAACTTATGAGCCAAAAGTGAAACCAGAACAACTGATTGCACTTCTCCACATCTAGAAGTCTGATATACTGCAGTATAGAAATCACTTATTTAAAATACAAGTTCATGTTCAGTTTTCAAAGATCTAAAACTAACTATGTCATATATGTACATGCAGGGGTTGAACAATGAAACTGAAATGCCTGGTTTTAGACCACAATAATTTATGGCGTAGGGCCTCCTTTTGTGGTCAATACAGCGTCAATTCATCTCGGGAATGACAGATAAAAGTCCTGCACAGTGGACAGAGGAATTTTGAGCCATTCTTCTTGCAGAATAGTGGCCAGGTCACTACATGATGCTGGTGGAGGAAGACGTTTCCTCACTCCCTTCTCCAAAACACCCCAAAGTGGCTCAATAATATTTAGATCTGGTGACTGTGCAGGCCATGTAAGATGTTCACTTTTCATGTTCTTCAAATCATTCTCTCACCAGTCTTGCTGTGTGTATTTATGCATTATCATACTGATACATGGCACTGCGTTCAGGATACAATGTTTGAACCACTGGGTGCATATGGTCCTCCAGAATGCTTTGGTAGTCCTTTGCAGTGTCGCGCCCATCTAGGTCAAGTATTGAACCTAGGGAATGCCATGACATTGCTGCCCAGACCATCACGAATTCACTCCGGGCATGCAACAGTCTGAGTGGTACACTTCTTTGGAGCTTCTCCACACTGTAACTCTTCCGGATGTGGGAAAGACAGTGAAGGTGGTCTCACCAGAGAGCAATACATGCTTCACATTGTCCACAGCCCAAGATTTTTGCTGCTGGCACTTTTGAAACTGACGCTGGCATTGGCACGAGTGACCAAAGTTTTGGCTAAAGCAGCCTGGACATGTATATTGACCCGGCTGAGCTCCCAGCGAACAGTTCTGTTGAAATCAGGAGAGTTGAAGTGCACATTTTATTCTACAGGTAGTTGGGCAGCAGTGGTTTTATGTTTTTTGGATGCAATCAGGGTTGTCACCCGGACATCCATTTCAGACAGCTTTCTCTTGTTCCTGTTGGATGTGGTTCGTCCTTCTTGGTGGTATACTTACATTATCCTGGATACTGTGGGTCTTGATACAAGGCCTGTCACAATAATCAATATATCGACTTATCGCACAACACATGGACATGACCTCAATCATTTTTGGTGAGGCAATATATATCACCCATACATAAGCAATTCTAGCAACATTTAAGGTGATTGCGCAACATCACTATCTCTATTGGAGGTGTCAGTATGGTTACTATAAATTACTTAAGTATGTTTTATATATTTTCATGTGGGTGTCTGACAACTGAAAATAGATCTGGAACCAGATATTGCAGCCTCTGTTACTTTTTGCTTTGCACTTTTTTGTTAACATGTATTAATATTTATTTAGGATATGTGTTTTCAACACCCAATTTTTAAATAGTTAAAATTACTTAAATTAAATTAAATATTAATATAAAAAATAAATTTGTTCTTTGGAAGAGTGTACTTGCAATATGCTATTATACTGTATTGCCATTCTGGCATTATAGAATGAGTGGTATAAAATGGTCTTAAAATGATTGTCGCAATATATTTTGGTGCAATACACAACAAAAAATAGATATCGTGACAGGCCTACTTGATACATCACATGTAAAAATGAAACGGTGTTACAGAGCCTTTGCGATTTTAATAACTGTGATGAATTAAAGAGCGGTTAATAGTGAAATCGGTCAATTCCTGCATCCCTATAAAACGTTAAGTAATAACATGTAAACATATGTTTTAGCACAAAGCTCTCTGTGGTTGTGTTCCAGATGACTGTGGAGATCAGTTGTGTTTCCTCTCAACAAGAGATAAAAACAATGTAAAATCAAGGTAAAACTATGTGGTTTATAATAATACATTTTTCTCTTTTGTTTGCTGTTAAAACACTATAGGCTAGGTTTAGGGAAGGGTTTAGGTCAGTGGTTTGCTAGGTTTGTATAACAAACCCTGTTTTCTCATGCAAAATTCTTCTGCTATACCGTTCCTGAGGTATGTGTATGGTTTTTATTTACGTTTTTTAGGACAACAGTATCTCCAGCAGAAAAAATATCCAAAGATGCCATTTTATATTGTAAAGAATATTTTAGAAAATTGTTTTTGAAACTAATGAAGACTGCAGAAGTCAATGATTCATTTGAATTATTTAGCCCGACATGTTTACTACTCTAAAATATTTTAAATGTCTCTTAAATTTAAATGTACTGTGTTCAAAGGGGAAAAATTTTGTAGTTTTTTTTACCCAGACATTTAAAAAGAATATATTTTAGAGCCGTAATCACAATACCGTGAAACCGTGATATATATCATATATGATACTGTCAATCTTATACCGGCCCATGCCTAGGACATGTATCTTAAACGTATATTAAAACGCACCCTAACCCTTTCACACGTAAGTTCTAAATAATCCCACTGACCCCCCGTGTGAGTTTCTTTTTTTTCTGTTATTTTGTTTTTGTTATTTAGTTATTTATTTTTTATTTTGTTATTGTTATTTAGAATAGTTTGCTTAAAAATTTCCACGGCTATGTCATGTGCCAAGTTTATCATGTTATATACTGTGTTTTGTTTATTTTTTTTTTGATTTTCTGCAAATATTGACAAATGTCCTATTTATATTGTGAAATATCTGATCTTCCCATGCTCAAATGTGTCTTTTTAACTGCTTAATAATGATCATTATTCCATATATGACAGGAAATCAAAACTTCAGAAATCATTCTACCATTTTGATTTGATCATATAAAATGTTTCTTTACCAGCACCAATTATTAAAGCTGTGCTGTTTGACATTTTTCTGGACACTGATATGTTTAAAGCTTTCTTTGAAGCAAACTTTCAAAGAAAAGCCATTTATTTTAAGTAGAAATCTCATTCATTTACTGAATTAATGCAGCCTAAAAATTCTTAATCATACAGACCCTGCTCTTTTGTACAATAGCATAAGAACCAATGACATTCATAGATGTTTAACTAAAGCTTAAGTGTCAGACTCCATACAGTATATCAGAGCAGAGTATGAAGGTTACGGAACTGCAGTGCGCAAGCATTTGGCTCTCAATGAAAAACGTCTAGACGTTGAAAGACCTTTGCAACACAAACAGGTTTGCGAGCGCTCTCTGCACAAACTCAATTGACCTTAGTTTACCACAGGTGTTAGAAGCGTGATATCTCTTTTTCTCTGCATCTTGTTTAGTGTCAGTATCATAAAGCTTAGTTCTCCACACACACACACACACACACACACACACACACACACACACACACACACACACACACACACACACACACACACACACACACACACACACACACACACACACACACACACACACGCACACATGCACACATGTGAGTCTTCGTTTGGCAGAATGTAGCTCCGTCCCCCCTCCAACTTGCTCTGCTGACCCAGACTTTTCCACTGCCCTTGTGAAATAGGAACGGCAGAGCCGATCGGGTCTCCAAACGAAATGCCATCACAAAGTGAAAAGATTCTCATATAGCCATTGCTGGCAGAAGCCAACTTTAATCTCTGTTTGAACAGTCCAATGAAGTGTTAAACCCCTGTCTAACCAAGTTCAAATCCCCTCCAGCACAACCGCAGCCCTTGCACTTTTCCATCTTATTTTTCAGCGCACATGCAGATACATCTATAATGGTTTACACAAGATTCGGTGCTTGTTTCACCATAGCGCACTGTTTGCTTACTTGTGCAACTGGGTGACTGAATGTCACCTTTGAACCTTGCATATCGCCTTCTGACTAAATCAATCAGAATAGGAAAGGTTGAATCCTGTCTGATATCCTCTTTTTAACCATGCAAACGCTTTAGACTGAGAGACCTGTACAGTACGCTCAAAAAATTATGTTTGCTGTTTGTTCAAACTACTTATTTTAAATGAGCTGAAACAACTAACTTTTTTGTGGATAACTTATTTGTTTGATGTTCATTTATAAAAACTAAAAAGTTAACTTGATTCCTTTGTGTTGTCTCAAAACAAATCGATTGTGTGGATCCCAGCGTTTTCACAGCGTATGTTACAGTACTGAACTAATGATATATATGATTGTTATGATGGGATTAGAAAATTTTGTTAGGATTCATATGGACTGGATGCTATTGAGATTAAATGAGAGTGATTGTTAACCCTTTTACACTTGCGATCACACCGGTGTGATCAGCCTGGGCTGGACCCTGTAGCGTATGATCACACCAGTGTGATTACAACGTTCAGCACGTCGGAACTGCTCAAATTCAAATGACTGCAAATATGAGGTCCACAGCGCTTGTCATAAATTACAATTTATCCATGTTTTCAAACAAAAAACATTTGTTTTAGGTTTCAGACATTCAAATACACATAACTACAAGCAAAACATTCCATTTAAGGTTTGTAAAATACATGTGCATGTCTATAGAGACAGCAATAATAATTCTTTTTTAATATAACTAGTCGATGCACTTTATTCACATAAGATATGTTTATGTTACTAGAATATTTTCTTTATGCCTCTCCCAGATAAACAGTTGCTTACCTTCATGTATTTCAGAAAAAAATTATGAATAAACATGATGTAGGGCTGGGCGATATGGGGGAAAAAAAAATCTAGATTTTTTCATAAAGTTTGACCGATTCTCGATTTCGTTTTTTTTTTTTTTTTACTGTGTAACTGTAGTCAACTTAAAACATTACAACAACATGACTGAAGTAACAATCTCTTTATAAGTAACTTGAAAAATCATCTGGTTAAGGAACATGTATTTTTAATGGCCATACATGCATAAATTGGTCAACAAGGTGTAGCCTATTAAATTCCTATAGACAAATTCCAGCTTGACGTTTTAGAAAATATTTGTGCGTAGCTACACCACCCAGTATATATTAAAGATCACCATGAACAACAAAAAACACCTCAGAAACCTGTTACATATCCATCTATATTTAAATGTCTATCTTATATTTAGCTTTTAATATATATTTATATTTAGCTTTTATATAACAGCTTTTAATATATTTTATTAATTTATATATATTTTTTTTAATTGATATTTTCCTGCCAGTTTGACACAAGCAAATTAAATTGTGGCCAGTTTAGTTATTAAACAGTCCCTCGCCTGAACTTGCCACAAGTGAGATGGAGAAAATGAAAAGACATCATCATCGAGGAGAAATTAGATGCTCAAGACATAATCTTTAAAATAATGACATATTAAAAATGCAGCAAATATATGACAGACATCTGTGATACAACAACAGTGGATCATTAATTAAATCCTTATATTCCACGTAGCAAAACATCATCCACCAGCACAGTTATGTAAGACAGGGGGCACAAAAATATATTTTTTTATTTAAAAATTTATGTTTTTAAAACGAATTTCGTTTCTTAGCAATTTCGTTTGTATCTTAATTTGTATGTTTTTTGTTGGTCAGTTATTTACAAAATAAAAATGAAGAATGAATAACATCTCAGGTGAAGCGCTTCAAAATAAGTCCGCTATAGTATATGCTTTAGTGCCAAAACAATCAATTAAACTGTTTTTACGGTTTCAGTTTAATTCGTTTAATCATGAGATTTGAATGAGCCAGGATAGTTTTTACAAAATATTCGCAGCACTGAAAGTATTCTTAGATTACCTCGGAAAAATAAACTCAGACAGAAGGATGATAGAACTCATAAACTTGTTGTGTGAATAAAGAGGCTCCCCGCATGTCTCGCTGCGATGCGCATTTTTTAAAATGAGAGTGTGCAAGATAAAATTAGTTAAAACACCCCCGGATATAACCAAAATCTGCGCATAACAGGGTTTTATGCGTCCCACAATATGCAATGCCAAGAGGGTGACTCCATAAGTTAAGTAAACTGCACACACTTGATTATGTAAGGCGTGGACGCATCTCACAGTGCAAAGCATAACTTAACCTTTAAATGTCCATGCTTAATTAGTCATCAGTAAGGTCTATCGATTAAAGTGTTAATGACAATCAGTAGATCATGAAGTAATTGTTAGCATCCCTAAATAAAATGTATTAAAGGATAATTCACCCTAAATTTTCCATACTCTCCATTAAAAGGAAAGGTCATCCAAAACTGAAAATTCTGTGGCCATTAACATACCTTTTCTTGTTCCAGACTTGTTTTACTTTTTTTCTGATGTTGATCAAAGATATACAATAACTTGTAGGGTAATGTCTTTGGTTGTTGACAACTTGAACAGGAAATGCTGAATTAAGATTGTTCTTTTATTTATTTATTTATTTATTGTCAGACAGCTAAAACATTTTACAATAAGTGTTAAATCAGCTGCACAAAGGGATTGGCATGCTGTAAGTCCTTTAAAATTGATAGATATAAAGATTTGACTTTTGTCGTGATAATTATTGGTATAGACTGATATGAAAAAAATTGTGATAAATTTTTTTAGCAATTTCATCCGGCCCTAATGGTTAAAATCATTAAAAATTATAATTTTTTTAAAAAAAAATTATATTTTTCGCACAATTATAAGAGCAACAATGGATTATTGTACTTTAACGTATAAGCACAAATCAAGAGCATGTCAGCTTATATGGTTTTTCACCTCATCTACCTTCCTGATTTACTATAGACTTATTGGATATATGTATATAGGCTTATTTATATTTGTTCACCATGATTATTTTACAAGTTTGAACACATAAATCTTACAGTGGGCTCTACAGCTGAAATATACATGTACATACTACAGCAACTCTACAATATTTGCTTAGCTCAAACCCATGTTTCTCTCAACACAAGAGGGTAAATAAATGGAAAGGTTTTATTTTCAAAAAGGGATTTGAACAAAACAGTGTAAATTTGACAAGCAGAGCTTGTTTGTTTTTGATTCGATTGCGTAATAAGTTACCCCACCACACATGCTAATGGACTGATATCATTGGTGGTTTCAGCGCAGTTTGCTTAGGGTGATGCCCACATGTTTGTTTTACGTCAGACTGCAGGTCTGAGCTCAGAATAACTGGAAAAAAAAGTACAGTGGTGTTTAGTCTTGGCACATGCAGATTCAGTCGTTCAGATTTAATCTCAGCTTGATTGTGTGAGCACTGATATAAAGTGGCTAAATAGGTGCCATTAAGGGCATTTTACGAGCGAGTCCGTGACCGCACACAGATTTAGTATTACTTCCTGTTTGGAGCGTGTAGACCATCATAAGAGAGCGTGACTCAGTGACTCTGGCCGTTTTATTATATAGCTCAGAGATCAACAGGTCTGAAATGGTAAACTCAGCATATGTTACTCGCTGCTAATTTTGGATGTCATTAATTCAGGCTTGGGTTTTGGCCAGACAGGATTGAATGATACTCTACTCCTGCTTCTTAGGCGGAGCTCAAGATCTCGTAGTTCAACAAGTCAGTCCGTGTTCAAAAGGTTTTGTTGGCACATTACGAAGATGTAAAAAAAAAGGATTTCTGACCTTTCATCTACTCAAAAGGTCACTCATTCAGGCAGAAATGCAAACCAGAACCAGATGCTTGTTGTTATGGTTGTAGCAGCCAATTATTACAATTCTGATGTATGTTTAAATGTGCTTATGCTAGTATGTGTGTGTTTGCAATGCAAAGTGCATCAGAAGGTTTTGTTTATGTGTTTACCAACAGCAAGCATGCATTTAAAAAAAAAAAAAAAAAGTTAAGTGTTCTGATTATTTGGAATTTGTTGCATATACACAGTTTTGAGGGCTGTGTGTGTATATATGCAACAAATTCTAAATAATTAGAACAATTTAGGGCTGTACGATATTGGACTAACATTGCAATATTTATTTTAATTTTGCCATTATATATTGTGATATGAATACAATTTCACTTTGAATATCTATTCGGAAAGAGTTGATTATTTTAAATTGATTGGGGTGATTCCGTAGGGTAGTGGATCTGCATATATAATTATCAATCTATTGTACAAGCATTGAACAATTCAATAAAGAAAAAATATACAAATTAAATACTCATATTATTGCTTTCAGGGGAGTCTTACTGTTTTCAGCTATACAGTAACTGAATAACACATGTAAAATAACACTGCATAGTGTTCGTTGTATAAACAAGTCAATGAAATATACTGTTAGTAAAGTAAAAACTACACAGTTTCGTATACCTGAGTGCTTTTAAAATCCTCATATAGTCACAGGACTCAAAAACACTTGCAAAATGATCAATTACAATACAGACTCAACAATCCAGATTATTAACTTTTTAATTATTTTTTTAATTTTCTTTTAGATTAGTCCCTGATTTATCAGGGGTTTCCACAGCGGAATGAACCGCCAACTACTCTGACATATGTTTTGCACAGTGGATTGAATGATTAACTTTGAATTTAGATTAAACTGATGAATTCTTTGTCTATAATAGCTGCATTTTATACCGTTGTCAAGGGTGTTGTAAATTTCTGGTCTGTTTTAATGTGGGTAATGAAAATTCACTTGGAATTTTACACTATACGTAATATTGAATAGTGGCTCTAAGGCACAATAATGATCTAGTTAATGGAAAATTAAGAGACTTTGAAAATTATAAAGTTTTGTAAAGGTGTCGGTTTGAATAACATGTTGGTACTTATTTTATTCTTTTTTTTCTTGAAACTTTTTATTTAAGATTTTTCAATATTTTTTTTTTCAGAACAGCCCCTTCCCCAACAATTTAACACCTTACAGATGAGGGAATAAATAAAAATAATAATCATAATACTATTTTTTTTTTTTTATAAAATAGGAAAAATAATACAAAATAAATAAATAAGTACTGCCATCATAAATACTTTTCAGGGGAAACTTTTGTACATCAAGTTACATTGTAGTTACTTCAGATTACATTGGTGATAGGTTAATTAACCTACAAATATACATAACTAAATATGTTGTAATGTAATATGTTGTCTTCATTTGTAGACATGCAGTCATTACATAGACCTGTTTAAGTCTCTGAATCCCCTGAGCCACCTTTCGAGGACCTTCCTCCATCCAATGTGCTGTTATAATATTTTTTGCAACCAGTAATAATATCCTTAGTGCAAATCTTGTTTCTTCATTAAACATTTTTTTGGACAGTGCTTCCAGTAAGCACACAACTGGATTGAGGGAAATTTCTATGTCTAATATCTTATCTATTTCTTTTTTTTTAAACATTCATTAATTCATTTATTTTCTTTTCGGCTTAGTCTCTTTATTAATCCGTGGTCGTAAACCGCCAACGTATCCAGCATATGTTTTATGCAGCAGATGCCCTTCCAGCTGCAACCCATCTCTGGGAAATTCTTTTAAACATTTTCTCATAATACTGAATCTTAGGGCAGTCTGAAAAAATTGTGGGTATGATCTTCAATTTTACCACATTTTCTCCAACACAAAGCACCAGATGGTCCTTTGACATATGTAGAAATTACACAAGGAGTATTAAAGTACCTCATTTTTACTTTCCAATCAAATTCTTTCCATAATTGACTATTAATTTCTTTATGACATCCTTCACATAACTCAGTTCAGATTTTATTCTTTTAGGTCTTTTAAATTTCAATTAAAATATTGTCATGTGAAGGTTTTTTTTCAGAAACTGACAGTTGTTTATAATAAAAAAAATGTTTCTGGTTTATTATAATTTTAAATCAGGGTTATTCTACCAAACATTGCTTTAGCAATTATTGTCTAAACATTCATATAAACATGTCTAATGGCAAAAAAGTGCTAAATTGCAACATTTTTATTTAAAATTCTGAAAAGAATGCCATAAGTAGTTTGTAGAATAAAAGTAAAGTAATTTTTAACTTAAACATATATAACTATATATTATACATTAATAGAAACATCCAGGGATTTGCAAGTATTAGTCTCATAATTTATCCATGTTAATGCATTTCAATTTCATTGACTGTTACAAAAATAAAATAAAAATGTTAGGCTTGCAGTTTTAAGATATTCTGAAAACTGGACAGGCATAGTTTCAATTTACTAGAACTTCAGCTGCTTTGACACAATCTACACTGTAAAAGTGCTATATAAATAAAGGTTAATTGAATTGAATATACTTCAAGATCAGTAAAAAGCCCTGTAAAATAATTTCTACATGCATTTTTTAGATATGAGATGTAGTTGCCTTTTGTCATTTTTAAATGATGTGGCAGAAAAAAGCAAACTGCAACATCTAAACAACAATTTCAAGAAAAAAGTAATCAGAATCGTCAGATAAGGAGTTACAGTTACTTTCTCTTTTTTCTTTTGTTTCAGAAACATACTTCCACATTATAGAGTGTTAATGGTGCACTTTTCTCATTATCCACATGGTTTCAAAAGATCTTGGTGGTTTGTGTGTGGAATGTTAAGGACTGGTTGAAAGCCACACTAACAGCAATAATTTTCTAATTATATCAAGGTCTGCTTTAAATACTTCATGCAAACAATAAATCTGAACAAACTGTGGACTGTCATCCTCTAAACCGCACATGGCATCTGACGTAAAACAGACCTGTTTATTTGCATGACCCACAGTGCAGCGCTCGGCAGAAGACTTGGTATTTTCAGCAATTTTCATGGTTTTAAGTTGGTTATTACTGTCTTGTGTTGTAGTGTATCAGTAGGAAGAATCAGTTTACGTTTCTATACATTATTTTTGCTCTTAACTGTAATAATCCAGTGAGATATTTGAATGCACAAGGAGTCTGACAGCAGCAGAGATCAGTTCTCTCCATCATCCGATTCTTCTGGAAAAATCTGAGAGTGACTAAATCCAGAAGAACTGTTTAAAGAATGCTTTAAAGTCCACATGAATCAAAAGCTGAGACCATTTCTTCCCCCCATATTGTGACGCAGTTCCTAGAGAAGCAGAATGTTAAATGAGAAAGCAGTGGCAGGGCTTGACGCTAACTTTTTTCAGGAGTAGCACATGCGCTCCTAAGTTGAAAAATTTAGGAGCACATTAAAGAATTTTAGGAGCGCAGTGAAAATATATAAAATAAATAGTGTTTTTGCCTAATTAATGTACGCAAGGAGATCTTTAGAAGCAAAGCCGTGTCATTCATTTGAATACAGTAAGTCCAATAGGTTTTTATGTTACTGTAACAACAGCTTAAATAGTGTTTAATAATTATTTATAAATTAAGCTGTATGGAGTTTAGCTAGCGGTCCACAGCAGGACTGGGATCAAATTGCTCTAATGAAGGCCTCTTTAGGCGATCGGTGGCGCAGTAGGTAGTGCTGTTGCCTCACAGCAAGAAGGTCGCTGGTTCAAACCTCGGCTGGGCCAGTTGCAAGTTTGCATGTTCTCTCCGTGTTCGCGTGGGTTTCCTCCGGGTGCTCCAGTTTCCCCCACAATGCAAACACATGCGCTATAGGGGAATTGGGTAAGCTAAATTGTCCATAGTGTATGTCTGTGAATGAGTGTGTATGGTTGCTTTCCAGTGATGGGTTGCAGTTAGAAGGGCATCCGCTGCGTAAAGCATATGCTGGATAAGTTGGCGGTTCATTCCGCTGTGGCGATTCCACATTAATAAAGGGACTAAGCAGAAAAGAAAATGAATGAATGATTGAAGGCCTCTCTAAAGTGATCTGAATCAAGTCTTCAGTGGTAGACATGCCTACAGTAGGCAGCTTTTTGTTCAATTTTTGATCCAGTTTCGAGCTGAAAAATCTCTTTCACACTGGGCAGCAGAAATAGAGAAATATTAATAAGTTATTAAGTTAATAAAAATGTGCAGTATGGTTAGTGCATACATTCACATGACCAGAGCTATTTAATCTGTGTTTGTATCATAAGAAAATTATGGCTGTATCAATGCTCCCAAACAAAACATTATTAATTTTACAATAATATATATATTGTACATATTATCTTAAATATAAATATACTTGCCGTAGCTATATTGAAACACATTTTCTCCACAGCACATAAAATATTGTGACTTTTGAGAATAATTTTATCAAAATTTATATTATTTGCATAATATATTCCACCGATTCCACCCTATACTTCCCACATGGGAAAAATAAGACAATGTAAAGAAAGACACATACAACCTCATGTGCAAAGCTGACACTGTTTATCCGAGCACTTTATCTTTCTGGGCTTTTTAAAGAAGAGCGTAGGCCTAATATAGGAATGCCTCTATGAATTAAATTTTCCTTCTGCCCCTAAGTAATATCATCCTTTCTATTAAACTTTAATAACATTCAGCAACAGAATGATTTCTTATTCTTATTTAACAGACAATTAAAAACTAAAATGTTAAGCATTTAACACCTTTTGCATGACACTCTTACTATCCATGTGCACCACTGACAGGTCAAATCTGCTCGCTCTCTGCTGCAGAGAGATTGATACGCAACAGGCCAAAGTGTGCATATAAAGTAATGCAAAACGCAGCTGTAGAAAGCGAAAGCAGATTCCGGGACATTTATGGCGAATTGGCGATTTAAAAAACCCGGCCGAATGCATTTTTAAGTCCCAAAAAGAGGACATGTTCGGGAAAAAGAGGATGTATAGCTGGGTACGTCTATTTAGTAAAAGGCTTTTCTTTTCAAGTCCTCGCGCTATTCTTAAAGGTACTACCAAACTCAGAAGAGGTAGTTTTGTGTCCAGCGCGTCTCCGTGAGTCTGCAGCAGCAGAGCATGCGAGTCTGTGGCGGAGTATTTTCAGTTTCTCGCGAACACAGAACCGGGCCGCCCAGGTAAAGTCCTATGTGTGGAAGCGCTGGTGTTGAATTGGGTCTTACACTAAATAAACCACGATATGCCATGACCGAATTGTAAACGTTTTCTATGAGCCTCGCACGATGTGCGGCACCGCCACCATACGGTGCCTGGCGTTGCTCAGCAACTTATTCAAAACAATATAAAGACCGTAAATAAACCAGTGACGTTAGAGATGTGCTTTTGTTGATCGCGCCTGTGTGTGCTACAGTGACGATAGATTTCTAACATAATACACCATAACTTAGTGTGAAGAGCATGTTGTTTCACCGTGGCTGAGTGAATTAAGTCCTCATTCAAGCCTATTAAAAAAAAAGTCGCACATTTGCGACTAAATAAATTTTCCAGTTCGCACACATCTATTTTTAGTCGCAAATGCGAGCGAAATGGTCGCACTGTCGAGCCCTGAGTGGGCGTGGCTTGTTTTTTTTACTGCGAAATGATTGGATGAAGTAAAGTAGGCACTTAATTTAGAAAGATTGGGAAATGGGTTTCGGAAGAGTTATTATAACCCACAGTAACAAACTCCTGCTCACCATTTCTGTTTGTTGTCAAAACTGACAGTTGGAGGGGCGTGGTTAAGTATGTTAGCCACGCCTCCAATACCTCAAAATCACGTAATCTGAGAATTTAACTGAAAAAAAAAAACTTGAAACGCATTTTCAGATTTTAATTTTAGAGTCCAAGGGCAAACTATTTTTTATTTCTTAATGACATGTTTTATGTACTGATGAATTGTTCACCACAAAACTAGCAATGTGAGCTCACAAAATCATATGGTTAGTTTTGATTTTATTTGTACCTTTAATGGTACCAATGAGTGGTACTGTACAGTGCAGGACGGGTTGGTACAGGTCACTTTTATCATGCTTGCATTAGGTGTATGACAGAAAGTTGCAGCCGACGTCATTCTCGTTTGGGGAAATGTCTACAGTAAAGCTGTACGGGTCTTTCACTTATTATATGAGAAGCACTTCTCACAAAACAGATGCTTTATACACATAAATACTTGAGTATAAATGTTCATTACTAACACTTCTTTGAACAGGCTTTGATTATAACTGCAGATCAAAATAGCCTACTGTAACGTTTGCAATTATATAAAATAAATAACTAAATGCAACATATATGAACACATACAGACCCTTACACTTCTGATATGTTACCAATTACAGAAAAACTACACACAGCATATATTTAGGCCTTATTTAAGTTAAAAAACAACATGCAACTTCTAGCCCAGTCAGTGCAAATCTCTTATCTTTAATCTTCACCAGCACATGTAACCTCTGTTAGAGAGTATTTCCATCATTCCGAGTTCATAATAGTCCAAAAGGTGATGATAATAGTTAAACATGGCAGTTTGTTCAAGTTTTAGGTTGCTGAAAGAATCATTTGCTCCTTTGTTTTTTCTGGCTTCTCCTTTGTTTTTTCACGCTTCACTCTCATGTTTGTCCATTTCTGAAAGGATTGGATGTTAGAAGCACTTCAAAAATCACGCACACCTTATCATCATCAGTTCAAAAAGTTTGTTATTTTAAATATAGACGCGCGGCGAGTGATCGCGAACTCTCTGGAGAAAGTTGCGCTTTAGACGGCCTCGTAAACAATAACAGGACAACAAGTTTATCTTCTTGGCTTTGTGGCTGTTCATAGAGACGATGAGAAGGTTTGGTTGAGCTTAGGTCAACCACGGCTCATTATTATATCTATATACAGTTAATATAACAATGTAATGTCTCTGCTGTGTATTTAAAAATTGAGCTTTTTTTGTTTTTATTCTCCTTGCTTGTACAGGCGCTAGTGACGTTTGTCTGTAAACCAATAGCGTTCAGCTGTGTGTCTAGCTCTGCCTTTTGGTACCCTTTTGTTGTGCTAGGTACTAGGGCTGTGTATTGGCAAGGGCCTCACGATACGATACATATTGCGATACATGGGTCACGATACAATATATCGCGCTATATCACGATACAATAAATATTGTAATATATTGCAATAGTTTGTATTAGTATGTGTGTCACATTATATTGACAACTTGTTAAAGTTGGCAGACAAATCAAAATTCCAATTCCAATTTATTTTCCATCCATTCCATTTCATTTAAACTGCACAGGGTGATTGAGCAGAGAACTATGTATATTGCAAAGCTTACAAATGGCATTTATTTTTTGTCTAATTTAGTACTCCATGGTATAGCGTTTAGGGTTGGGCTATGTTGACCAATTTGGCATCGTACAATGTCTAATGTGAAACATGGCGACAGACCATGCCATTGTCGTCATAGGGGGAGGTGAATTAATTATTTATGAATAATGCATGGTCTTTGTTTTACTCATAACCAAATCATAAATAAATAAAGATAAGTTACACACAAATTACCACCTGTCAATCACTTTTTTTTCCCGCGCGACTCTGGCATGACTAGGCAGAGTGAACTGTGTTGTTGTGGCATCCACACACTTGCTTGGTAAAAAAGGTGCACAACCAACAGAAACAGTATCTGAGGTTTTCACTAAAATTACTAAGTACAAGCATGAAAGCGAAAGACTGAAGCAGTGTACTAATGCTGTGAAACGTTACCTGAGAGAATCAAAAGACAAGAGTCATTAGATAGAGACAAGATTAATTAAATATCACGTTTAACAACTAACTTATAGTGAGATGCGATCCAGCTGTACATCCTTGATAAACTGTTCGTACAAATGACTGTATAAAATATACAGTCCGTACACTGTTCTCTGGAGCTCAGACGAGCGAATGACAGTGTGTGTGTGTGTGTGTGTGTGTGTGTGTGTGTGTGTGTGTGTGTGTGTGTGTGTGTGTGTGTGTGTGTGTGTGGTGTGTGTGTGTGTGGCTGTGTCTCTGTGTGTGTGTGTGGTCACGTGATGTGCGTTTTCAACAGACGGAGGGCTGTTCAGAAATGCCAGATGAAACGCCAGTTTGGATGTGGATCATTTTCGTTCTAAAATGCCATTTCAAAACTAAGCTGTATCAGTGTAAACGGGGCCTGTGTGTGTGTTTTTCACGAGCGGGTTTGCAACGGGGGCGGTGCGGAGGATCGGTGATGCCGCCTCAGCATCATGATGTCTATAGGCCATCGGCGATGGACGATGACCCAACCCTAATAGCGTTAAAACCAAAGTGCAGCCACACGTCAGTTTTAAAAGCTGGAGGCACCTTTATATTTTATGCCATGATCACTCTTGCTTACTTCTGATACCGTACTACTTGGCGTTTTGTTGATCGTGAGTTAGCGACATCTACAGGAGCGAAGGAGGAGGTCATTTGGCACAACTTGATTTGATACTTGAGGTTGAACTATCAATACACTACCGTAAAACGAATTATCGCGATAGTTAGATGTATTGATATTTTTGCACAGCCCTACTAGGTACCCTTTAGAAAGAGTACCCAAGAAGTGTTATGGTACGGTTCGCTTTTAGGCACCTTTTGACAGTGGAAACGGCCATAAAACAGTCAAACCTATTTTATCTAGAAAAAAATTTGAAAAAATCATTCATGCTTTTTTTACTTCTAGATTGGACTACTGTAATTCATTATATTTTGGGATCAGTCAGACAACTCTATCCCACCTACAGTTAGTTAAAAATGCTGCTGCAAGGCTTTTAACCGGTACTAAAAAATATGACCACATCACACCAGTCTTACGCTCTTTGCACTGGTTGCCTGTGTACTATCGTGTTACTTTTAAGATTCTTCTCTTGGTTTTAAATCACTACATGGCCTGGCTCCTTCCTGTTTGTCAGACCTGTTGACTGAACATCAGCCTGGTCGGTCCCTTCGGTCATCTGACCAGAGACTGTTATGCATCCCAAAGTCGAGGCTGAAATGCAGAGGTGACCGTGCTTTCGCAGTAGCTGGTCCTACCTTGTGGAATGCTCTGCCCCTCTGTATTAAGGCTATATCATCTCTGTCTGTTTTTAAATCTAGGTTGAAAACTTACCTTTTGATTTGGCATTTTATCAGTGAGAATTGTTTGTTTTAGCTATAATTGTATACCTTTCTCTTTGTGATTTGTATTGTTCAGCACATTGGTCAACCGTTGGTTGTGTTTTAATAGTGCTATATAAATAAAATTGACATTGACATTGACATAAAAGCTTACCGATCCATACCATACCACTCAGTGGTATGCAGGGTTCCCAACACAATCAGGTTTATTAAGTTAACTTAAGAAATTAAAGTGGATTGAACATAGAACAATTAAGTTGTCCCCAAAAAACCTCAAGAATTATGCTGTTTCTGCTCATTTTAAATACGTACTGTAGTTTGAACTAGCAGCAAATAAAAACTTCTTTTTTTTTAGTTTAAAGTGAAGCTGCTTTCAAGAATAATGCCATAAATAGGTTTTATTTATCAGTTAACTTCTATTGAGAAAATTGATTCAGCATCATCACTGTATGTGTTTAAAACTACTCTTGTCCACTGTGCACTTTTAACAGAATACAGAGCTTGGTTTATGCAAGTGCTACTGAAGTAGACATTTGTTGCTCATTTTCTTTACATTTAGACTAAAAAGCACTCTACGAAAAGGCAGAGAGCCAAAGTCATTAAACTGACAGGTGCATTAAAACCAGTGTTTATTTATTTGTTTGTTTGTTTTGCCAGCAGAGTAAAACACCACAGTAGCATTTATTTCAAAGGCACAGCCCTCAAATGACAAAAATGTAAATGTTGTCCCAGATGGGCCATGTTAATAACAGCAGACATATTTTGGAGGTTAAAGGGTGAGAAGCATTGCAAAACATGCGTGAAGTGCTGGATCTGTGAAGCCCTTGAGAAGCGGGAAACTGCTTCAACCAATCAGATTCATGGGAGTTTCCTCCCCTCTCCTCGCATGGCGATCTGGACAATCAGGCCTTCTGTGGTTACTGCCAGGCCCCTTTTACTCCCATTTGGGGCCGGAGCCTGCTGTCCCTCCCAGAGTCTGCAAACAAATCAGAGAGGAAACACAGTAAATATAGTGAAATCTAATGTAAGCATATTTAAATGATTTCTCAGCTTTGCCATCACATGAATAGTTACATTTTAACATGTATTTCAATAGAACTGAGCTTTTTAAAAATTGTAATACAGTATTTATAATATATGTTTACAATTTAATAAGTGTTTATAATATAATATAATATTTCATTTCATTTTCTTTTCTGCTTAGTCCCTTTATTAATCCGGGGTAGCCACAGCGGAATGAACCGCCAACTTGTCCAGCACATGTTTTACGCAGCGGATGCCCTTCCAACTGCAACCCATCACTGGGAAACATCCTTACACACTCATTCACTACGGACAATTTAGCCTACCCAATTCACCTGTACTGCATGTCTTTGGACTGTGGAGGAAACTGGAACACTCGGAGGAAACCCACACGAATGCAGGGAGAACATGCAAACTCCACACAGAAATGCCAACTGACCCAGCCAAGGCTTGAACCAGCGACCTTCTTGCTGTGAGGCGATAGCACTACCTATTGCGCCACTGTGTCACTATAATATAATATGATTTAATATAATATAATATAATATAATTAATATAGTATAATATAATTAATATAATATAATACGATATACAATTTTTAAAAGTTTTAAAATAAGTTTATCCTGCTCACCAAAGCTGAATTAATTTCATCCAAAATACAGTACAAATAGTAAAATTGTGAATGTTATTGCACTATAAAATAACTGTTTATTCCATTGATTTTAAAAATGAATTTTCAGTTTCATTACTCCAGTCTTCAGAGTCACACGATCCTTTCGAAATCACTGTAATATTTACTTATTTATTATTATTCATTCATTCATTTATTTTCTTTTTGGCTAAGTCCCTTTATTAATCTGGGGTCACAGCGGAATGGACCTCCAACTTATCCAGCATATGTTTTACACAGCGGATTCCCTTCCAGCTTCAACCCATCACTGGGAAACATCCATACACACTTATTTACACACACACACACTACGGTCAGTTTTAGCATACCCTATTCACCTATACCACATGTTTTTGGACTTATGGGGGAAACCGAAGCACCCGGAGGAAACCCACGCCAACACGGGGAGAACATGCAAACTCCACACAGAAAACTTGAAACTACATGCAATAAGAAAGCGGTTATTTAAACTTATTATAAATACTTAACAATAAAAAATATATATTTTTACATTTAATAAATGTCACCTTGATGAACAGAATCATTTTCTTTAAAAAAAAAAAAAAAAACATGAAAAAAAAAACTGACCCTAAACTTTTGACCTGTAGTGTATATACTAAGCATTGGACTGACTGTCAGTCATTATGTGTAAAGATTTTTTTTACTCTTGTTGTATGACAACAGTGTTTCTGTTTGGAATTAGGCCTCTTTATTAGATTCAGTCAGGCCGTCTCTCAGAGAGGGAAAGAGAAGTTCAAGTGGTTTGGAAGAGAGTTTGTTGACCAAAGTACTTTTATGCATATTTTTAAATAAAAAAGTTGGCTTTAATAACCCATAAACCTTTTAAATGAGCTCAACTAGCTTTCATTTGAGTCTGTTTGAGAATGTGAATGCAAAATACTTGAGCAGTTTCAAGTGTCAAAGTAGAAAAAAAGGAAAGTTACAAAACCTGCATGTTGTTATTCTAGCATTGTTAGATGTTGAGATGGGTGAAGCTACAGGTCAGCTGCAACAAAGACAGTTATTTGCTGACTGTGTGTTTTCCCACATTTGGAAATTATAGCCTGGTCCTGCTTTCAATAATCCATTGCCAAGTGCAGAAGAAAAATAACTGGTGAAGCCAAGTTTTAGGCCAGAGTTCCTCATCAATCAAACCAGATCCAGAAAGCATCAGAACACAGCCAGTCTAAACAACATTTATGGGACGATTGTGTTTATTAATGGTCCGATTTAGATTTTATGTCATATATTTGATGCACTGGGGCGGCACGGTGGCTCAGTGGTTAGCACTGTGGCCTCACAGCAAGAAGGTCACTGGTTTGAGTCCTGGCTAGTTCAGTTGGCATTTCTGTGTGGAGTTTGCATGTTCTCCACGTGTTCGCGTGGGTTTCCTCCGGGTGCTCCAGTTTTAAATCGTCCGTAGTGTGTGTGTGTGTGTGTGTGTGTGTGTGTGTGTGTGTGTGTGTGTGTGTGTGTGTGTGAATGAGTGTATGGGTGTTTCCCAGTACTGGGTTGCAGCTGGAAGAGCATCTGCTTCATAAAGCATATTCTGGAATAGTTGGCGGTTCATTCCGCTGTGGCGACCTCTGAAATGGAGTCTAAGCCAAAGGAAAATTAATTAATGAATATTTGATTGTAAGCTGAGAAAATATTATATGCTATTCCTTCTATGCTAATGAAGGACTACTGAGACATTCCAAGCATGGGACGGGTCCTCCTGGCGTGGCAGAGTTCATCACAGCTCCAATACACATCTCTGCCATTTGCTTACAGTAACCATGTGCTTTTCACTATACACAATTAATCTGCTTGTGATCTTCCTTCATATAACTTTGTCATGTTTGGTGTCATTTGACAGTTTATGACTTAAGTGTTGTAGTGATGAAATCAACAGAGACATTGATTGCTTGTATTTCAATATATAATATATTTACTATTGTTGAGTCATGGCCTGAGGAGAGTATGTTAATGTTCTTCTCCCCCACTTTATCTCCTCAACTTTACTCTCATGTTCAGCTGGTTTTGGGGGTTGGTTTTCACTCATGTTTGACAATGCTTTGCTCAGGGTATAAGAAGGAAAGGTAACTGTTGATCTGGGAGAATGGCTTTTACTCTGCGTCTCCCGCACACCGGTGCGTAGCCTCATATGCTAACAAAGGCAGTTTTACTGTCTTTGTTGCTCAGCAGTGCATATGTTACAGCTAATTTCTTTATACAGTATGTTAGTTTGTTTCAATCTACTGTCTGTATATTTAAACATGTAACTTAATAAACAACTTTGCCTGCTTCAAGGCGTTGAGATTCTTTCTCTATATCAATGATGATAACAACTTTAATGGAGTCAGATTAATTACAATGGAGTCAGATAAATAAATGATTTAAACACGCCATCCTTCAACTGCTTTCTGTTTCCGATTATTGGTTCAGAATAGCAGTGTAAGTTTCAAGCCTTACATGATGCACTTTTAAACCATTCCAAACCATATAGCTGTCTGTTTTTTTTTATCAGACTTAAGGATGTCCTGAGCTGATCTCAAATATTGGTATCAGGCCCAATCAAGGCATATTTGAACTGATAAGTATTGGCTGTATCAAGCCTGTTCTTTTATTTTATGTCAGCTGTTAAGCAGGTGTTGCAAGCAGAGAGTGCAATTTGTGCTAGGAAAAAAGCCAAGAACAGTATACTAGCTTAGGTTGAGTTTATCAATGATTGATCCTATCAATGTGTTAAATGTGTGTTAGCATGTCTATTAACATTGCATTAGCATGTTTGTGACATTTTAGTCTTTTTATAAATATGCTAATAACATGGTAGCAATGAGCTAAAACATACAAGCAATGTGTTAAATCATGAGATAAAACTGCTAGCAATGTCAATATATTAGCAGTGTTAAAGGATTTGATTAATCCTAGTAACTTGCTTGCAATGCTAGCAACATGTTAGCAGCATGTTATTATTGTACCAATAAACATGGTAATAATAGTAATAATGGTTTAGCAATTAGCAGCATGCTATTAATTGAAAAAATGTTTACATCATTCTAAAATTGCTGCATAGATGTTGGGAAGAAGCTCTCACATGCTACTAATGTCCCAAGTAAGCGATAATGTACAAACAGCTTGTGTTTCTGCCAAAAACAACCAGCTAGATGTACATTATCCCACAGGTTACACTGTTACTTGCCACAAAGCAAAACAATTAGACACAAAACAATGCTCTGAGCTTTAATCAAACCTAAAATTTGTAGACCACACACCTGGATGCAGCCTACACTATCAAAATATTATTATTAATATTATGATCGTTCTCCCAAAAAATAAAATATAAATTACACATTCTTGCATTGTTCCAATCCTCTGAGACCTTTGTTCATCGTCGAAACACAGATTAAGATATTTTAAGGCTGAGACGCTTGGTCGTTGGGCTTTGTTGAACCATCGTTGGTCCTGCTACTTGGATTAGCGTGTTCCACCTCAGGTTTTTTATCAGGTTTTATTATTGGGTTAATCTTGGAGCTTGTTGGCTCAAATCAGCATGTAGAATCTGTGTCAGTCGTCGGCTTGAGAGTGCTCTGACTGGTTATTCAATCAATCAATCATATATCAAAAGTCTTTTCTGATCATTCTTTTAATAAATGGGCGACGAATTCCCCTGTTGTTTGATAGATTATTGCATCAATCACCAGAAAGTTCGCTTATTAATGTTCACTTATCTTCAGTCATGATCAGTCCCACACACACTCACACTCTACTAGTGATTGAAGGGAATGGCTCATTCATGTTTTACCGGATCCAGAACTTCATATTTGGTATTGTATTGTTGGTATTGTTGTCTATGTCGATACAAACAGACAGGAAAAAGATCCAGACGAACGATGAATCATTTAGTCGACTCTTCTATTAAAAATGTATATTTTTAATCAAGGTGCACTTTCAGATTTAAACATCAGCTGGATGTTTTCCTTCACTTAGAGCTGTTTTACACACTGTATGAATTGTAATTTTCAAAAACTGATAATATGAGCTCTTTAACAGCATTAATGTAATTAAAAAGTATCAAATTTAGACTCTTTAACTCCTTTCACACATACAGACCTTTCTGGAAAACTACTGGCAATTTTCCGATAAGGTCTGTATGTATGAACGGCTCCTATTTGAAAATACCGGTAAATTTGTTATGGCAATTTTCCGGAAAGAGAAATTGTAACATTACCGGTAATTTGCCGGAATGCTTCTCTGTGTGAACGCAGAAGGAAAATAACTGGAAAGAGAGTTCATGATTAAAACACGCAGACGCATTCACATCCACACGGTTTATGAAAATAAAAGTCTTTGAATATTTTTCTAGACACATTTAGCTGCTAGATGTTAGTCAGATAACGTTTCTATGTTCCTTCTGAATGCCAACTGTGCAAAAAATGATCGATAAAATGCTTATGATAAACCGCTGTTTATTTACCTTCAAGCTCTGCTTCAGTTGCTTGCCGCGTGTGCACGTGAAGGAGCCGGTGAGCGGCAGCACACACGCATATTATGTACATCTCGACATGCAAAAGAGTTCCTCCATGTTTTCATCGAAGTTGTTCACAATACTTATCCATCCACAGAATTTGTAATGTAGTCAAATGTGTAAACTTTTAGCTGCGGTTTGCGTTTCTGCCTTTGGACGTCTTTGGGACAGAGCAGCTGCATGAATGCTAAAGCTTTAAATAAAAGTGAAGCATCAACAAAAGCCCAACCACTTCTATGTTTACAAATAGAAGCCGTTTAGGAGGTCATTTCTTGTTAATGATGTCAGGATTTACAGGTGTTTTGGAATAAATGTGTGAACGGTCTTTTCTGGAAAAATTCCGGAACGTCCTTGCCTGTGTGAACAGTGCTTTTTTGGGTTTACCGGTAAAGTAGTTCAGGAAATTTTCCAGATATTTACCGGTATCACTGTGGAGTAGCTTGTGTTTTATCAGGGGAACCAAAATCTCTATCAGGAGATCCTTGTTGTCTGTAGGGGTGTGAACCTACACTGGTCTCACGGTTCGGTTCGGTTACAATTATCATGCCATCGATTCGGTTCAATTCGATATCTAGGTGCATCACAGTGCATTGACAATGCTTTCCATACATAATTAGATTTTTTTCTTTACAACACAAGAAAAAAAATTGTATTAAAATCTATAAATATATGTTTATAATTTATATGTTACTTGTAATAAAATTTTGTCCTTTAATACAAGCAGTATGATACATGAACTGTACTTTTAATTTTACCTGCTCAAAAAAAACACTCATGCACAGAAGACAGCTCGAGCATTCATAACAAATAAACTAATGTAAATATTATCCCGCTTGCTTTTTGAGCACTGGCAAGTTCTTACACCCCTATGATTGGTCATTGTCTTCACCCGCTCTACAGAAAGGACTGCGATTGGCTTTAGAAACGAAAGCACTGTCCATGAGTGACGCGGGAAAAACAGCCGCGGTTCAGTCTATATGTGCATAATACGCGGTTATCGGGTAATCCGTAATAGAATAAATACAATGTACAATAAACTCGCACCACAGGCACGCTTCCTCTCCACAGCCGAGAGGAGAGGAAACTTTACCTCACGAACATGCCAACGGGTCATATGCCCAAAGTGTGTGTGTGTGGTAGAGAGAGAGAGAGGCAGAGATGGAGTTTTACAGAATTTCTCCCTAGTAGTGAAATAGCGGCTCGTGTTTTACCTTCTCTCAGTGTCAATGAAAGATCGGATTTTTAAGTAGTAGGAGTGTTTATTTTACTCACCCTTGCCTCCTTCGCCATAGTATTCTACCGCGAAATCGCGCATAGAGGATAAATGACGTCAGTGTGTAATAACCGGTTATGATCTATTACTGAACCGATATCGAATTGTCCCCATCTGCATCGCGGTGCACCGAAGAAACGATTAATTTTGACACCCCTAGTTGTCTACATAATCTTTATGTTTAGATATACTGTTAAGATCAGACTCATCAGTCCCAGTAAGCCACTGACCTCTCTATGATTTGTGGTGGTAACCAAACAAATATAGTGTATTTATTTTTAGGCTGGCTGGATACAACCTGTTCAGCCTACTTACAGGCGACCGTAAATTCTCACTGTCACAATCTCATCACCATTTCAGACAAACCATTATCTGTTTCATGCAATATTATTGTTATGACACCCAAAAATGGCCAATAGATTTGATAGGATCAACTGAGCCCAAAATGTAAATCATGAAGCGCCCCAACATATCTCATAATGAATGATGGCAGCTTGTCAACAGTATTTCTGTAGCTCTAATGTAAGTCAAAAGCAGTTTAAATTCTTTATGCCTTATTCCGCTCGGGATGATGTTTCATCAGGACCTTTGGCTGAGATTGCGTGAACGTCTGACATTTTGAAAGGCTTTCTGTTTGGCCTTGCTTACTTTTCATAATGGAGTGTTGTAGTTTAACAGTTAATGTGGAATATTAGCTTGCGAATCATCCTCCGCACTGTCTGCAGCTTGAAGACCCCTGGTCAGCCGTAGATAATGACAAGCCCACGTACTGTTTGGCTGGAAGTGCTGAGCTCTGCAGAGGTTGAGTCTGCTTGTTAATTGTGTGGTGTCCTGGTGTAGGGTTTCACACAGACCAGCCAAGAATTAACGGAGAGAGTAGAAGAGGTTACATGTGCCGATATTCAATAATACAGTATTTTGAGATAATGAATGTGCACGATGTTGTCATTGAGGGTGCTACAAATTACAGTGAATAATCATTAGTATTTAAGCATTTTATTATATTTAGATCATTCGATTCATCATTGAACAAACTACTTGAAAACTTAATACAGTAGGCTATACAGTTAATTTAGAAAATGCTGTTTTAGTCTAAAAACGTCTAAAATACTTGTAAAGCATGTTTTAATCTTAGGTGATGTTAATTCATTATTTAATGTTTAATAACTCATTAAAAAACATTGAAAGTGTTTTATTTAATGGAACTAATTACTAATAAAGTTTAAATGCAAATATTTTTTTTCCAATCAACATTAACATAACTTCTGTAACAAAGGTTGCTATTAACGAACATTTACTAATGAGGCCTTATGCCCAATTCAAATGGGGCATCAGCATCAACGCTTCTCTTTTACTTTGAATGGGGCACGTCAAGAATTGCCGAATTGAAATATGGATCTATCTCGCTGCAGAAATTTCTCACCTTTTTAAGTAATAACAGAAGCGTCATCAAATCAGATTTCTTTAAGCAAATACCTCGGCTTAGACCGTACCAACTGCAGTAAAATTTCCAACCCAGACTCATTCTGAATACGTACCTCTATATACATTTCTGGAGAGTGACAAATACATCCCAGTAGCTACGTTTTTTTTTTTTTTTTTTGCAGTTTTTGTTATGGCAAATCCACCAGAGGCTGCTGTGTATGCTTTTTGAGATCGCAAATTTCTCTCGCGAGTGCCATTCGCACCTGCTGTTCTTGCGTAAATCCACTAGTGACCGCTGTCGACTGAATGTTTGACTGATTGAATGACTGACTGACCGACCCTCCTCTTTCCCTTAACCCAACCAATAGTATTTTCAAAAGCACAGATTGATTCGCCCACTCACTTTCCTAAACGCAACTGACAAATTTAAAAAGCAATCCCAAAAAAGAAAAGCCCTCACCTGGTTTTTACCATGTTTTACTACATTATCACCCTGTTTTTTACTTATTTTTTTTTTTTTGAATTCTGTTTTTGTCTTACCCACTTTCTGGAAATGTTCTTCACCAGACTCGAACCCTGTTGTCATGGTCAGCTCCTCTCTGTGTCTCAAATCCACCGAAGTACATGGCGAGCTAACTAGACAAACTGGTAACAGTGGGAAATACTGCCGCCCATACTGAGATAAGTGGTCAGCTGGTAAGCGACGTTATACCACCAGATAGCATTCGTTTTAAAAATTAAATGCAGCCATACGTACTTCTGGCTACATATTTCGTGATCTCCAGAAACGTATATAGAACAAAGTTTTCAGAATGAGCCTATGTTGCGAATTTTATTGGCTGACACTGCTATGATGATCGCTTAAGCCACATTCTCTATTAAGCATTGAAAATAAGTACCACTATTTTTAAAAGAACAATCCACTTTTTTGGCCTTTTTTTCCATTTTTTTCAAGTTCCCTAAAATTAAATAAATGAGTTTTATCATTTTTGTTGCATTCAGCCGATTTGCCGAGTTCAGCCGAGTCTGGCGAGAGCACTTTTAGCTTGGCTTAGCATAAATCATTGAATGAGATTAGGCTATTAGCATTTTAGTTAGCATTAGCACCATTAGTGTTATGCTGTGTTCACACCAGATGCGGAAGAAGCGTCAAGCGCGAGTGATTTACATGTTAAGTCAATGCAAAGGCACGAATAGACATCCTGCGGTGCGATGCGAGCGAATGGCGCAGTGCAAATGATGCGAATGGCGCGGAAGGCTTGATACAAATTTTGCGTTTTGCGCGTTTGATGCCCTTAACGTGCAAATCGCTCGAGTTCAAAAATCTGAACTTCAGCTGACATTTGCGTCGCGTTAACCAATCAGGAGCTTGCTCTTGTGGTGGCGTGATTGTGACGTAGCACCTGTTATTGGTGTCTCGGGGGCAATCCTCCAGCCGTCACCGACAACAGTTCATCAAACTGGGCTCGGCTCAGTCAGAAGCACCGCTGAAAGCCTCCGTCATCCAGGTTAAGTTTCTGGAGGAGTTTATGAACTCACAGAGATGGGTGCACCTCTGAAAGGATCTAGTGGACTCAGACACGGCTCCAAATGTATCGACGCTGTTTATCAGTCTTCATAAAAGCACATAAACACAGTTATTTTCTCAGTAAAATCCATGTTAGCCATTTAGCAACGAAGCTACACTGGGCAGACAGAAGCCCTGCCCATCACGCGAATCCGCGTCTGTTCTGAAGTGAATTTGACGCACGAATGAAGCGAGTAAACTCAAATCTATTTCGCGCGAATAGCGCTATTTTATTTGCACATTCCGTGTCTGGTGTGAACACAGCTTCAGAGTTTTGATATTTTTCCTATTTAAAGCTTGACCCTTCTGTAGTTACATTGTGTACTACGACTGATGGAAAATGAAAAGGTGATATTTTCTAGCATGATGGCTAGGAACTATACTCTCCTTCCAGCACAATAATCAAGGAATATTGATGCTGTACCATTGCTCCAGCAGGCGCAAAAATATTATGCAGCACCTCAATATGGGCAAACTTCCAGCAATATAATGGCCTAGAAAATGCAAAAAAAGCAACACAAAAACTGTAGTTGTAGTATACATTTTAAAGTAACAAAGCTTATGTTAATATTGCAATAATACCATATATAATGAAACACACAAACTGAGAAAGTCAATGCACATTAGCTTGAAGGAATATGGAAATGAATTGTGAAGGAGGATCAAGGCTGTCTGTGGGTTTCAGCTCAGTATTGGTCATCCAGGAGCACGGCTGATAATGATTTTCTTGTGTTTTCTTCACTGTACAGGGAGACCGCAGAAGCCATGGCTCACTCGCTCTCTCTCAGACTGCTTTATCTGGGCTTGATGTGTGGAAAAGGACTGGTGTTCGCACAAGGATCTGAGCTGTTTTCTCAAGGTACTGCACTCACAGCAACAACATCAACCATTGGTTATTTCACATCGCTAGAGTCATGAGATTTGTCAGTCTGTCTAAGGTAGAGTGACATTCACAAAGAATGAGTTTTGATGTGTTTGGGTAAATATACATGAGATTGGTGTCATTGCATATTGCAGCATTCATAAAAATTGTGCTTTGCATTGTTCTTATGATGTATTTAAATTTTTATTTGTTGTAAATTTGTAATTAAAAATGTAATTAATAATTTGTTAGTAATTCAGTAAATGATACAAACACTTCATTGTTTTGATGATTAGTATTATAATAGATATTTTTAAATATAGCTTTATAAAATATTATACAAAAATAAATCATAATACATATTTATTGAATGAATTTAACATTAAATGAATAGTCAGTGAATTATGAATAAAAAAAAATAAATAATTATTATAGTGTTTGTATTAAGATTGGGTCGATACACTATGCCATTGTCCATCGCCGATGGACACACACTCTGTCATGCTCTCTAGCGTATTCGCGCGTCTGAGCTCCAGGCAGTCAGCGGGTGCTTTGAGCACAAAACCCTAGAGAGCAGTGCACGTTGTACAGTTTATCAAGGATGTACCGCTGGATCGCGTCTAACTTGAGTTGTTAAATGTGATATTTAATTAATCTTGTCTCTATCTAATGACTCTTCGGTCTTTTGAATCTATCAGGTAATGTGTCACAGCGTCAGTACACTTTCGCTTTCATGCTTGTACTAATTTTAGCAAAAACCTCAGATACTGTTGGTTGGTTCCTGTTGGTTTTTACCAACCAAGTTTGTCGACGCTGTTATTATGACACAGATTGCCTGTTCATGCCAGATTCCCGTGGGAAAAAGTAATTGACAGGTGGTAATTTGTGTTTAACTTATCTTTATTTATTTATGATTTAGTAATGGGTAAAAGAAAGACCATGAGGGTCAGGTAGTTGAAACGGTAGGCTACAAATAATTAGTTCATTATGAATTAATTAATTATTCATAAATAATTAATTCACCGCTGCCTATGACGACGATGCCATCGTCCATCGCAATGTTTCACATTAGACATTGTACGATGCCAGATGATCGACATCGCCCAGCCCTAGCATCCATGTATTTATTATATAACAATATGTTGTGCATGCACACAACACACACACACACACACCCATATATACATGTACATGTGCATCATCAAGTATTTACCACAAGTTTATGATAATCGTGATAAAATCTGTTAACATGATTTTTAAAATTTGAAACTGTAGTTCTAACTGTCAGACAATTTACCACAGTTTGTGTGTGTTTGTGTGTAAATGCAAACTTTTTATTTGAATGTGATTAAGTCATGATAAATCATTACAGCAGAGACAGAGAGACAAACAAAATGCCTTAATAAATATTATACCATTATATATTCTAAATATTATAAAATTGATAATGCATGCATTTGTTTTGTATTATAATCATTATAAATATTAAATGTGTATATACAGATAATATAAATACATTCAAATGTATAAATACGAATATGTAACTTAATAAATATCATTAGAAAAGATTGTTTGAATTTTTTAAATTAAATTGATTCTTTTTTTAATCTATTTATGTTCGTTATAATTGTATCAAATACACAATGTACATGTACATTTACCAAGGTGCTTTTATCAATCACAGAATTAAACTGTAGACGTCTGTGCCAGGTCATTATTGGAAAATCATTGGGCCTGTGTCAAGATTATTCACCTTTGAGCACACAGAACATTTTACTTTGGTCTAGTCAAACAATCCTTCAATAAATAGGTTTTGTTTGAAAGTAAACACATGGACCGTGGTCATCCAAAGTCCAGGGACAGGATACAGTGGCGCTGTGGGATGATCAAGCGGCTGGAATCATCACTGCACGTAGCTTAAAGAGACACTCATGTATTTTACATTTAAGAAACAAGATTTCACTGGCGAGGTGATTGACTCGGGTTAATGATCCAGTAGTTGCAGACAAGTTACAGAACAGTCATTAGTATTGCGAAAGTTCTTTTTCTTGGATTTATGTTTGATTTTTATTATTTTTTAATGTTTATCAAGTTATTATTTAGCTACACGGGACAAAAATATTGTCTTATAACTTTTATATGGAAATGGTAATTGGAAAGTCTATGGTATAATCTCTATCCAAGTCCACCTGGTCTCATAAGAAAGAAATCTGACAGATTTTTGATAAATTATTTTTTTTTTTTTAATTAATTAATAAATTAATTTACTTACTATAATATTTATTTACTTATTTAACTAGGAAAGTCCCATTAAGATACAATATCTCTTTTACCAGGGAGTCCTGGTCAAGACAGGCAGCATAGGACAGAGTTACAGAAAAATACACATCACAATACATAAACACACACAAAACTAATACAAACCATAATCAGTTATTAAAACATGTGCACTGTTTTAAATAGACAGACATGAAAATATTTTGAGTTTTAGAAAAGACTTTACTATAGGGTCCAAGTCTCGTTTTAACTACTGTAGTTGCTTATTATTATTATCATTTTGGCTGTTTATTAGTTCATTAAAAAGCTCATATTCTGCATGACCTTATTTTACACTCATACTAATTAAAGAGTAGATGCAAAAGCCACTAAATGCCACTTCCGCCAAAAATGAACTAAAAACATTGAGTGAATGTTTTAGGCATGTGTACTACATGTTCCAACAAATATTTTTGCTTCAAATCATCCAAATCCCAGCGTCAGCTCATTCAGAAATAACAGTTTGTTGGCAAAAGCCTCTAAACACTTGCCTTTGACAACAAACGCCGCTATGTCCGGAGAACCAATCAGAAGGCGCGAATCGAATCATATGTTTTCAATGTAACGGCACGCTGATAAGCCGGCTTTTATGAGGAGACTGTTTTATTCCGCTTCTGATTTAGATTTTAAAAGATGGAGTTTGATGAATTGGATGAACCTTTCCTGTCAGTGTATTAAAAACATCCCTTACCTCAAAGCTCTGTGCATTATAAGAAAAAGAAAACACGCTGTATAGTTGAAAGTGTAGCATGCATTCATAACATTTTTTTTAAATAAAATAATTTCTAATTGCATCTTTAGGGATTTTGCAACTAATTACAATGTCTTGTCTCAATAGGGGGATTTGGAGCTTTTGGCAAAAAAAAGCACAAGTGGATTTAGCTGGTTTGGATGCAAAAGAAATTCAACCTTGTTAAAAACCAAAGAATTGACAGTTATGAAAAAAAGTTATTTTATTTACTAGCTATAACCTACAAGATGAAACTTCTAAACCTAATTATGGAAGCCTGATAGAAAATGCTCATTTACAAAAAAAGAGGTCTGATGGATTTAGAGGGTTTTGCATCTGAACTCTTCAATTCTTAATGGTCAGCAAATTTGCGTTTTATTGAGGCAAAAGTTAAAAATAATGTTTTGTTAATAGTGAGAATTGAGCCTTAAAATAAAGTGACTGTAAGATTAAAAAAGCAAACTTTACATGAAGGTACAACCCTAAACCTTTAGTTTTTTTGCTCAGGGCTAAGGGGAAGGTTGAAATATTTGAGCTTAGTACACTGTTAGCACATATTTATCTGTTTTAACATGTTTTAGCACACTGTAAGCATGTTACTAACCATTTGAATACATTGCTGACACCATTTACCAGAATGCTAACATGTTTAACACACTGCTAGTAGGGTTGCACATTATATTAAAATGATTGAAATATCACAATTGTGCATATTGCGATTATAGACATTGTACATGTGATTTAATTCTAAACCAGCGTTGAGTGCCTGTCATTAGCACAGCCTCTTAAAGACTAAGTACATCAGGTAATGTAGTTACAGTGCACGTCAACATGCATCTCTGAAACCAAGCAGAGTGGACAGAGTGGTTTTCTTGTCCAAGAATCTGTAACAAACAAGGAAAGAAGCCATGTTAAGAGAAAAAAATAAAACAGCAAAGAAGTAGCACGACTCTTTTTCAATTGGTTTTGTTTATCTGATTGTTCTCTCTCTTGATCTGATTGATCAAGATATTCAAATGAATAAAATTAGTGGAGCAAAGTGGGGGTGATATTTATTTTGTTAAATAAAATCAATTTAAATTGTTGTTTTATGCTACCATAAAACATGGCTATTCACTTTCCAAAGTTGTAGTGATGCTTTCATCCTGAAATAATATGAAACGTATGTTGGTTGTGTTATTTAATTTTTTTTCAAATAGTTTTGTATCGCATATTGAACATTGCGTTATTTAACATATGCATATCACATTCTTTAACACATTTCTAAGGACAGAGCTAGTGCGAGATGAAGCATTTGTCGTTAAGATATATACTGCGTTGTATGCTGTCATTTTTTTATTGTGAAGAAAATGACTGATCGTTTTTCTAGACTCTTATTCTGTTTTATTCAGAGCTCAGTTTTCCCAACGACCAGTATGGAAGTCAGATATGAAATGTGATTTTAATTAACAGTTAAAGAAGTTCTGTTTTATGCACAATTACCCTGGTTTTTGATTTGTTTTACATCTGAAAATATTTTAAACAAAGTGGGAGCAGAACATTTGCTCATCTTGGAGCAACACTGGTGTTTTTTATTTTTGAATGAATCGAATCAGCGAATCAATTGGTTAGTGTATAAATAAATGTTTTAAACGAAACGTTTGAATGAATGATTCAGTGAAACACTCATTAGGACAGGGACTTGCTGCCACCAACTGGTAGCTTTAAAGTCAAGTTTAGTTGTCCATGACCAGGCCCAAACCAGCCAAGAAATAAATCAGCTAAAAAAATAAATCAACAAAATATTGTTTGATTACCCTAACAAATTCCCCCAAATAAATGATTGATGTCTAATTTCTTTTGGTCAATATTGCACACCGCTATATATAATGTGTGGGAAATGTTTTATGCTTAAACAGATGTGTTTTCCACAAATGAGTCTGTTCTGTGTATCTGGGCGTTGATTGTTGAAATGATGCAACCTTTCAAACATGTCTTTGCTCAAAACAAATCCAGAGGACAGAAATCTGGACAGATGATTGAACAGACGGTCCATCTGTCCATTTTCAGCATTTCTGGCCTGGTGAAGGTCTCTTCAGAGGTGTGGTGAGGACAGGCTTTGGGCTGATTGAGAACAGCAGTAATGCTCTTAAGTTATGGCTTCAGACAGGGGCCATATTTTTGAAGGTTATTTTATTTATTTTTTTTTTTTTGTGATAGAGGTCTGGCAGGCATGAGTCTTGAGCATTGGCTGGATTTTCAAAGACATGTTGATGTCTTATGAAGAAGAGAGGGGAATTGGCATCAGTCCAGGTCTGCATTGTCAAAGTCATGTCTATGCTAATATGTCTCTAAAAAATCAAATGTGTGTGTGTGGATCAACTCACTCGACTTTCTGTGTGCCAAACAGAGGGCTGGTCTTGATAGAACTGTAATGGGATTAGGCTGATAATATCGACTGTTAACAACATGCCAATTTGTTGTGCTTGAAAAATTAGATGACTGCTGATAGAGTTGGTATGTCCCAGTAATTGTATCATGTAAGGATGCTGCAATGCTCAATATAATATTGAACCATTTGGTACAACCTCCAGGGTTCAATACGCATATGTTGAGTTTTTTCGGTTTTGCATTACAATTAAAAAATAGATATTTAGCATTTTCCTTATTCGTTTACTCTCTGAACTGGCTTTGTGCAGGTTAGAATGCATGTCCATGCACTGAAACATGGCTCCCCGTGAGTTAATGTCCCAAACAAGGGATGCTTTGACCTGAAAATGAAAAGGATGTGAGCTGCATGTCAGAGGGTTAGCACACGTGGTCCAGAAGCCCAGAACTTGCACGATTCCCTACAATGGAAGTCAATGGTTAAATTTTCTGTTTTCAATAGAATAAAGATATACAGTGAATACATTTTCATTTCTACTCACTTTAAAGGTCTCCTGTGATGAAAATCATCTTTTGGAAGCTGTTTGAACAGAACTGTGTATATGTATAGTGTGTCCAGTCGTATTGGGCTGATACAAAGACAAAAAGTCTCTTTTTTTAAATTTCCTGATATTAAAATAGGATCCAAATTCCTCCCATTTTGAGGCCCACCGCAATGTGACATAGGAGTGCTGTTTCCCCGCCCACCAAATTGATTGACAGCTGCATATTAATATGTCTCTGTAGTTATGCATATAATCATATCAACTAGACAGGACGTACGCAAAGCAACCGGGATTAAAGATCTGTTCAGCTCTCTGTGATCATCAATCATCAAATGTGATCAAGAATGAGTTTAACAACTCAAACTTCCGTCTTTATCGCCACAGCCACATGTTAGTACAATTATAAAAGAAGACACTTCAATATCACGTTGTGGATGTTAAATCAGGTTTATTTTGTACATTAACATAACGGATATTCATACAGCAGTTGATATTAACATGTATCCGGTCACATTTGGTGTGCAAACACAGTGCAAAAGTAAACGTGTGCATTGTGTGTGTCTGTATCTGTGTGTATGTGCAGGAACTTTGTAATGACATTGTGTGTGACTCATCAATGCAGAAAGGCTTGAATTAATTCCACAACAAATACATCAAATACTCATTGGGAAAGTTCCTACTGTAGTATTTCTCACACACGTTACGTGAGATCTGCTTCCTTCGTGTCTGTCACTGTGCTGTTTATCTGACGCAGCCGAGGCGGAGATTGAGGCACACTCTGACAGAAACGTGGGAACAGTGGGCAGGAAGAACTAGCATTAAAGGCACAGGCAACAAAAACATCTTCATTTGTGTTCAGAATAATCTGATGGGTGTTTTGAGCTGAAACCTTACAGACACATTCTAGAGACACAAAAGACTTTTCTTAAATCTTGAAAAGGTAGGTGCACTTTAAGTTTAAAGAATAATGTATGGCTTACGTAATTTGTGCAAACAGTACATCGCACACACACACACACACACACACACACACACACACACACGTTACTTTACCATTTACATTTTTTTATGACTTTCTTTATAGTTTTTTCAATATTCAAACACATTAACTTACAAATTAAAAAAAATTAAAAAAAAATGAAAAAAATAAATAAATACTGACCTTCAGTTTTAATCTAGATTAGTCTAATTCTCTTTTAAAGCATTTGTCTTCTTTCTTTTTTAGGGAGAATCTAATTTTCTCCAGTTCCAAATGTTTCGTTACATCCCTCATTAGAGGTATATACGTACAGGAGCAGCTTTCTGTTTTCAGTTTAATAATTTTACGATCATGCTAGTAGACTGACAAATGGAACTATATTTTGTTTAGTAGTAGTCTTATTAGCTATCTCAAAACCAGTAATGCCTACACTGCAATAAGGGGATCTGGATCTATCGTTTTTTACATATTCTTGAAAATGTTGGAAAACTTACAATTTACTTTACCCTTATTCTATTAATGCTATATATAAATAGATCTAATATCAAAGAACCAAAAAACCCATTCAGATTTCACAACAGGAGCGTGATGGTAAACCTCTAAACAACAGCCTGATGAATGACCATTGTGTCCTTGACCAAGGCTAGGCTGCTTCAAGGGGATTGTCGTCTAAATAAGTAAATGAACAAACAAACAGAAGTGCGAAGACTTCAGAGCACTCCATGTGTACACAGGAAGCATTCACCAGCAAAAGTAGATCCTTGGAAATCTGGAAGTGTTTGTTCCTCAACTAACAATATGTTGACTGTGCAGCAAGCCACTGTACCACTGAAGCCATGTTTTCTGCACAACATGCTCTTTTATCTTTATAGGCCTAGTTATTATGTTGCCGTGGTGATTCCTTAAAGTGGTAGTTCACCCAGAAATGGCAACTTGCAGTTTATTAACATCCTTCTCAGGCATCCAATGTGTTTTCTTTTCTTTCAAAAGAACAGTAAAGAAGATTTTTGCAGAGTTCCCCTAGATCATGGAATTTCTAGTCTATACAAGACATCATAGATTGTTTTTATTGGCCAAGCTGTGGAAGATCATATATTTTTGTTTGTCATTTGTACTTCCCATTTATCAGAAAACACAGTTCAGAAAAAAAATAAATGTATCACATTGTTTTACATGTTTTGCCTATTGTTGTGGTTAGGCTGTTTCTCATTCACGTTTTATTCCTTTCTACGGTGGCTGAGAGAGCTTAACGTGCTGCAATTTAGGAAAACACGTCCAATTACAGAAAACGCCTGCAAATTGAGAAAGGATCCTCATTCATTACATGCTGCAAATCCTAACCCTAACGCAAAACTATTTAAAAAAAAAAAAACACGCTGCATTTTCACACAACACAAACATTTTAATAAAACGTGCTACATTTTCTCACAACGCAAACAATTTACAAAAAGATCCTACATTTTCTCAACACTTTGAAATAGCACGGAACTCAATGAAAATGTTTCAAGAAGACCCTAAAACGTGACGGACCCGGCTATTTAGGTTGTGGTTATTTAGGCTAATAAATACTAAAGACAAGGCAATCGGGATATTAAAATAAACAAACAAAAAACTCACCTACAACTTCACTGAGCAATAGTCACGGCACAGCGGCGTCCATCACGTTTTTGAGTCCGGAAATATTTCCGTTATGTTCCGTTCTTTTTGTGTTGTAAGAAAATGCAGCACGTTTTTGTAAATTGTTTGCGTTGTGAGAAAATGCAGCGCATTATTTTAATGTGTATGCATTGTGAGGATTTGCAGCACGTGTACTGTCAAGTGGATGAAGATCGTTTCTCAATTTGCTGGTGTTTTTTTTATAATTGCTGGTGTTTTCTTAAACTGCAGAACATTAAGCTCTCTTGGCCACAGTGCCTTTCCCACTTGTCAGCTGGCAATCAAATCAACTGGCTGTACTTGTTAATATACTGTATGTGGCAGTTTTTTTTTGTTTTTTTGTTTGCTCCGTGTTTAACTTGACCATCCTGGGTTTTTTTTTGGTGTAATTTCTGATTATTGCAGCCTAAAATGTCTTATTTTCCCACAACATTTTTTTTGCGACAATATTTCTGCAGTCTTGTGTTGTTTTGCTTTGAAAATATACAGATTTAAACTTGGTTATTTACTTTTTTGACCTCAAGAACCTTTGGGCTGTGTAATTTTAAAAAGGGGAACACTAAGTGAAACAATGAGAGAGAGTGTTACATCGTAACCATATACAGTAACACCATGCCAATGTCCATTTTAAGCAATTAGTATTTAAGGTATTCTATAGTCTTTGGCCATAAATATTTGATACATGAATGACTAAATGATCAAAATAAACCAAACTTTTATAATCTCTTCAACAATAGTATTAGAATAAATGTGTACACTGTTATACACCGTTTCTTTTCATTGGGTTAAAGGGTTAAAAAGGCAGTTCAAATAAAAAAGAAATCCACTATTTCTCTTATTTTTATGCTATTTAGGAGCCATCTGCACACAGCTGCACTCTCTCCCTCTTTCTCTCTCTCACGTTCAGGTTGCTTTATTGGCATGACATTTAGTGCAGTATTACCAAAGCATTTTAGATATGTATAAAATATGTAATATATCAACATCATCAAATGAATAACATACAGCAAATGAGAAATTAATGACAGGAATGATGAATAAAAATATCTCTAAAATGGATATTTATTAATAATTAGGAAATAAGACAAATGAGTTGATTGACCATTTCTAATGGTGTACATGTATTTTTCAGCCAGTTCAGATGTCATTTCTTCCCTCTGAGTGTACAGTAAGTTTTTTTGAGTCGTTTAGATTAAAGAATGTATTATTTACATTTTGCGGCTGTGTGCTGTCCGCTGTAAAGACAACCGGAAAGTAGTCTTTAATGAAAGAGTAATGCAAAAACACAACTTTAGAAAGTGAAAGCAAAACTCGACTCCCAGACATTGTAAGAGATTTAAAAACACCGGCTGGAGTCGCTGGATGAATTTTTAAGCCTCAAAAAGGTGCATCTCTTTGGGTCTCTGCAGAACACGTGAGACTTTCTGAGAAAGTGTTGTTTACAGTTATCGCTCACACACAATGAGCAGTACGAAATGGGGTGAGAGCAGATTTTCCTTTGGTTAATTGAATGTGGATGTTTGGTTATCTTGGCCGGATACAAAAAAAGTGTAAAAAAAAAAAAAAAACTGTCATCAAATATACAGTACTTGTGCGGCCATTATTATACCTGGGCGGCCAGCCCAACTAAAGTCTGTGTGGGAAGCACTGCATATTGGGTAAATAATGTAAATATAATGAATATATTTATTCACATAATATAAATATTGTGATCATATGTCATTGTAGGTCATGGAAATTCAGCTTTTTTTGTCAGGGAAATGTCAGGGAATTTGACATGGCTTAGAGTGTGAGCCCTGTTTTTAGATAAAATAGTGGTTCTTGGTAATTCAAAAAATGTATAATTATTAGATTTTTTTCAATTCACCAACTACCACTACTTTGTGTGTGTGTGTGTGTGTGTGTGTGTGTGTGTGTGTGTGTGTGTGTGTGTGTGTGTGTGTGTGTGTGTGTGTGTGTGTGTGTGTGTGTGTGTGTGTGTGTGTGTGTGTGTGTGTGTGTGTGTGTGTGTGTGTGTAAACCGGACTACTGAAGAAACTGAACATAATATTAACATATTAAACTTTAGACCACAGCCACTCAATGGTTAATATACATAATTATATGCATTTTATGACTCCCCAAGGGTCACAGTTTCACCTAAACATAATCTTTTATGCTTTACTAAAGAAAAAATAAAAGGTCAGCTAAATATCAGATGGCCTGAGGGTGACTAAATTAACAGCACGTTCATTTTTGTATGTGAACTGTCCCTTTAATTTCCCTGTGTTGTGTCTGCAGTGACATTAACTCGGCACAGGGGACGCTGTGAGCACAGAGCAACATGAGACTCAGGCGGAGTCGCTTTCGGCCTGTAGTTTATTTACATTTAAAAAAAGCCCTCTTGCTTTCACACACCAGGAGAACAGCAGAGCAGCAAAGTCTACCGTTATGTAAGACAGCAGTTTGACATGCATGTTTATTTATTTATTTTTTATTTATTTTTTTTTTTTGCTCTAAGTCCAGTTGGCAAATGGAGAGCAAGACCACAGGGCCGTTCACATAAAACCTTTTCACAAGGAGCGTGTGGTCATAAACAATTCCTCTTCATCTCGAGGGAGGCTTATTTAAACCTTCTGTGGTAATCTCCACTGCAGATTCAGCACACTGGTTTGCTGAAGTATGAGAGAAAAATGCCAAATATTTTCTTGATAGATTTTGAGGGATAGCACTGGAACGTTTTATCTGTGGCAATTTAACAAGAGGTTATTTGAGATATTTTTTTAGTCAGTATATGATTATGATGATGATTTTGTACTTAAATGTTTTAGTGTCATTTAGATTGTACTGCGGTTTTTGTTTAGTTGTATTGGTTTTTTTTATTTTACTTTTTAAAATTTAAAAGTGTTTGTTGATTTTTTTTAACTATAATAATAATAATAATAACATTGTTATATATCACATAATATATAGCAATAATCAATAACTAAAATGTTCAATGTACAAAAAATATATATGTAATTGTTTCATTTCAGTTTATATATTATATTGTATTGTATTGTATTGTGTTATATTATTCATTCATTCATTCATTTTCCTTCAGCTTAGTCCCTTTATTTATCAGGGGTCGCCACAGCTGAATGAACCGCCAACTATTCCAGCATATGTTATATTATATTATTCGTTCATTTATTTATTTTCCTTCGGCTTAGTCCCTTTATTTATCAGGGGTCGCTAAAGCGGAATGAACTACCAACTATTTCAGCATAGATTTTACGCAGCGGATGCCCTTCCAGCCACAACCCATTACTGGGAAACACCCATACACACTCATTCACACACATTCATACCCAATTCACCTGTACTGCGTCTCTTTGGACTGTGGGGGAAACTGAAGCACCCGGAGAAAACTCGACAAACATGGGGAGAACATGCAACCTTCCTGCTGTGAGGCGACAGTGCTAACCACTGAGTCACCATGCTGCCCTTTATATTATATTATATTATATTATATTATATTATATTATATTATATTATATTATATTATATTATATTATATTATATTATCAAAAATATACCTTAGTAAAAATGTTGAAGTTAACGTTGAAGTCAGCAGTTGTCAGTCCTGGTCCTCTCAGGCCGCTGCTATGTATATTGTGTATGTTTATCTTATCGGTTCAGAGGTTTTTTCCATTGAAGATGTGAAGTCTATACAAATCACATGATTACGGTTAAATAACCCTTCACAGTTCTGTAATAATTTAAAATGCTTCAAACAGTTGTGTAGTGCAAATCTTTTTCAAGACCAGTACTGAGAATTGCTGGTTTAAGAAAAGCCGCAGTCACACTAGAATTTGAGCATGATGCTTCAAAAAGGGGTGGGATTAAACAAGATGATGCGACACTGATAAAATAAACAATTGAGACATATTGCAAATTTCACGTGATGCGAATTTGCAAGATCACTAAGCTTAAACTTTAGAATGCATCGACATGCAAAACTTTTGAAACGTTTCCGGTCTGGTTAATTCGCATGCGTATGAATTGAAGTCTAGGGGCAAAAAGGGCAGCGTGACTGAGGCTTAACAAAATGATGAAATTGCCAATAAAGATTGTTAAATTAGTAGATTAACTCAATTAAAGACCTTGTTATTGTAGTATTAGGGAGGATTATGCTCATTATCGCAGATCCACTTGACATAAATCTGCTGTAATTCAGCCTGATCGTCTAGATTTATTTTCATTGAACATCAAAGTGGCTTTCTGCTAATGATGGATTTACAGGGCAGTTAAAGACCAGCATTTCTTCATGGCTCTTTACAGTGTTTTGAAAATAGCCATTTGTATGTTAGCAAATGGAATATGCTTTTGCATACCGATCTGACATTGATGCCTTTGCCTGCTGCGGATTATATTCTCCATTATATTCACATTACAGTATACAATGTGCTTTTGAGTACTTTCTCTATATACTTTCAGGCCACTGGAGTTAAGTGAACATTTGCAAGGTATTGAGTTTCTTGTGCCTCATTCTGTACACTGTGTGTGTTTGTTTCTCTGCAGTTATTTTTATCACCAGTTTACATTCGGCTTTTAGTGTCGGCTGCCTACAGCCTTGCTGTTTATCTAGTTTCACTCTGTTTTGCAGTGACCACAGATAAAATCAGCCTTGAATAAATCTATTGTTAAATAAGATAAATAAATATGTAGAATGTTTTATATTGTTATAATATTCAATATTAAGTTTGTAATAAAAAAAAATGCAATATTTCGCATGAATTTAAAGGTCTATTTCTAAAGATGTTTGGTGACTAAAATATTATTTTAGTAAATATATCTGTTTAATAAATCTGTTTTGTTCAATTGCACCAAAATATATTACTTATATTCACTGGGAAATTGATAAAAATATTCATTTTCAAAATGGGGTGTACTTAATTATGCTGAGCGCTATGAATAAATAAATGTATATAAAATTGTATTTAAATTATTTTTAATAATGTTTATTGTTTAAACGCATTTGCTGCACTGATAAATATCTTTTAAGATTTACTTTTGCTGCCAGGACGAACTTATTAATGTCATCGATCAGCGATAAACCCCCTTAAAAGTATGGCTTTCGATTATTAAAGAGACTATTCCTTTGGAACTTCTAACATGTCTTAGTCACTCCACAGCTGATACATTTATCCGCATATGGACACCATATCTGGACAGTATAAACATCTCTGTCTGTGATATTTTGAGATTTGCAATGATATAATGTCTATATGGATATCCATTTGTATTGTTTTTTCACAAAACTTCCTACTGGTCCTGCCGTATTGTTACTTGTAGCATAATAATAATAATTAATAGTAATTCCTTACATTTATATAGCACATTTCTGGACACTCAAAGCGCTTTACACATTGGGGGGAATCTCCTAATCCACCACTAGTGTGTAGCATCCACCTGGATGATGCGACGGCAGCCATATTGCCCCAGAACACACCAGCTGATTGGTGGAGTAGACAGAGTGATGAAGCCAATTATGATATGGGGATGGTTAGAAGGCCATGATGGACAGAGGCCAGTGTGCAAATTTGGCCAGGATGCCGGGGTTAAACCCCTTCTTTTCGAAGGACATGGGATTTTAAATGACCACCGAGAGTCAGGACCTCGATTTAATGTCTGAAATCTGAAAGACTGTGCTCACTGAGCAGGATAGAGTCCCCTTAACTATACTGGAGCATTAGGACCCACACAGACCGCAGGTTGAGCGCCCCCTGCTGGCCCCACTAACACCATTTCAGGCATCAACCTAGCTTTCCCATGTGGTCTCCCATCCATGTACTGACCAGGCACAGCCCTGCTTGGCTTCAGTGGGCGACCATGTGAGTTGCAGAGAGATAGCTGCCGGCATAATGCTCTATGGTTATGTATTCCTGTATGTGCATTTTTTGTTATGTCAGGCATTTAATTTTGTTTTTGTAGTCTTGTTTTGTATTATTAATTTAAAAAAGATTTACTTTGATTTAACATTGCTAAAAATTCAAATGAATACTTCGAAATGACACGTAACATTGAAATAAACTAAATTTTGAAGTGGAGTAGTATTTTCTGGTAAAATATATTACAGTTCTACAGTTGTTTTATTTACTGAAATCATGTTCACAGTTTACCTTTTGTAAATATTTACAGCTTCAGATTGATTGTAACTGACTCGCAATTAATTACATTTTCTCCTTTTTTTCGAGAACTAAAAATTGTGTGTAATGAAATAAAAAAAAATTGTGAACTATTGTTTTATCGGGAGAATGTGTCTCTCGTTTCTCTCCCTTTTCTTCACAAGCACTGCTCTTCTTCCTGCTTTCTTCCTTTAACTTAATGTTTTTAAAGGGCAAAGAGCAGCAGGTGGTGCACGTGCTGGACTGTCACCGAGTATATTTATGTGCTGGTCTGTTAGAGCGATGACAGTTTGACCCAGCTGTGACACGCATTCTTCTGCTCAGAACAGCACTGGAAACACCTCCTGAAGTTGAGTTTTCAATCCATCAAGCATTATCCTCATATACAGTAGTTGGAATCTGAGGAGACAAAAATGTTTTTCGATGCTTAAGGGTATAGAATGAATATCTGATTGCTTGTTTCCAACACAAGATTAAAGTGCTGTATGTAAGTTTTTGACTCTTCTAAAGCATAAAAATACCATAATATGTTTGCAGATATTTAAGAAACATGCTAAGTGAACATTCTTGTTTATTTGAAAAGCAATGCTGAAGTCAGACATTCTGCTTTGAAAATGTGCATTCCGTGCCGGAACGCTGCCTTTTTTTGGTCCTTTTAACTCGCCCAATGTCAGTTTAGCCAATTATATTTCAGCACCCTGAGTTGCCTTGGTGGAAAAAAGCGTATTTCATTCATTCAGTCATGAAGGCTCTCCGAAATGTGACCTCCGGTGGGTAGTAGCAGACTCCGAAATGAGATGCAGATTCAGAGTTCAGTTGTTTTTTTTAAATTGGCAAATAGTATAAATATTACAAATGTAAACATAAGGTGAGCAGTTTACATTGTAACCCCCGTGTCCTAACAACGCGCTACATGACAAGATATGCAGTGAAAAGCAATTTGCCTGTTTGCACCAGACGAAACACGACAGAAATTTAAATGCCACCATTCAGAAACACAGAATAGTGCACTCACTGCACTCCAGCAAAATGATGAGGTTTATAATCTAATTAATACATATTAAACCTCTTTAATATTATTAAATTTACATGCTTGATATGTATTGGTTTACACTGAGTCACAGTTCTAAAGTTCCATTTCAAATGGTTTCTTTTATTTTCAAGTAAGATGACAATAAATGTCATGTAAAATGGCATTCAAACTTGCATTATTAGCATTTAACTTAAGCTGCAAGAAACTGAAGCGGTTTATAAAATATAAATTTCAGGTGTTGGTTGGAACAAAAACTCCTTTTAATATGGAAAATATTCTTTTTATCGCGTGCCGTTGCTTTTATTTAAAACATGATTTAAATCAGCCTTTAGGCTTGATAGTCAGACACACTCCTGTTGATGTCGTCAATCTGGCAACCTGCTCTTGTATGTTTTGAACCAGAAGTGCAATACCTAGTTCAACCTCTGGTTGTCAAATTTACATACTGCTCCTTAAAAAAATAATAATAATCTGCCGATGTGAACTATTCTTCTCAGACTTGTACGTTTTTAAACTTTATGATCGCAAAAGAAAAATTGCAATTTTGAGATTTGAAAGTTGGACTATTAATTTGCAATTTTTGTAAAGTTACAATTCTAAGAACAAACTCAAAATTTAATGCAAGTTGGCAATACTGAGGAAAAAAGGTCAGTTTAAAATGAAGGTTTGCATTATAAAATCGCTATTGCAAGAGATAGTCACAGTTGTTAGAAAAGATGGTTTACATCTGAATTCTGACTTTATATCTTGCAGTTATACAAAAAGCGAATCATGAGAAGTAGTCAGAATTATAAGCTGCAAGAAATGGCAATACTGAGGAAAAAAAATCAATCAGCATAACTGACCCAACAGCCATTAACTTCCATACTAACTTAAAACACTGAGGTCTCCCTGAAACATATTCTGTGATTTGCCAGAACAGCTAACGTACAATACTGTGTGTGTGTGTGTGTGTGCGTGCGTGCGTGCGTGCGTGCGTGCGTGCGTGCGTGCGTGCGTGCGCTTGTAGTATATAAATCTGCCATAAACAGGAAATTTGAGTATTAAGTGAGCTTCTTTCGTCTCAATAGTCACCACAGATGAGCATGAGGAATGCATTTTCAAGACACACATTCTGTCGGCTGTGCATTTGAGTTTATTATGATTTTCCAGCAAGACAACACTTATGTGTTTGTAGGGCTGAAATGGTCACCCTGCTGGAATAGATCTTGCCGAGAGACTTTCTTCTCTTGGGACTTTAATCAGGCATAATTTGGAAAGCACTTCCTTTGCATGGGTTGTGAGAGAAAGTCTGGCCTTTTTAGATTTTACCAGCAAATCATGACTAACTCACACTTTTGACGAGACATTAGAACTGGACATTTTCTACGTTGTCATGTTGGGGGTGTTTCTAAGGTTAAGGAACAAATTTGCATAATGGTCATTCACTTGGAGCTGTTTACTGCCGAATTTGCTGCTTTGATTGATTATTTTAATTGGGTTTTGCAGTAAATATTGAACCACTTCAGATGCGGTTACGCCGTTGGGTCAAAGGCTTTTCTGATATCTGCTCATTAGTTGCTGTGTATGTGCGTGCGTGTGATTGGTAATTAGTTTTGAGGGACAGAGAATGTGCAAATTGCATAATCACTGCTGTCATATTTTGTGCTCATTACTTGGTTTGTTTATTAACCAAGTTGACCCCATGTTGTTGAGGTCAAAGAAATGAGTCAATTTTTTTATGACAATAACAGCAAATGGGGGGAAAACATTGGTCAAGTAAAAACAAGCCTATCTCAAAAATGAAAATTGAATATTTCAAGCAAAAGGTTTACAGGGACAGTCCACCCAAAAATGAAAATTGCTGTTAATTTACTCACCCTGCAGGCCATTCAAGATTTAGTTAACTTTGTTTTATTCAGTAGAACATTGAAGATGATTTTTAGCTGAAACTGTGGTCCCTGGAGATTCATTAGTCAATGACTAGCAGCACTCTGAGAGTCAAAAAACAAACAAACAGGATAAACAAAATGAATGCCTTCGGCTCTTGGCAATACATTTAGGTTGTGAAACAATTAAACTTTATTTACTACATTATTACAGTTAATCCACAGCCTTAAGAAAACTTAAGTGTGTTCACAATTAAGACATGAGAAATTAAGTTATAAGCCACATGTTTTGCCTATACTTGCTTGTTTGACTCATCATAGCTCACTGACACACAGTCACACTGGTGTGATTAGATCACTGAGTGTGTCATATGATCATCTGCTAAATTCAAATCTGCTTTCCCTGCTGGCTTGCATTGTGGGAGAGAAATTTGCAAATGACACTCGTCATAGATCACAATTTATCAGTGTTTTCAAACAAATAACATTTATTTTAGGTCGCAGACATTTAAATACAAATATGTACTAGCAAAACGTAAAAAAAAATAAAATACTGTCTGATTTCTCGTGCAGCGTAAAATAAACATGGCAGTGCCCATCGACCATCATATATAAAATAATAATACACAAGCTCACTGAGATAGAGCTTAGATCAGGCCCGAAAAATTAAACCCGACCCTACCCATGCCCGTGCACCTTGTGTCCAAGCCCGGTCCAAGTCTGGTCGGACACATTAACTGTAATTATGAACCAGAGCCCGATTTAAACCTGAATATTTTTTAATACATGGGCCTTTATAACAGACGTTCTCAGCTACAATTCTGAGTTGTTTGAACAACAGAAAATAATTTAGATTTATTTTAATGAATAATGTAACAAGGATGAAGCATGTAAACTGCATTGTTTGTTTATTCAGAATGGATCGTAAGAAAAGAGGACATTGAAGGCTGACTATCATCCTTTCTGCCATGGCAAGCCTGCTCAATGTGTCTGTTTATCGTGGAAGTCCCTGTTCTTTGTTTTTTTTTTTTTTTTTTTTTGCTATCGCCTCTTTCCCACTACACGCTCGAGCAGACCGTGAGCAGCATTTGGTTTTTTTCGCCATCCATGGTTAACAGTTTAGAGCTTTCATGCTGCATGCAGAAGCAGCACGTCAGTGCGGAGCATGAGCAGAGCTGAAGCAGCAGTGCCATGATCATTTTGGCGCTGGGTTTATTTTTGCTACTGCTCACACTCAATTTAAAATAACAATGCATTGATAATGACCAAAAACACATTGAATGACAGCCAAAAGTAGCAATTTTACCCAATAAATACATCAATAAGATCTACAGATTTTTTATGCACTGTCCCTGCTTCACCTCTGCTTGCGCGTGCAGTGTGAATATGTGCCAGTGGAGGAGATGCTGTTGCAGGAGGTAGAGCATTGCTGCATGACACGCATTGCGAATTGCGCAACTTTGTAGACCCACACGTGTTGCTTAGGCCAACTTTGCTAAAATATTCGTATCATATTTCTAATAATGACATGGATTTCCACCCAATTAGGCTAATTAGTTAATAACAAAAAAAAAGTGGCAGGAAATATCGGCCCAACCCGGCCCACGAATCGAGTCGGATCAAGTCTGGGCTCGGGCTCGAGCACAGAATCTAAACTCTACATTGAGAAAATGTGCCCAGGGATACATTTTTTAGAACCGAGAAATATGTGCCTCATGGTACATAATGGCAGCATTTTGTGAGCAAAATTAACAATACGGAGCAGTACCGCTGACTGTTCACCTCTGTATGGAAGTCTTTTCAGGCATAACAGATTTGTTTGGTAGTTTTTTGCGAACTGTTCGAGAATGTGCCCCAGAAACATATTTGAGATTGACAAAACAATGTATCCCTGGGCACATATTTCCAATGAACCTTGGTTGAAATAATATGATCATAATCAAGCTATTTAAACAACGAAATACATTTTCTTAAGCACTTTTAGAATCAGAATATCAGATATATTGCAATATCATTAGGATGTTTGTCAACATTTGCATGAAAGCGAAAAAAAATACACAAAATATTCATGTATAATTGGGGCTGTGGTATGTTGGTGATAAACGTATGTTGCCATGGAAACTTTAAAGCGATGCATTGTTAATAATGGTCACATTAAAGAAACACACAGGGGGGTCTCTAGGAATATTTTAAACTTACCTGCATTATATGAATCACCAAGGATGACAATTTCAGCTGAAAGTTTTCTTTTAATACTCGACTGATGAAAAAGGTCACCTACGTCTTAAAGGACATGAGGGGAAGTTAATTAACAGCAAACATTCATTTTGGGGTGGACTGTTCCTTTAAGCTTAAAAATGCAACTGCTTTCTGTGTGCTGTTATTATTAGGCTCCCAGTGCAAAGAAGCAGTTAATGGGATTTTTAAGCTTCATTTATGTGTTTGCCAAATGAGTGCAGACAAATCATGACCTCTGGATTTATGTTAAGCCATTGCTGTTTGTTTATTTGTTATTTAGTTATTGGTCAGAATGCTTCCCGAACCAATTACTGCCGAATAAATGAAACCACAATAAGCTATCTGTGGATGGTGCAGGGAGGATTATCATAATGTTCTGATTTTTTTTGTGAAAAGGCATGAAAACTCTTGTCTGTTAATGAACACATCCATATGCTAATGGCACATAATGTTCTTCTCCTGTTTTCTAACAAAAGCTGTTTTCCTTTTTTATTTCCTCAATTTACTCCTCACACTGAACATACACATTACTACAATCAGTGTTATTTGCTCTTTTAAGGGGGCTGTGGGCAAATAATGCTAGACGAAATATCAAATTTTTAACAGCATTATATAAGTTTTAAGGACATCATATGGTAAAATTATTAAAATTATATAATATTATTAAACAAATATAATTTAATTATTGTATGTATATATATATATATATATATATATATATATATATATATATATATATATATATAATTTATATAATTAGTAATATTTAAAATAATAAATATAGTTATATTAATTTATTATATTATATAATATTATTAAATAAGTACAATTTATTTATTTATGTTTTAAATTAAGTTTATCACTGTGATGATAGAAATATTTTCAGCATAATTGTTTCAGTGCTTTTGTGTATACAGTGGTGTGAAAAGTGTTTGCACCCTTGCCCTTTATTTATTTATTTATTGCATATTTGTAACACTTGACTGTTTCAAATAATCAAACTAATTAAAAAATACTCAAAGATAACACAAGTAAACACATCATGCACTTTTTAGGGGGGTTTTATTATTAAGGGAAAACAAAATCCAAAACTACACAGCCCTGAGTGAAAAAAGGGTATGCCCCCTTGTTAAAACATAACTCTGGTTTCTCACACCTGAATTTAATTTCTAGCCACACCCAGGTCTAATTGCTGCCACAGCTGTTTGCAATCAAGAAATCACTTAAATACGACCTGCCTCACAAGTGAAGTAGACCAAAAGATCCTCAAAAGCTAGACATCGTGCTGAGATCCAAATAAATTTAAAAACATATGAGAAAGAAAATAGTAACCTGCCAGACTGGAAAAGGTTATAAAGCCATTTCTAAAAGCTATCCACAGTGAGAGCCATTATCTACTAATGGCAAAAACACAGAACATGTATATGTACTGTATATGCGAATATGTATATGTGTACACATGCAGTTATAGAAAAATATATAATCAAGAAAGCAGTTTTTGGTGGAAAATCCTTGATTTTGATAATAAAAATATTCTAATCAATTGTCAATTACAAATAATATTCAGTTGAAGTCAGAATTATTAACCCCCCTAAATTACAGAGAGAAGTTTTTTTTTTAACACATTTCTAAACATACAGTAATAGTTTTAATAACTCATTTCTAATAACTGATTTATTTAATCTTTGCCATGATGACAGTAAATAATATTTTACTAGATATTTTTCAAGACACTTTTATACAGCTTAAAGTGGCATTTAAAAGCTTAACTTGGTTAATTAGGTTAACTAGGCAGATTAGGGTAATTAGGCAAGTTATTGTATAATGATGGTTTGTGTTGTAGACTATCGAAAAAAATATAGCTTAAAGGGGCTAATAATTTTGACCTTAAAATAGTTTTTAAAAAAAAATAAAAACTGCTTTTATTCCTGCTGAAATGAAACAAATAAGACTTTCTCCAGAAGAAAAAATATTATCAGACATACTGTGAAAAGTTCCTTGCTCTGTTAAACATCATTTGGGAAATATTTTAAAAAAGAAAATAAAATCGAAATGAATAATGCTTTCTATCAAAGCCATGATACATTTCTTATATACAGTATATTTATTTATATATTGATATATTTTATTATAACATTTTTTTTTCTTTACTTTAACTTTTTGTATATTAATTCATCCTTTTGAGTAATTTCTTTTAAAAATGGACCATAAACATGTAGCCATCTAAAAAAATGATCTCTAAGCAGCCTTCCTTTCTGAATAATTTACATTTCTAAGAAATCTGATTAAAGTTGCCCCTCGGTCTGTAAGTAATTTATATGCAATTTAAAACAATTCATTAATTAAAAACACTCGAATGAAATGCAACTGTGGTTTATAGAAGCCTAATCATTGAAAAGCACTGGTATCTCGGCATCTCTCTATTGAAGCATAAAATGAAGAACACACATGCTCACACATTGAAATTAAAGTGCAACTAATGTACATCTTTGCGAAGTACGGTTTTGAAAATCCTCACTTCAGATGCTTTAGCGTCAGTGATAGTCGACGTCAAATGCATTTCACATGCCTTCTGAATGACGCACAGAAGCTCACCAGACATTATGCAAGAAAGTGCTGTAAAAAGTAACAAACACTGCACTATCTTCGCTGAAGTACGCACTTTCATCTCATTCTGCTATTAAACTGTCGTCTGTGCAGCAAATGAGCTGGAAAAAAAGATGGCTCGTCTGCTCAGCAGCTCATAACCCAGAGCCAATCCAGACATTTGCTGGACGGCCCGGTGATAAAGATGCTTTTTCAAGTCATCGCAATCCATCAAGATGGGTTAATTGGTGAAATGTGGCCAGATCTTTTTGCAGTTTGTTGAAGTGGAAAACATTTGTCCAGGCTTTATATGGGCCAGTTTCCTAGTTACGGTCCATCTTTGTGGGGAGCTACAGTAAGCCTCATGTTTTTCATTCGCGGTAAACATTCACCCACATGAGCTATAGCTTTATTCAAGTTTTCAAGCAAGGAGGGGTGTGTGGAGAAGCCAATGTATGTTCATTTATTATGAACAAGTTCCGGAAATAGAGTGGAATAAGTTGAACGAGGTCACATTAACTTGGGGAGGGGAATATACATTGTTGTGCTAGTTACTGAAAAATATTTACTAGTTATCAATTACTTTATCGATTACTTACACCAAAAAGTAATGCACTAATTTTTGAGTTACTTTTCCAAAGACCACTTTTATTGCTCCCATTAATGTCCGTGTAATGTCACTTAAGTGCTGCATGGAGAATACGTTGTTGATCAACTTCACAGTTTTAATTATTTGCATTCTCACAACTAAAACACAGACAGACCTAAATAAAAATTAATTTTTTAAACACAAATTTAAATCAGACCAGCAGTATATATATATAATAATATAATTCAGAAACAAAAAAGCAAAAACTAAAGTTGCTTCAGCATCATACAAGCTTGTATTTAACCCTTAAACATGTTTCTTCACAGCTTGAGTATGAAAAATAGAAACTATAAACAAACACAAAAACTTTATGAAAAAAATAAAGTAATCTGAATTATCATTTAAAATCAAAACTCAGCAGAAAAAAATGCTATTATAGACAACCATAAATTTCATTATGCATTCTAAACAAAACAAAAACATAACAGCTGCTCAAAAATGAAATCTTTTAGCAATTTTCAAACTACTTATGGAATTTCAGCAACTTATGGAAAGTAAGCTGTGTATATTTAAAGTGCAAAATCTGCTGTTGTATAACAGCTATAAAGATATGTTTAACAATAAAAAATAAATCACAGCATTTTTCTTAGCAACACAACACTATAAATTTTAATAACATGTTCTGAAATATAACAGAAATGTGTCACTGTGGCTATTAAACTAATCAATTTTGTTATACAGATAACAAATGTGTGCTTATTTATTTGAAACAACAAACATAGTAGTATTATTATTTAATAATAGTAATTAGTAATAGTCGTAATAGTAGTAATAACCCATTGCCCTAAAAGCAACAAGCTGACTTTACATAAGTAAGTAAATCTGTTGTAATTTGGAATAATTAAGTTGACTTCACTTAATTTTTATAACTATGCACATACTTCATTTACTTAATAATGTTAAGGCAATGGGTAATGTTTTTTTTTTTTTTTTTTTTTTAAAGTCAAGCTATTACTGTAAGGTCCAATCCCAATTCTACCCATTACCCCTCATTTACGTAAAGGGGTAGGGGTGTACCAATTCTCTTGAGGCGTAGGGCTAAGGTGAAGGGCTAGATAGCCCTTGAAACAGATTTTCCGGAACCACACTCGAAACCAAGGGGTACAAAAATTTCCAAGAATACACCAAGTACAATGACAACATTGCTGCATACGCGAGTCAGGAGATGCACAAATTAGTATTTTTTTGTTATTATTTTGAATTTTTACAACAAACAAGCATATGTTTTAATACATGAATAATGTCGTTCATGTTCTACCCTCATGCTTAAAAAAAAAACGCTAAAATAAAAACCGCTAAATTTCTCTATCTGTAATCCATAATAATAACTCCTGTATAGTAGTACCTAGAGCTGCACGATTAATCGAAAAAAGATCGCGATCTCGATTCGACCCCCTAGACGATCTTAATCCAGCATTTCTACGATTCTGCCAATCATATTTTCAAGTTCTGGAGAGAGTATTTAAAGTCTATTCAAGTCCTCCATTCAAGGTCATTCAAAATGTAGCGTTTTAACCAACAGAAGGCCTACACATAATAGTATTATTATTGTTTTATCACATGTTTGAGAAATAACAATAATAATAGGCTACTCATATTAACCTTTGTTTTTACATGTACAGAATCGTAAGAAAATCATGATTTTTATTTTAAGCAAAAGAATCGCGATTCTCATTTTAGCCAGAACCGTGCAGCTCTAGTAGTACCACAACATACTTCATCTGTCACTCGATGGCACTGGAATACCCTGTTGGAAAGGTCTAGTGGCTGGAAATTAGCATTTTACAGTGTCTGGTAGGCTATAAAGTTAGTAAGTTTTGTTTTTTTGTGTGTCTACATAGATGAATATAGCCACGGTGTAAATGCACAGTACAGTTACGAGCTTATTGCCACAAAAATAGAGGTAAAAAAATAGAAATGGGATTGGGGTCAAAAGCAATAGGTGTACTCACTTTTTTAAGTAAAGCAAACTAACCGATTTTACGTTGTAATTACAGTCATTACTTATTTGCTGAAAAAGTAAAATAAGGGATTTTTAGTTTTAGGTATTATAATTACAGTTACACTGGAAAAAATACCTTTGCTGCTTGTTTAAACTACTTATTTATAATGAGTTGAAACAACTCAAGTCAAAACAAAACAAGTTATGTTTTTTGGGGGGAGGGGCACTTAATAGTTTGTTGTTCAATTCACTTAAATTTGATCAGTAACTCAATAATCAGTTAACTTAATATATTTGTGATGGGACAATATGAAGGAATTGTGTGGAACCCAGCATTTTTTACAGTGTACTTATAATATACTTAGATTAAATACTGTACATAAATTTACCAGTTCTGTATAAATCAAGTCACAGAAGCAGAGAAATTGTATTTTTTGTTAAACAAATTTATTTTTGCTTATTTAAATGTTTTATTTTTTTTAACTATCCAGATGACTGGACATACTATGTTGTATATGAAATATGGTGTCATTGCTTAAAAATCTAGATATGTTTTAAAACATTTTTTTTCTTTCTTGCTTTTTTTTGCAGAATAATTCTGTTTGTAACTAATTAATGTTAGGTATGAGAATATGTAAGCATTTAGTGTTTTTAAAATAAAAGGTCATTTTTAACTCTCATTTTAAGAATTTAGTTCATTTTTATATTATGTTATAATGTGTTCTGAGATTTATGGGAATTTTACATTTCTAATTGAGTGATACAATGAATTAGTATAATAATTAGAAAAGTGGTTTAAATTAGGGCTGGGCGATAAAAATCGATATCGGTATTTATTGACCGAACACCATTCTCAATATTGATTATAAAAAAAGTTTGGTATGTAGTTTCGGTATGAAGCTCTAGTTTTATTAAAATGTAGCTGCTATAAGCACGATGTGCACAATGCGCACATGAGAGCGACGTGCACATGGTGTGCAAGTTACGTGCGCGCATTATCCAGGTACACCTAGTTGAAAACATCAACTTTTCCGAATTCCCTGAGTGCTAGAACTAACCAATCTGCTTCACACTTTGTATAGAATATACACATTTTAGTAATAACAGCAGACTAATTACCTCAGACAAACACAAAGCACGCGCTTGCGCTTGTCACTTCAGGTCAGAATAACAACACACGCGATGAGTGGTGTATAGCAGCAGTGAGGAGATTGTAAATAAAAAAGGATGTCGCTAGGGTGGCTTTTTGGTTTCTTTTCTTGTGCATCCCAGCCACTAGCTTACCATCTGAAAGACTTTTTAGCATAGGGGGTAATATACTGTAGTCATTTAACTTCACAATTTGTAATGTTGCAGTACAGTTATAGTCAGAATTATTTGCCCCCCTTTGAATTCTTTTTTCTTTTTTTAAATATTTCCCAAATGATGTTGAACAGAACAAGGAAATTTTCACAGTATGTCTAATATTTTTTCTTCTGGAGAAAGTATTTTTTGTTTTATTTTGGCTAGAATAAAAGCAGTTTTACATTTTTTAAAACCCATTTTAGGATCAAAATTATTAGCCCCTTTAAGCTATATTTTTTCGATTCATTATACAATAACTTGCCTAATTACCCTAACCTGCCTAGTTAACCTAATTAACCTAGTTAACCCTTTAAATGTCACTTTAAGCTGTATAGAAGTGTCTTAAAAATATCTAGTAAAATATTATTTACTGTCATCATGGCAAAGATAAAATAAATCAGTTATTAGAAATCAGTTATTAAAACTATTATGTTTAGAAATGTGCTGAAAAAAATCTTCTCTCCGCTAAACAGAAAGTGGGGGAAATAATAAACGGGGGCTAATAAATCAGGGGGTTTAATAATTCTGGCTTTAACTGTATTTGAATGATGATGGTTAGTTCCTTTACTTGAAAGCTCAGATTTTATAATCATAATAATTTTGTTACAGAATTTGAGGTTTACTGTATCATTGTTATTCACACCTTACAGATGTTGATCTACCTTTCCCATTGCACACACTTTGTAACATTTTATTTATCAAATTTAAGATTCTCTTTAACACTTATGTACATTTTAGATATACAGATGAGATATTTTATTTAAATATTATTGATTTTGACTATTAAAACTAATTGCCTTCGTAATGTTGGTAAACTGAAATAAAGTGGTTAAAAAAACGATGTTCCTAAATGTATTGTTAAAAAATATTCAACAATTATCGATATCGAATGATATGAAACATGATATCGTGAATTTTTTTTTTTTTTTTTTTTTTTTTTTTTTGCAATATCACCCAGCCCTAGTTTAAATACAATTTTATTGGTGGAATAAGACATTTTTTTTTATTGAATCAACTTTATTTTCACAATATTGTAGTCCTGCCCTGTGATTTATTTTTATGTAGAATTTACGTACCATTTCAAGAGGTACCATTTTAGATAACATTTTAACAGTGTACTGTCAATGGTTTATATATAGTTTTCATACGATTTAAGTTTAACCATGTTAGTAGGCTAATATTATTAATAAATATTTTATAAAAACATGGATCATTTAAAAAAACAAACATACTGTAGTTTTTACAGGTTTTTGATTCCAATGTGCTGCTTTTTTGTCATGTAAATGTTTTGTTTCACCCTAAAAATGAAAAAGTCTGTGATTGACCAGCTCTTTAAGGACAACCAGCAATCAGTTTAAACATAAAAATGATTCACATCTTCAAAAATCAATTATTTAGCTGGAACATTTCATGCTAGTTCAGGTTTGAAAATCCATATTGCATTTCATTAATGATTTGTTGCATCTCTTGTGTAGGAATCAGTGGTCAGATCCAAAATATTCACGCCTGCACAACCACATACACAGATTATTATTCCACAGCGCTGCCAAACATCAGAATGATGAACGAGCTGTTTTCTTTTTTTGCGCAAGTACTTTGGCTCATAAGCTCTGTCTTCTAGATCCAGCAACATGCTCAAGAAGAAAAAAACTGCATAACTCACTCTCTGTGTAATTATTAGAAACAGCCATGAACTCTTTTACTGTGAATATTATGATGGGAGATCGTATTGTAAAAAATGAAGAAAAACCCAAAACAAGTTGATTATACTTTGAATTATTCTGTTTTTGCATGAGAGCAGCTGTTTTTATAGTTTACCTCATCAGAAGTGTAGCCAAAACACAAGGCTCATTTTTCCATGTATACCACATTTGAATTGTCCTTGATAAATTAAAAAAAAAAAAGTCTTAAACTCTGACTTCTAACACAGTTGAAACTGATCCCGCAGCTGAAGTTTGGCCTTTTTACAGCTGCTTTTGCAATGTTTTGGAGAGCAAATTGTGTGTGTGTGTGTGTGTGTGTGTGTGTGTGTGTGTGTGTGTGTGTGTGTGTGTGTGTGTGTGTGTGTGTGTGTGTGTGTGTGTGTGTGTGTGTGTGTGTGTGTGTGTGTGTGTGTGTGTGTGTGTGTGTGTGTGTGTGTGTGTGTGTGTGTTTGTTTGTGTTCTGGAAGACCACTGATCTGTTTTGTTTTTTCGTCCCCCTTTCCAACACCAAACCAAATATTGACCAGGAACTATTTAGTTGCGATAATGTCCCTTTCTGTTCTGTCCCCCATCCCTTCTGCAGTGGCCCACAAATCATCTGTTTATTTCAGGCCTGATTACTTCCATAGCAGGCGCTTTTATTGCACATGTCGGAATTTTCCAGAAGGAGGGAGCAGCAATAACAGGGTTTTGGGAGTCTGGAGAGACTTTGAGGTACTGAGAAGATACTAGATAAAGGTTTTAGTCTATGGTCTGCAAATCTATGGTACACAAAAAACAGCGATATTTAATCAATTATTAACAGAGGTTATAATGCAGCTGCAGTGTTTACTGGTTAGTACAAGGTAAAACCCCAAAAGTTAAGGTAACTCAAACCGTTTGAGGAAACTGATTGCAACAAACAATTTAAGTTCAAAAACTAATCCTAATGAGTACTGTGAACTTAATCTATTTGAGTAAATGAAGCAATTTGAGCACAGTAAAACCCAATAAAATAAAGAGAACTCAAACCAACTGAGTACTGTAAAACCCAATAAGTTAAGGCAACTCAAACCGTTTGAGTAAACCGATTGTTACAAACCGTTTGAGTAAAAAAAAAAACTAATCGCTTCTGCAGTGTCTAATCTATATGAGTACTGTGAACCTACTCCATTTAAGTTGAAGTAATGAGGTATTCAGTTAACTCATTACCTTCAACACTGAGTTCAAAACTCTTTTCAAATGAGTAGAATTGACATGCAGTAAATTTTGAGTTTACTACACTCATTTCATTTGATAAAGTTGAGTGTTGGGCTTTACAGTGTATTACCACTGTACTACCATGATACTAAATACCTTTTTTGTGCATTTTGACTTGAATAATAAAGGACAGTATAGAATTATGTGCAATTTTGTAATAAGTAATACATTTGAAACAAAATGTTGCATTGCAGATATGGAAACATTTGTATTTGTGCCAAGTGAGAAATGAAGGTTTAAGTGTTGCTTTGAATAAATTAGTTTTTTGGCTGGCCATTTAAATGTTGTTTCTATTTTCTCTCAACACAATTTTTATAGTGCTATGTGTGGCAGCTTTTTTATTCAATTTAATTGATGTTTATTTCTAAAGCACTTTTACAATGTAGATTGTGTCAAAGCAGCTTAACATAGAAGTTCAAGTGAAACTGTCAGTCCAGATTTCAGAGTTGAAGTTCAGTTTAGTTTATTTCAGTGTGGTTCAATTTTCACGTCTGAAAGTCCAAACACTGAAGAGCAAATCCATCGATGCACAGCTCCACAAGTCCCTTTTTTCCCATAATGCAACAAAGTAACTGTTTTAAGATATAGATAGAAAAAAGGAAAATTCTGTCATTATATGTTTCAAACCTATATACATTTTTTTTTCAAATGTATTAAATAAATGAAATTATTTTGAAAAACGCTGTAACTGTTGACTTCCACAGTATTTGTTTTCCTACTATGGAAGTCAACGGTTACAGGTTTTTAACTTTCTTCAAAATAACTGAAGAAAGAAACTCATGCTTCACCTAAAAGTTTAAAGAAGTTGGACATACATTTGCTGTAATATACTGATAATGAACATCCAGCCATTGTTTATCATGCTGAGAGTAATGTACAAAATATGTAAACAGTTACTGCACTCTTTACCCCCTAATAACAAAATAAACATAAGAAAAAATATAGTGGCAAGAAAACGGCAGTAAATAAACCATATGATCTGTGCAATGTGGGAAGATTTGCAGAAGCTCTAAATTCACCAGCATCATGAGAACAGATGAGTTCATTTTGGTCAAGCTACAGCAATGTAAGGCTGCATGATTAATCGAAAAAAGATCACGATCTTGATTGGACCCTACACACGATCTTAATTCAGCTTTTCTGTGATTCAGCCAACTATATTTTAAAGGTCTGGAGAGAAGTGTAAAGGCAGTCACATAAGTCTTCACATTGTTTTAAATACGTTGCTCAGCAACATGAACACCTGCAAATGGTGTTAAAATTGTCACATACTGTATTTATAAGGTATAATTCACCCCAAAATGTCATTTCTGTCTTAATGTAATGCCGTGTTCGCAGCGTCGAAATCACACATGAGCTGACACACTTTTTGTTTAATACTGAGAGAGCATGCACGTGCCCGCCAATATAGTCTAGTTTAGTGAACAGAACCTGCATAGACTGAAAATGACAGGTATTAAAGTTGTAAATAACGTTCAGATTGTTGCACCGAGCAATTGTTTGGGAGCCGCATGGGAAGTATGATTTATTTGCATGTATGTTTTTTTTCTCAAAGTGATGGCAGCTATGAGCGCACTTTGCAGTGAAAGTGAAACCGGCATGCACATCATTTAAATGATCATATCGAATTTTAGAGTTATGATTACGACAAGTATTTGATATGTTTTTTCTAGATAACGGAGTATTGTGCATGAAAATAAATGTTTAGTGTTTCAGTATAACTACTCTAGCCTATATAATGTAGAATATAATCCAAGAGGGAAATGTGATAATGACAAATCGTCACCTTGGAATTATAAGGTTCTATCTGCGTTCTAAGTGATTTTGAGATATTGAGCTTCAAAGTTTTTGCATTTCATTCAGCAAACAGTATGGGCCCTATTTTGACGATCTAGACGCAAAGTCCAAAGAGCAGGGAGCAATGGCATTAAGGGTGTGTCAGAATCCACTTTTGCTATTTTAAGGACGAAAAATTCTGCTTTGCGCTGTGGCGCATGGTCTAACAGGGTTGAGCTTATTCTCTTAATGAGTTATAGGTGTGTTTTGACAATAAACCAAAGCAGAGTCCTATCTCCCATTCCCTTTAAGTGTCAGTTGCGTCGCGCCATAGCGCATTTGCTATTTACATGGCGGACTTTGTAAGTGGAATAACTGATCGCTTCACTAGCCAGAAAATAGTTAAACAGACCATCTCTAGTGCGAGAATGAGCCTCCTCATTCTTTACTTTCACTTTCACTCTCTTTCGTGGATAAGGAAAGGTGTTGTACGTACAGACATCCATTAGCCTACATAATTAATTTTGTTTGTTAAGCGCAAAGATTTGTTTCAAAACTATTTTTAAATTCAGTTCTAATTTCCAGTAAATGAATAAATGAACAGTAATAACGGATTGTGGTTAAAAAACTGAGTTATATCCAAATACACATGTTATGCCCCATATGGTCTAAAACCTGACAGGTGAGCAAATCTAAGCTTGTTTTTAATAAAACAAATATAAATATACATATAATAAATACTACTACTACTAATAATAACATTATACAAAAGCAAATTGTCATGAATATATTGAAAAAGCCTCCCGAGATGAAGAAGGCATGGAGGCAGTGGTTTTTATATTTATGTAGAAAACAATAATTTTTGTAATATTTTAATCCTTTAATTCTTTTACATTTGTAAAGATATTTGCGTATTGATGTACATCCTGTGTGTATTACGCTATGTTTAAGCGAGGCACACAACTGACACGCTCTGCGCTGGACTTTAGACCTCCTCTCAGCTGGTCTATTGTGCAGTCTACACACCTCCTTTTTTAGACCACAACGGCTATGGGCGCAGATATGAGCGCAAATGCATTTGCTATTTAAACAGTCAAAACGACACTTGCGTCAAGCTGAAACTAGCAATTGTGTCACATTGCGCCAGGTGTATGAAAGGGCCCTATGTGTGTAATATTTGTTTTTTAAATAAAAAGTCTTAAAATGTAAACAATTTATAAAAACATTCCATAATGTAAATAAGTTGTCATTTAATAAGAAAATGTCAATAACTCAATTTTGACAAAAATGTCAGATAGAACCTTTTAATTCTAAGGTGATGAAATGTCTCATTTTACTTGTGAAAAAAATGGTCTAATAATGTTGTCAATGACAAATGACAAGCATTTGTGTCAAACATAATAATTCAACTTCAGAATTATCAATAGTTATATTCTAATGCATCACTTTACTGTGAATTAACAACCAGGACAAATTTAAACTCTGTACAAATGCCAAGTCTACTGTATACAAAATTAACCAACAGTAGACCTACACATAGGCCTGATATTATTATTGTTGCTTTATCATATGTTTGAGAAATAACTATAATAATAGCCTACTCGTATTAACCTTTTATTTTACATCTACAGAATCGTGAGAAAATCGTGATCTTGATTTTAAGCAAAAAAAAAAAGTGATTCTCTTTTTAGCCGGAATCGTGCAACCCTACAACAATGGTATTATTTTAAAGTACTGTACATTACATAACAATATAGACTAATTAAAGATAAAATATCAACATCAAACGTGATGAAATATCATAGTCTAATCCCTTTCTTTTTATAACACATTAGTTTGGCATTAAAAGATGCAAATTATCGTTGTTATTTTTTAAAATAAGCATTATCTTGAACATTTTAAGCATTAGAAATTATTATAAATCCTTGTGGCTCTCATAGGCAGCCTAAGTTAGAGAGTTAGAGAGGAAAGAATGGCTGTTTTCTTAATTAAAACCTTTTGAAATTACTAAATGTGGTTTAGAAGCATTGAATATTTATATTTAGCATTATAGACCCTTTGATATGATTGTTAAGCACTCTGTGTGTTCAGTAATACAGAGTAAATCCTATACCAGATCCTATATTAGTTATATTTGGAGTTTGCGAATAATTTTTGAGACTTACACGGATACAACAACAGTTTGTTTCATATTAAGACTTATCCTTTTGTTTTGGTAGGAAAAAGAAGTTACAACTCTTAAATTATGGCTGACAGAGTTAACAGGTACATTCCATCTGGAAGAAATCAGATACACCCTAATAGACAAGTTTTGTTATTTGAAAAAATTTGGTCCCCTTTTATTTCCTTTCTACAAACTTGTGATTAATATGTTTACGATGTCTTTAGTACCTACTTTTTCCACTGGAAAGCACTGGTGGGGGGTTGGTTGGGGGAATTTATTTTTTGTTTAATTATTTTTATGACTGGTACTTGTTGTTGTTTTTTCTTTTTCTTTTCTTTATTTTTATTTTTTCCAATTTCTAATTGTTAACATGTAAGTTTTATGTTTACATTTTTTAAGTGTATTTTCAAGTGAATGTCTGCGAAAATTTTTAATAATAAAAATGTTTAAACCCAAAAATGCATTCATTCATTATCAAGAGATTTTAAAATATCTCTGTTTATAAAATCATTACAAAAAATATGACATTTAACATATATGGGTTTCTCCTTTAATGTGTATGTTGTTGTATGCGTGTGAACTCGCACTGAAAATCCCTTCTCCACATGCTCAGTCCTGCCCAGTCTGACTGTGGGTGTAGTTTTGTAGCGCTCAGCAGCTGTGGGACGGGGGAAATTCATCTTGTTGTCACCACAAGCGGACTGGACCACGGAGAATGAGAAAAATGGGGGTGTGGGGGGATCCTCAGCAGAAACGTTTCTTCAGAGTAAATTAGATTTTTTTAACGGTCCTCTCCATTCCCAAATCCACCATAAATTGAAGCTCTTACAGGCACAATTTAGAAAGGGATCGAATGAAAACAGGGTGTCATAGAAAATCTTGATACCTCGCGGATTTGGTGCCATGTGTTAGCTGTGCTGATTTATACTGCAGTTAGGCAAGGAGCGAAGAAATAGGGGAGGAGAAATCAATTGCACCCTCCAAGACTTATTTATGGCTGCGCAAAAAGCAGAGGACGGCAGAGCACTGCTGGTAAACTTGGCACCAGAGGAGCTCAAATGCAGAGGACGGAGCTGACAATGTGCTAATAGATAACATACAACCCCAATTCTGAAGAAGTTGTAAAATGCTATAATAAATGAGAATTTTGGTTAATTCTCTTTAAAGTCTGCATAAAATCAGAGTTTACTGTTTAATTTGCTTGAACACATTGTTAGTTTTAAAAGGAATAATTTATGAAGTGAACAGTAAAAATTTAATTGGTTTTTGCAATTTTAATCAAAATCTGACCATTTGCTTCTACTCTGGAACGGCAATCCTTTTATGATGATGTCAGTTAGATGGATTGGGTGAGATATGCGTAGCCACGCTGCGATAACAGGAGCAGCCTAAAATAAAATAAGTTTTGCTACGGTTACGCCGTCCGTCCGTCCACACTATCCCTGAGTTTTTGAGCCCTGAAAACCGAGCATTTTGGAAATGCTGAAGAGGCTGTTTTGGTTGGGGGAAAATGGAGACATCTGAAAACGGAGGCATGGCTGCACACATTGGCCCCTCTAATTGGGGCTTTTTCCTCAATAATAAGTGCACAGATTTCAGTTGTGCATCCTCTCCTTAAGTTCAAAATTCGCAAGTTTGGTATGGAAAACAAACTCCCGAGGACACATTGGGTAAATGTTCAAGGAAAAGGAAACATGACATAGACCGATTTAACGCGGCCGCCAGTTTAAACCGCGAAATCGAGGCTGCGGTGAGAAGAAACCCAGAAGTATCGTCTGAGTCACACAGGAATGTTGTGTACCTGGCTGTATATTTTATCAGCGAAGAGAAAGTGACACAAATTTATACTTTCACCGCCTTCCGAGTGACCCGAAGGTCTGTTCTGAATGAATATTTAAAATAAAAAGGGATATTGGACCTCATTTTCAGCTAAGTTAAGTGAAATGGCACTAGCTAGCTAACGTTTTCTTTCCCAAACACACATTTTAGATGCCATTTATCAAACTCAAGTTAATAGGCTGATTCTTTCACTATTTTAGACTTGTCACGAAAAAGAAATTTGGTACTGAAATGTAAAAAAACATCCATTTCCCGTTAACTGTTGGGTGCATTCTTAAACAGTGATGATTTGCCGTGGTGTTCACGTGCTCAACAGAAATGACTGTGCAAACAGTACATTATAAGACAAATTCATTGATGTGTTATATTATTTCTCTAATGGTTTATACCTGATTTTATACTGTTTGACATGCTGTTCCATGCTCCCTTCTCTTTCAGAGTCAGATGCAATCAAAGAACCTCATTTTACAAGCTGTCGCTCCAACGAGCTGGTGACTTTCCGTTGTTGGTGGAGCGCTGGAACCTTCCAGAACCTCTCTGAGCCTGGAGCCCTCAGGTTCTTCTATCAGACAAAGTGAGATAAATATCCCCAAAACAACAAGTTTCATAAAGACATCTATAGCTAGAGGTGCAGATGTTGCAGATTCTTAATAAAGTCGCACTGAAGAACATTGTTGAGAGAAAAAAAAAAAAAAAAAAAAACACTCACATTTGATGTAGGGCTGGGCGGTTTTTTCGATTTTTTCGATTAATTCGAATTTACGTTTTAAGACGGTTTTATTTTTTACAAAATCGAAGAATCGCGATTTTTTTATAAAAATATTAAAGCCACTTTCCCACTATCGTGCCAAACCGTTCTAAACTGTTAGACAACAGTGCTGAATTGTGCTGATTCTGTGTGTTGACGTCGCGGCTCTGTTGATGAGCTACCAGCTGATTTAGCGGAAGCGCGCCAGGGCGGACTTGCCATTGGGAACACCGGGACATATTCCCGCTAGAGCAACAACAGCTCCGCAGCCAGCTTCGCTAATGTTTCCCTATGATGTTTCCACGCGCGTCGTGCTGTTGTTCGCGTCCACGCAGCCGTCTGTCTCTCCCGCGCGAGCTGCGAGACGGGCTCGACAGGTGGAGTCACTTTTAGTCACTTATGCCCGCGCACCCATCGCTCCACACTTCAAAGCCCAGATGGCTGGTTTTGTATATTATACAATATATATTGTACCCACCTGAAGGACGGTACTGTATGAATTAAATCATAACCCATATATGCACCAATAAACAAGTAAAATGAATGAATGAATGAATAAAATATGGATTCTTAAATGTCGGCAGTTTTTACTCCAAAAAATATTAATACATATCGACAAATGTTTTATAAAAATAACTTAAGCAATTTCCAACATTTCAGCTATAGGCCATTATACGATTCAGTTAAATATAAGATAGACATTTAAATATAGATAGATATGTAACAGGTTTTTTTTTTTTTCACGGTGATCTTTAATATATACTGGGTGGTGTAGCTATGCACAAATATTTTCTAAAACGTCAAGCAGATATTTGTCTATAGCTCATTAGTTATTTATGAAGACAAAAAATAATTAAAATAACAAAAATAAAACTATAAAATTACAAAGATAAAAAGAGCAGCATTTTGCTAAATATAGTCCTTTATATCCTGATATGCTGTGTTGTTTCATTCGTTTTTTTATATTTAACTTGATGCATTCGTTATTTAATGTTTAAATACTAAAATCGTTTAAATGGTTATATTTTACCATCAAAATGTAGTATATTTTATATCATTACCAACTTTTGATATAAAACCGCTGTTATTTTATTGATTGTTATGAAATAATTTAAGTGCTATATTTTTTATTAGTGAAAGTGCCCGCTCACTTTGACAAGGCCTGTCCAAATATATATTTCTGCCATGCCACTAATACAGATAAACTATTGTTGCATTATCATTGTTTATTTTTCTGTTATGTACAGAGATTTGAAATATTTATTTCCCCTCCAACCCTTTTTAATCTTCACGTTACATTTTGGTCATTTTCTCTCCAAATAAAATTTGACCAAAGCTGCACAACATATGACCTGCTGTGACTTCTATTGTAGCTATGTTTAGCATCCCTATATGAGAGAGTGCCATAACTGCGTTTAGTCACACGGTTGCTTTTCTTTTACAAGTGAGCATGAAAAAAACTAGTTTCAGCATTTATTTAAATTTAAATGAACAAGGTAAGCTGGTAAGGTAGTTACACAGTAAAAAAATTAATAAAAAAATAAATGAAAAAAATCGAAATCGAAATCGTGAATCGGTCAAACTTTATGAAAAAATCGAGATTTTTTTTTTTTGCCATATCGCCCAGCCCTAATTTGATGATATCATTTAGGAATAATGTACATATAACTCTAAGTAATAAGTATAAAAGTTAAGTATAAAATGAACTGAATTTATAGTGGCTTTTTTTAAACATGTATTAAAATGTTTAGGCCTAAACAAGTTTCTATAAATTAAAACTGAAACTAGTGGAGTGTGGGAAATGCCCTGTACAAAATGTAAATGTCTGTCTCATTTGACACAAATTCAAGTACATAAGATGTTTTGCTTCCTTTACATTAATTGCATTATGCAAGTTGACTTGGAATATAAGCCACAGCACATTTCGGTTAATAAAATGTGATATATTTTTTGTAGTACCATTCTTTAGCTGTCACATGTAATCAGATATTTGTGCTTCTTAATTCTAATGTGTCTTGTAATGTGTAAAAATAATTCCTCAAAGTATAAATAATATGTTTTGACTCAATATGTGGTCATAAATGTTACATGCATAAAAACTATAATAATAAATGTAAAATAATCATCAATTCTGTTTAAAATTGTGGTGTAGAATACACACACATGCATTATTTCAGTGTAGAGTATTGTCATTCCATATTTTTTTTGTCATTTCTAAATAGATTGTCAGCTTTATGCACTGCAGTGTAATGTATTGTTTCTAATACTTTGGTTTTATTTTGGATTGGTGCCCAGAGCCCTGTCCAGTGATTGGTATGAGTGCCCTGACTACACGCATACTGTGGAAAATGAGTGCTACTTCAACAAGACCTTCACACGAATCTGGACCTCCTACTGCATCCAGCTGCGCTCGGTTCCTCAGAACACAACCTATGATGAGGCCTGCTTTACAGTGGAGAACATAGGTGAGTTCTGACAAACTGCTTATTAGCCGTGTTTGCTCTGTCAGGCCTAAAGCCAGTCTGCTAGTGCTTGCCAGGAGCAGTTTCTTTTCCACAGTAACTTCCAGAACTTGGTTGAGCCTCTGATGGCCCTCTTTGTTTGGCCCTCTGATAAACCTTGGAACAAAGCAAGCTACCAGTAGCTCACTTATCTGAGAGACCTTTTTTTATGAGCACTTGTATGGGGATTATAAGGCTTAAAAAACTCATTGACTTTCGAAAAGATAAACCAGAGACTCTGAAAAAGGATGAGGCTTTCTAGTTTGTACATTACAGGGGATAGAGACAAAATGCCGTGATGATCATGTGAGTATTACAACTAGAATAGGAGACCAATCACTCTGAGTCACAATAAAATTTGGCCAATGAATTTTGTACCACTCCCGTATAAATATGATGAGTCATAATGTAATATGAGGTCTCTATTGAAAACATCACAACCACTGAACCAAGTATTAAGTTTGGGGGCAATTCTGACAAGCATAAGCATGTGCAGGCAAAGCGCCACTAAAAGCGTAACCGGAGGCCTGTATTACAAGTTCAGTAATCGGAATAATTATGGGGTATGCAGGTTACCTATCTTACAAGGGATTGTTATAGGTTTCCTAGCTTACAAGTGATTACAAAGTTTATTTTAAAACAGTTTTTTGGGAAAGCATTCCTAGTCCAAACTAAAAGGATGCTGCCAAGACCACAGACTTGTTGGAAAAATAATGATATATATGATATATTGACTGTACAGTATGGCTAACTGAGGATGAACTCACACTAGGCACAGTTGCCTTGAAGCAAGCCAGTACTCGATTGTCCCCTCTGCACTGAAGGCCTGCACTCACTCTCCATTTTTACTTTCCGAGCACACTTATGTCATCGATGAGGTGATGCTCTCGCTCAGTACAATGGACATTGCTTTAGTCATATTGTTTTATGTTATTTTGAGTCATTTGGGATGCAGTGACACAGTCAAATTTTTTGCTGAACATATCCACCCCTTTTGGCCCTCCTAAATTTTAATAAGAGTCATTGTGCTGCCCTTACTAGGAGGTTTGCTGAAGGTGGCAGCTGAAGTGCAGCAAGGTTTTTGCGTCTTTGATAATCTATGACAGTTCACATTCATTGAAAAGTAAGAATGATTAATAAATCCATATGAAACAGCCCCATAAAAGTGAAGTCTTCAGTTTTGCACTCAGGCACACTATGCCAAAAGCCCAAATGAACCTCACTCTGGCCCATCCCTTGCGACCAGGCAAGGGCCGGCCAAGTGAACCTCACCTAGGAAAGAACTGGGATATGGGTGTCAAACGCACCTAGGCATGTTTTGGATAGCCTAGTGTGAGTACATCATAAGACAGAAGGACTCAAGGGAAAGTCATTGGTTTACCATTGAAAAAGTAGCATGGTGTGTTACTATGAAGGGACCAAGTAGGCCATTTCTATTTTCTCATGCTGGACAATCCGACTCAGCAATGTGATTCAGTTTACCATTCTTCTTAATCTGGAGGTGACTGGAAGCATTGGTAAATCAGATTGCGAGAGTAACTTCAGCTAGGGATTGCCAGATGACAAATTAACTAAAAGAGCAGAATAAAGGCTGATTTATACTTCTGCATCAAGCGCACGCGTATGCTCCGGCGCAGTCGAGCAACGCTGTCGAGCAACTTGCAAAAAAATTTAGCTACAAATTGCAACAATGCATAACACAAGGTCTGTGATTGGTCAGCTTGGTAGCAGTGACGAGCATGAGCGGTGCTGAGAGCTACGAGCCCAATGGAGCGATTGTCCCATGAATGAACTCTAGATGTTGTTTTGTGATTAAGTTGTTGCACGTCTGCCGGTTCCTGCCACTGAATGAGTGCATTTTAGCTACTTGTAGTGTTCAGAAAAAACAAAACACCCGCAAAGAAATTCAAGACAGAGGAACAAAAAACCTTATGCCAGCTAGCATTTTGAACGTGTTATTGCAGAGCAACACAAACCTCAAGCAGAAGTATAAATGCATGACTACACGCAAGCCTTGTGCTGTGGGTCATGCCGAACACTCGATGCAGAAGTATAAATCAGCCTTAAACAAATGCATCTCTAGGTGAGGGAGGATAGTGAACTGAATTGCATAGCTGAGTTGGATTGTCAAAATGTGTCAGCAAGACAGGCTGGACAACGTTAACAAGGCTGACAGACGTTGTGCAAACCGTACTAAAGGGGCAGATTGCTAATGCACCCGTGGTGGGGCAGTATGACGAAATAAAAATGCCTGTCCTAGGAAGCATAACCATTCAAGAGTAGAGGCAGTAGGTGGTGTGTGAGTCTTACCCGACTGCTTGGACCCTGCGTGGGAGCTTATGATGTGAAAAAGGATGCAACCTGTCTTCAATGCAACCTAATGGCCATTGGTGAAAAAGTGTCAGGACCACGAGTGAGGAACATCACATTACTCACTTCTAAACCCTGAAGTATGAGACACACAGGCTGAAGAAACTGCTCTTTTATTGACAATGTGGGAGTCTATCAGATCCTGTATTGCAGCGAATACCTGTATATATACAGGAGTGGCTTCGCATGCAGATTCCACTCCGCAGTATTTCATTGGCCCATTTCATACTAGTCCGAGTGATTGGTCTCTTAAAGGGCCATGAAACCCACGCCTCTAGTTTGAAAAAAGTAAGGCAATTCAAAGACAGATGCAGAGGAGATGGACAGTGATTCGGAGAGCAGCGTTTACAGTGGATCTGAGAGCTGTGTAAAAAAAAAAGTGCAGGATTTCTCTCCACCAGATTCTCCTTACATTGTCTGGTTGATGACAGTGCAGGTCCACTGCCTCATCATTACCCTTTCAACACAAACACTCCTGTGAATGCAGGAGAAAGTGAAGATACTCCTAACGAGGCAAATATTGAAGTCTCGCAATGGTAGTTATTATTCCCAATTGTATTTCTTGAAATAAACAAATAACAAATAAATACACTATTGTGCCTGCCACAAATGCTGTACAAATTTAATCATTGCATGCTACATCTGTTGTGAAAACATCTGTCTACACCCCACCTCACACCGCACTTCGGGTTCAGAGGACAGATGTAACTGTTGTACAACCATTTAAAAAGACACTGAACAAAGCATTTTCAGTCCATAATATTGTAGTAAAAATACTGTAAATTACTTAGTAACTTCAGTCATTTTTTACTAAGTAATGTCTTCAAAAACTGAAAGAGTACTGTTAACGATACAATCTAACTTTGCCATCTGGAGAAACATAAACAACGAGCATTGATCGCACACTTACCAAATTCGCGAGACGGGACAATCAGCACCAACTGAAACCGGGTCTTTTGTGAGTGGCAAAACCGGATTTCACCATTTCCAGATGTGAAAAGTTCTCGGGTAAAAAAATTTTCCTTACAAATGTATTTTTGTCACGTGTTAGCAGACCACTGTAATCCAACTGCTTGGGTCCACACGCGAACTGCACTCTCATCGCGGGGAAATGGAAGCAAAACCTTTGTTGCAGCACATTTATAAACGCAACACTGACAACTAGGGATGCTCAAAATAACCGCTTAACCGTTAACCGAAAGGGTGCGTTTGTAACCGATTAATGGTATCAGTTAAACGATTAAAAAATATTATTTTATATATTTTTAAAATGTGGCTGCTTAAGGGACCGATCACCGAAAGCGCTTTTTGCGAGGTGCATATTTTGAATAGTTTAAGCGCTGTGTATGCGTCCTGCGCGCCTCACGTTATGCCATTGCGCGCTGTGTGCTCCCAGTTGAAATAAAAGTCAACTGAGCCGAAAAAGCGTTTTACGTCAGTCGTCTGTTTCATTCTTCAATTATGTTATGCTGCTCTCTTATATGTGCTAAATAGGCCTATAGCTACAAGTCACAGCACTAGTAGGCCTATTCATTTAGTATAGGCCATGTTGCGTGGCTCCGGGCAAATTTTGATTTGGAGGGAAAATGACCAAAATGTAACGTAATGATTGAAAATGACTGGCGGGAAAATAAATAATATATTTCAAATCTCTGTACATAACAGAAAAATAAACAATGATAATGCACCAAAAATAGTGCATTTTTATTATAGTGCCAGAACTTGTCATTTTGTATATTTGCATTCACTTTGAAAAATATATTTATTATCTGTTTTTTAGTCCTGTCTGTAATTCTGTTGCACTGTAGAAGCTCTATCACGAAAACAAATTCCTCGTATGTGTGAACATACCTGACAATAAAGCTCTTTCTGATTCTGAAGTATAATTTTGGACAGGCCTTGTCAAAAGTCAGCGGGCACTTTCACTTATAAAAATATAGCACTTAAATTATTTCATCTTTAACAATAAATTAAATTACACAGTGGTTTAAATCAAAAGTTGATAATGATATAAAACATACTACACGTTGATGGTAAAAAAAATAAGCTTTTAAGCGATGGCTTTTATTTGTTTCAGTATTCAAACATTAAATATTGAATCCATCAAGTTAAATAAAAAACGAATATAAAACAACACAAAGGAGGATATAAAGCATATAAAGGACTATTCTATTTAGCAAAATTTTGCTCTTTTTATCTTTGTATTTTTATCATTTTATTTATGTTATTTTAATTATTTTTTGCACTTCATAATTAACTAACGAGCTATAGACACATTCCCGCTTGACGTTTTAGAAAATATTTTGCGCAGCTGCCCAGTATATATTAAAGATAATCGAGAAAAAAAAAAACACAGAAAATGTTACATGTACCTAAATGTCCAACTTATTTAACTGAATCATATAATGGCCTATAGCTGAAATGTTGAAAATTGCTCATTTTATATTCATAAAACATTTGTCAAGACATATTGATTTTTTTTTTTTTTTTTGAGTAAAAACATTACCGGCATTTAACAATCCATATTTATTTTATTTATTCGTTCATTTGACTCGTTTATTGGTGCATTTATAGGCTATTATTTAAATCTAACACAATAATGAGCACCTCGGACAGTGCCACTCCATAAAGCTTTCATGCAAAGTCCAAAAAACTTAAGAAAGATTAGACTTTCTCCGGTGACGGCCGACACGCCGTAACCGTCTTTCAGGTGGTATAGCTGGCATTAAATTACAAAACAAGCATGTTGCAGTCTGTTTTTTGAATTAAAAAGTGCAATTATTCCCTTATTGTTCAAGGAGTCTGCAAGTTTGTGTTGTATGGATATAGCGATCTTAAGCGTTTCTTTATTCGATGCGCCGCAGGAAAAAAAAGGTTTTTCAGCAGTGCATGAAGTCGTTGGTAAAGTTCTCAGAGCGAGTTTTGTGCTTCCAAATACAGCACGGCATGCCATAAGCTCACGTTTAGTCAGGCAAAATAAACATCTCTGCCTAGGATGTCAATCAAATTAATGAAGCTCAAGCCACGAGTAAAACAATAGGCTATTTTATTATTTTAAGATTTTAGATTGCGGGTTAGTAATTATACACGGGTAACTATATTCAAGTCAATTAAATAATAACTTTGATAAATAAAATATGTTCATAAGAATGTGGTGGGCCAGTGACTCCCTTCTCTGCCAGAGACTGCTCTGTGGTTTTAAAACCCTTTGCAAACGGTATGGTTTAGACCTGTATCAGTTTTTCATGTTAAATGTAGTGTAGTTTACTTGTGGATGTCTGATGAGTAGCGCGCTTCCGCTGAGCCAAATGTGGTGGCAACGGAGCCGCGACGTCAACACACAGAATCTGTCGGCACAGTTCAGCACGGTTGTCTAACCCTGCCGAGAACGGTTTGTAATCGTGCCGCGCCGTTTCAGGCTCAGTGGAGAAACAACCCTAAACGTACCGAAGTGTTCTTAGAACGGTTTGGCACGATAGTGGAAAAGCGGCTATTGTCTTTCATCACATGCATTGCGCGCACATGAACGGTGAGCGAGAAGAGTGAGACGGAGGAAATAAGTCTTTATGACATAATCTTTAGGCTAATGACTTCTACTAAAATGTTAAAAAGTTTTTTGTAACATAATAATAACAGCGGAGCATTAATTAAATGTATATTTTCTGTGGAGCGATCAATTTGAGGTAGCCTGATATTTTTTTTGACAGAAGAAAAAAAAACATGATTGAACAAACAGCCTTTGCCGGTTCTTAAAAAGGGTTCAGTGTTTTCGTTTTGTAATTTAAATGTGTCATTTAAGTGAAAAATATCTAGGGCAAGACTATTTATTTTATTCTTTTTATTTAGTTTAATCTTTTTTTTCTATGCTGTTGGAAACATACAGGTGCGTAAAGATGGTCTGTTATGTATGCTGCTGTTTGCATGTTAAAATAAATCAGTATTTTAAAATGCAATATTTAATGTGTCACACAAAATAGACACGTCAATTTTTTTTTTCAAATAATAATATATATTAACCGGTTAATATCCGGTTAATGAGCAGCGGTTGTCGGTAAGTAAAATTAACCGAAATGAGCATCCCTACTGACAACCCATGTGTCCGAACAATTCTTGTTTTTTCACTTTTTTGAATTACAGTTGGCAACACAATGTGGCATCTCTCTGAACACTGTAACGGGTAAAAAGAGACTTTAAAGCTATATCATGCATATTAATGAAGTTGCATCTCCTTCACAGTAGAGTGCGCTGATTGGTTCAAACCAAGTCTTTCTCATGAATTAATGCTGAAAACTCAAAGACGTCACTTTGTACCTGCCGGTACAGACATCCAGTCTCCATGCTGGACTTCACTCAGTGATCTCATCACTGTGATGTACTGTAGTTGCAAAAACAACCAATTTTCACTTGTTAGCTTAATATATGTGTCCTAATAGTGTTTTTAGCAGCGTGGGACATATACTGTATATCCCTGTCAACATCTCGATAAATGTGTTTTGGTGTTTCATGACTTCTTTAAGCCCGGTTCAGATTACTCGATTATGTTCCCATTTTGGAACAGTTTGCTTGACGTAGGGTGTCATGGGGATTCGTAAATGACAAATGGGCATTGGGAGGCAAGATTCAATAGTTTCTTCTCATTTAGCGTGTCATAATCACTCATTATATTCTCATTCAAAATGGGGTGCATGTCATTTATGAGTTTATCTGTGAAAGGCTGTCTTCGTTTTGGCAAACTTAAAAAACAACAAACAAACAAAAAAAACAAGCCCATACAGTATATTAGGGAAATTAACATCTATGGGGAAACACTTGATAGACAAATGATAGACATTTGTAATGTTATGCGCTAGCTTCTTGATGACAGAATAATGGCAGTCGTAGATGCCACATGATGATTGATCACAATGCAATGTGTAGTCTGGCATATTTGCTTTATTTATGATTCTATCTGACACGGTGATCGTTTTACTGACAGTAAACATTGTGTAATCTATAGAGGCTTTGAACTGTGTTTACCTGCATTACTAAAAGTGGAGCATAATTTAAATGTTTGACTGTACATATGCTAATAAGTATGCTTAAGCTTACCGCTGTGTGTTTTGACCTCACAGTGTATCCTGATCCACCAGTTGGGCTGAATTGGACTCTGCTGAATGTGAGTCGTTCAGGGTTGCACTTTGACGTCCTTGTGCGCTGGACCCCCCCTCCTTCAGCTGATGTGAAGACAGGCTGGATGAGTCTGGTTTACCAGCTCCAGTACCGGGTCAAGAACACCACCTACTGGGAGATGGTATGTCTCTAACACCACTCACTGAAGAGAGGAACAAAGAGGTTAAAGAAAGCAAATACTGAAGGTCTAGAAATAATTGATGATTACACGCTTGTTTATTTTGTGGTGATGCAGCCACAACATGAATTGGAGTATTTAATTCAGCATTCATGAGTGAAATAAACAACAAAAGCACCAGATTTACAAGTATTTTGCAGATTTTCATCGCCTAGACAATTTTCAAAAGGGATAGGTTATCACAAAATTTAAATGTCCACACTCATACTCAAGTTGTTCATTTCTTTCTTCCGTTCAACACAAAATAAGATATTGTGAAGAATGTTGGAAAAAGGCAGCAATTGACATCTAAAGTAGAAACAATTAATGCAATAGAAGTCAATGACTGTTTTTTTTCAGTGTTTTTCAGTATACACTCACCGGCCACTTTATTAGGCACACCTTAGTAGTACGGGGTTAGACTCCCTTTTGCTTTCAGAACTCTCTTAATCCTTCGTGGCATAGATTCAACAAAGTACTGGAAATATTCCTGAGATTTTGGTCCATATTGGCATGATAGCATCATGCAGAATCTCGCGTTCCACCACATCCCAAAAGTGCTCTATTGGATTGATATCTGGTGACTGTGGAGGCCATTTGAGTACAGTGAACTCATTGTCATGTTCAAGAAACCAGTCTGAGATGATTCGCGCTTTATGATATATGCTTGTTATCCTGCTGGAAGTAGCCATCAGAAAATGGGCCTTGACCATGTCTACATGCCTAAATGCATTGAGTTGCTGCCATGTGATTGGCTGATAAGAAATTTGCATTAACGAGAAGTTGGACAGGTGTACCTAATAAAGTGGCTGGTAAGTGTATCTTGCTTTGTGTTCTAGAGAATAAAGACACTCAGACAGGTTTTTGGGAGATGTGTAAATGATGACAGAATTTTTCGTCTCAAACACACACGTAATGTATAGAGATATACATTGTTTACTTTCCATTTTCTTTTGGTTGATATTGAAAGTTACTTCTAAAACAAAATTATGAGATTATTTATATGAACAATTTGAATATTGGGATAGTTGCACTTAATTTTATCTTCAGTTGAACAGTCTTTGGTGATTCATAAAATGCTAAATTTCAGTCCCTTTAAGAGTTAAAAATACATGCAAAACATGCATGCAAAACAAAATTTATGTTTTACAACATTACCTTCACAGCTTTAGCAAACAGTCCTAAACATGCTATTTGTTTTGCTTCATACGACTTTAATGTACCTTTGTGAGGAAGGGGTATTAATTTTGTTTTGCCTATAAATGTTTGTTTCTTTTATTCTAAAAGTGTCAGTAACTGTTTACTTACATTATGTAATCACAAAGTAACACTTTTTAAACTAAAAGAATCTTCCTTAAAGGTCCTGTGAAGTACTTTTTTTGCATTTTTTATTCAATGTTTGACCTAATCTCAACTGAAAAATAAAGAGAGCGTGGGACAAAGCGTAGCTCCTCTCCTTAAAAAAAACAGCCAATAGCATTTTGTTTTTATCACAGCTCTGCGAGTGAGAGCAGTTGAGATCAAGCGCATTAAATGAAAACCAAATGAGAAGCATCTTGAAGGGGGTGGGGCATGTCAGATACTAGAGAGCAATTGATTGGTCAATATTTGATAAGAAACTGAAGTATGAGGTGACATGAAAAAAAAAACGTTGATCTATTTAGGCAGAAGTGCAAGCTTTGGATGTTTATATCAGTTTTATATTTTTTAAATGCAGATTATGTCACTGTTTTGTAGCACACTACTTAACAGATATCCTTAACTTACAGTCCGAAACTAACATCTAACATTTTTTTTTTATTTCACTTGACATTTAATGATCTACTGAAGAAGAAGAAAAAATCCATCTACATTTCAGATAGCCTGAAGGTGAATAAATGAACAGCCCATGTTCATTTTTGGGTGAACTATCCCTTCTAACGTGAACATTTCTATCAGCCAATCAGAATCAAGCTAAAAAAAACTTAAACCTAAAGAAATCATCCTGCGACGTGAAGCAGTGGAGTTCACCAGACCATCACACACACCATGTTTTGATCATCATGTTTCTATGTGGACTCAAGACATTGCGGCGGAGGAAATTAGTTATACCACCCTATTTACTATATTCTGGGGAAAACAGTTTTGTTTTGGTGATGCTTTATAAGCCAGTTTTCATTCTAAAATGATCATGCATACTCTGTAATTCAGGCTTGGTTCTTGGAGATTGGCAGGATTTTGAGGAGCTCTTTTGGGTTTGTACTCCCAAACAGCCACGTTCCCCCGTCCTGCCAAGCGGTCCTACCCAGACTGAGCAGACTCACCAAAACCACACGGAGCCACATGTTAAATCACTGCCGTATGCTGGCAGGCCTCAATAGATCCAGTGATTCACTGTTATAGTTGTTCCTGTAGGCTTTACAGCAGTACATGAGCTTTTTTTGCTGTCCTCAAGAGATTTCGCAGTTATACACTTTAAGGATGATTTTAGTGAGGATCTTGACAGTTGTTCTTTTTTGTGGGTTAAAATACAGTGCAAAAGCTGGAGCAAAAAAAGTAATGTTAATGCTTCAATAATTGATGTTTTTTTCTAAGAGCAGGAGTCGTAACATTTCAAAGTGCAAAAATAATGTGTTTTTCCCAGTGCTGTTGGGTTGCAATAAATGGCTTTAGAGAAACTAAACATTCTCTAGGGAGAATACATTTGACACATAATTAACTGGTTTTGCATGAATGTACACAAAAGAAATGCTAAATTTCAACAATGAAGAGAAAAAAAGGAAGAAATGTGTGCCAAATAAAAGAAATCATTCAAAATAAATCTAGTTAATCACGTGTTTTCAATTTTTAGATGCCACAGATACAGTCTTCACTTTAAAAGGGACCCCTGTCTAAAATTCAAAAGCTGTCTGTATAGTTTATTGATTTCTTTTTTGTTTATTGCTGGTTTAGATGTATTTTTGTTGTTACAGTTGATGATTAAATGATGTTAAATGATGATTAAATGTAAATATATAAAAATGGGGCTAAAAATATTATTTGGAAACGTTTGTATTAGGTTACATTATTCATTTTCCCTACTCAATATAACACTCTGTTTATTGATTGATTTGTTTATGTGCATTTTATTTAATTAATTAGTAACTATATAAACAAAATAACCATGACAAATAACGATGTAAAAAAAACAATTCAATAAAATTAGTGTCAAGAGAGTTGCACACCGAATGCCCTGCTCGGTGACGCAACGTGGCACGCACATGACAGTTGGAAGTATCGCACATCAGACGCGCCCCTTTAAATTTTATTTAATATGAAACTATTCAGATGGCGCGGCAGAAATATGAACAGTGTCCTGAGTCGTAGCTGGGCACCGCAGACAGCCGCCGACTTGCGGCACCGATGTGTGTACACTGATAGAAATCTATGTTTCGAATTCTAAAATGCATGGTGCTGCATAGCGCGTTGCCTCACAGCGCATTTGGTGTGCGACCCCCTTTATATTGAGTTAGGAAAATTAATAAATTTATTGATTGATTTATTTATTTATTTTTTTTATGTACATTAATTTCAATCAAATAATATTTTTTCTTTATTGCTTTAATTTTTATTTATTCATTCATTTTCTTTCGGCTTAGTCCCTTTATTCATCAGGGATTACCACAGCGGAATGAACCGTCATGATTTATTTATGTGCATTTTATTTAATGAATAAATAACCTTGTAAATAAAATAACCATAATAAATAACCATGTAAATAACCATGTAAATAAATAAAAGTTAAATAAAATGCACATAAACAAATCAATCAATAAACTGAGTGTTATATTAAGTAGGGAAAATGAGTAGGGATGAGTTATTTTGAGTAGGGAAGTTGAATTATAATTTTATTTTGATTATCAAATTATTTTGATCAAATTAAAACTATTAATGTCAAATAATTTTTTTCTTCATTGTTTTAATTTTTATTTTATTCTTCATTTTCCTGACTCAAAATAGCACTCAGTTTATTGATTGATTTACTTGTGTGCATTTTATTTATTGAATAAATAACCATGTAAATAAAATCACCATGTAAATAAATAAAAATTAAATAAAATGCACATAAATAAATCAGTCAATAAACTGAGTGTTATAGGGAAGAGTTATATTGAGTAGGGAAAATGAATTCCCTACTCAATATTGATTTATTTATTTATGTGCATTTTATTTAACGAATAAATAACTATGTAAATAAAGTAACCATAATAAATAACCATGTAAATAAATAATAATTAAATAAAATGCATAGATTAATAGATCAATCAATAAACTAAGTGTTATATTGAGTAGGGAAAATGAATGCCCTAATCATTATAACACTTCGTTCATTGATTGATTTTATTTATGTGCATTTTATTTAACAATTTTTTTTATTTACACGGTTATTTTGATCAAATTAAAACTATTAATTTCAATCAAATAATTTTTTTTTCTTTATTGCTTTAATTTTTATTTTATTATAATACATAGCTTATTTAATTTTATTTACCTTACCTAATATTTTAATATGTTTTCCATGCCATCGGCCTATGAGCCACTGCAGTCCATTTTGCCATTGAGTTTGTTGATCTGCCTACTAAATTAGTGCATTAAATCTGTTTACGACATAAACACATTAAACTGACAGGCCTGGAGAAAAATGCAGCTCTTCTGACATGTCCATTTGTCTCTCTGAGTAAATGTAATGGCTCACAAATGCCAGTTTATTGCTCAATCTTTTCTTATTTACGCTTTCGTCCTCTTTTACCACAGCAGGAGCTGGAAAGCGGCACACAGCAGTCCATCTACGGTCTGCACACAGATAAAGAGTATGAAGTGCGGGTTCGCTGCAAGATGTCAGCCTTCAACAACTTTGGCGAATTCAGCGACAGCGTATTTTTGCAAGTGGCACAGATACCAAGCAAAGGTAGGTCATCGCCAAACAACTTGACTTGCTAGTCCGCAAAGTGAAAGCAGATGTGCAGCAAAAGCAGCATCAATCAGTTCAGCACTTTACTACAGTTTCAGACATGTTTTTTTTTTTTGTGTGTGTGTGTGTGTGTGTAATAGAATCAACATTTCCGACGGCGCTGGTGTTGGGTTTTGTTCTGATTGGGGTAGTGTTTCTTCTGATCTTTATTGTCATCTCCCAGCAGCAGAGGTGAGAGAGTTTATTATTATTATTATTATTATTATTATTATTATTATTATTATTATTATTATTATTATTATTATTATTATTATTATTATTATTGTTGTTGTTGTTGTTGTTGTTGTTGTTGTTGTTGTATCATTATCATCATTATTATTATTGTATATGTATCTTTCAAAGAAATATGTAATATCAATATATTTATATATATTTCAATTATTATTTATAGTTGTTTTATATATATTTAAATTATATTTAAATTTGTAATAAAATCAATTTAGGGTTATTGAAATATTTAATAGTATTTTAATATTTACCTTGGTATTGACGAAGAAATGTATAACATTAATATTAAAATGCTAATACTGTATTTCAATATTTAATAAAATCAATATAGTGTTATTTAAATAATATTTTAATATTAACTTTGTATTGATGACGATAATAGTAATAATAAAATAATAATAAATAATAGAATGCATATATATATATATATATATATATATATATATATATATATATATATATATATATTTGTTAATGTATATGTACCTTACAAAGAAATGTATAACTAATAATAATGTATAACTAATAATTTTAATATTATAATATTTCAATAATTAATAAAATCAATATAGTGTTATTTTAATATATATAATAATAGTTTATTTAACTTAGTATTAATTGTAATAATAGTTTACTAAAATAATAATAATAATAGTAACAGTAAAATAAAAATAATACTAAATAATAATAATATGTATAAATATATATTTATTAATGTATATGTATCTTACAAAGAAATGTATAGCGTATAAAAATTATAATAATTCAATATTTAATAAAATCAATATTTATCAAGAAATAATGTAAACAATAAATAAAAAAAATCAATTTTGGTATTTAAATATATATAATAATGCTTTAATATTTATCCTAGTATTGATTGTTGTAATAATAATAAAATGAATAATATGAATAAAAATATCTTCATTTTAAAGAGACTTCCTTTGATACAATTTCTAATCTATTGTGATCTACTTTCACACTTTTATGGTATTCTTATTGGTATTAATTACATTAAAACTATGAAAATGAATCATTCTTAAGATTACTGATTACAAGTTAGATTCAAATAATTTGGAAGTATCCACTTACAGTAGTTTTATTTTATTTGTTTCCACAGGTTGATGGTAATCTTTTTACCACCTATTCCTGCACCTAAAATTAAAGGCATCGACCCAGAGCTGCTGAAGGTAATTTTACCAAACATTTTGTCACTTGTATAGAATGCCATCATTTTGTTAATGTTATATACAAATCATTATACTTGTATTGTTATTACATCTGCAAGTTATTCTGATAAATAGAGTATGGAAACCATAATGCCTAGTGTTTTTTTATCATAAATATAATATTACAAAAGATTTTACTTTTGTTTTTTGAGTCAACAAAACAAATGGTGGAGAGGTGAATACATTATGTACATTATGAAGGGTCTTACATAAGTAAAACTGTAGCATTATAAAATTAGAGTAAAAAGGACTGCACCTGTGAGCAACAGTGGAGTGGGTCGCTGTAGAGCGAGATTGTTTTGGAAAGGTCATAATTGTTGACATATTGTGGGTGTTCTTTCGTAATTTTCCACCTCCAGAAAGCGCAGGGACTCGTTAATTAAACAGCCCTCGTACTCTGTTTTTAGACTGCAGTGGAAGCATTAAGTAAACAATTAAACCCAAAGAGCAATCCAGTACAAACACAGCTATGCACACTGTTTTGGGATTTTTACATGCAGAAATACTGTTTAAAATTATATTTCTTATAATATTGGTAACTCACTTTTCATTTGTTCATTTCTTAAAGGGATAGTTCACAGCAAAATTTAAGTTTCCTCACCAATTTTGCAAACCCAAGTGGTTCTAAACTTTAATGACATTTTTTCTTCTGTTGAACACAAAACAAGATGTTCTGAAGAATGTTGGAAAAGCAGCTGTCAACATCCATAGTAAGAACAAAAATAAAATATGGACGTAAATGGTTTTTTCAACATTCTTCAGAATATTTAGCTTTTTGTTCAACAGAAGAAAAAAACTCGAACAGCTTTGGAACAAGTAGAGGATGAATAAATGATTACTGAATGTGTACATTTGTGTGAACTTTCCCTTTAATGCATTTGTTTACATTGTTACAATACTTCAAGCTGTAGCTTTAAAGTTTGCTTGAAATCAAAATTTACAGTGTTTATTTTGCTAGCTCACGTTTTTATTCTTAAGGTGAATAATTAATCGATGCAAGTTAATGTTTTGTTAATCTTCAATGAAAGACAGAAAAATTGCTTTATGTTTGGAGTGGCGGAACAGAATTTACATCCGTTAGCGTGAACCTGAGAGGTTCCATAGCTACTGCATATTAAGTGGCCTGTAACGGGAGGCTTTCATGTAGGTGCAAATTCAAATGCACATTTATTTACAACGATTGTAAATCAGGCAAGGGTCAACAACAGGAGCAATCGGGTACATATAGATAATCCAGAAGTTATAGTCGATGAACAAGCAAGTAGTCAAAACTGGAGAAAGGTAAGATAAACTAGGAACAAGGCTAGGAGTAGATAACATAAAACACAAGAAGCAAAGAACACGGCTAGACAAGGAAATGAAAGGTTTATTTAAAGTTACAGGTTCATTTTAACTACCAAAGCAAACAAACAACACTCAGCAATATGTGTAAGCAAATGTGGTGTATAAATAGTCTGTGTAATGAGTCCTTGAGCAGCTTCAGCTGTGAGGGTTTGCAATCAGACGAGATTAGGAACCGGTGTGTGTGCGCAGTGCATGCTGTGATTTGTAGTCTAATTGGTGGCCGAGTTGTAGTTCTCCAGTGATCCACAGTAGCTAGATCTGCTGGTGACTGTAACAGGGCCGTTCACATGTTGTGTGTAAAAGTGCGTGGAAAGCGCTCCTGTCATCTGTCGTTGCTAGGTGACCATCAACCATTTTCTCAGAGGGTGGCAACCTAACAGAACATTGCTGCATCTCTGATACAAGTTTTATTTATGGAGAAAATTTAAAAGCACTGCAGTGTTTGGATGTTTTGTGTTTGTCTGAAGTAATTAGTCTACAGAAATGTGTATATTCCATACAAAGTATGAAGCTGATTGGTCAGTTCTTGTCACGTGACTCACCGTGCAGTTGCAGCATTCTGAAAAGTGGAGATGTTTTCTACTAGGTGCGCCTGGAAAGTGTGTACGCGTCGCTCCCAATATGTGCACACATCCATTGGAATTAATGAACTTGTGCAAAAGACACGATATGCAGACCCCCTAGTTCGCGATTTTGCGATCGCTGAATCCAACACAAAATCAACAAAAAATGGCAAATTTTTGCGATCCTGCAAAATTCTTAATTAAACGCAAAATAATTACAAAAAATGTAAATAATCCCATAAAACATCCCATTCTAAACCATAAAGTCAAATTATATTTATTTCAGTTTGCAACTAATTGTTTTACATGACTTATGCATACGCAGCGCACGTGATATGCCCTCACAATCATTATATTACATAAAGGGGTGGAATTGTTTTGCATCCTGTGCATTAAACAGACGCAGATGAAGCGCGAGTGATTTATGTGAAGTCAATGCAAATATGGGATTAGACATCCTGTTGCACAAATGGAGTGAATAACATGGCGCAAATTGGGCGTTTTGTGCGTTTGACATGCTTCAGACTGCAAACGAAGGTGGGAGCAAACATCTAACAAACGGAACAATGGAACAGACAGAAAAGCAAACAGCTTACAGTGATGGAGATTGGTGCAAGGATGATGGCCGCTGGATGTGACCAAATTGAAGGACATTATTTTTTTACGTGTATGGCTGGTATTATGATGTGCGTCAAATCGATAAAGGGTTTCTCTTTCCCTGCAGTTAATGAGAGAAAACGCTTCCCTCCCACTGACAAGTTTTTTGTCAATTCGTGTTTTAGATGTATTGCGGTAGGGGAAGCCCTAACGCATGTCCTATGTGTGAGGTACATGGTGAGGTACATTTTAGATCTGTTGTAGCTTTATTTACATTTTACATTTTAGCTTTATTTTTATCATTTGTGTCATTGTCATTGTGTCAGATTGCACACCTAACATAGTAGGCTACCTAATATGGTAAATAAGATATCATATATATATATACATTATTTTATATTTACATATTGTTTTAGTTTTTTAAATCTCAAAATTTTTCGCAAATTCCTAGGAATTACCACCACAAAATCAGTCATTTTTATCGCAAAAAATCACAAAAAAAACGTGAAAAACTAGGGGGTCTGTATATGAGAACAGCTCCTAATAACCTCTCTTACCTTTAATTTGCGCTTCAGGAAATGATGCACTAAAAAAAGCCATACTAAAGTCGCAGCAACTTCTGGTTCATGTGGACTTTAAGTATTGTTCATCATAAATGCATGTTAAAAAACATAGCCACGTGTCAACTAATGAAATCATATAGTGTTTATTCACCTGTCTAATAACAACATGTTTTCTTGTTCTCCAACAGAATGGAAAGCTTGACCAGCTCGATTCTTTACTGAGCAGTCATGATATGTACAAGCCAGACTTCTACCATGAGGACCCATGGGTGGAGTTCATTCAGCTGGACATTGACGATCCCACAGATAAGAAGAGTTCTGATACCCAGCATCTGCTGGGCCTATCCCACTTGGGTTCCTCTCACAACCTTAATTTAAAAAACGACGACGATTCAGGTCGCGCTAGCTGCTATGACCCAGAAATACCAGATCCTGAAGACTTGGCTTCCCTTCTTCCCAACCATTCTGAACAGGGAGAGCACCAGCACCCTCTGGTTTCCAGAAACAGCTCGTCCAATCCAGATCTCCAGCAGGAATCAGAAGTGGTGGAGATGCCTATCCAAACACAACCCGCTGTGCCCAGCTGGGTCAACATGGACTTTTATGCCCAAGTAAGTGATTTCACACCAGCAGGAGAAGTGATGCTCTCACCTGGACAACTGAACACCTCTCCAGAGAAGAAGAAGAAAGAAGAAGAGAATGAGAAGAAGATACAATTCCAGCTGGTTTCCGATGGAGCCTACACTTCAGAGACCACAGCCAGGCAGTTTTCCGCAGACGTCCCATCTAGTCCTGGTCCGGAACAGGAATACCAAGCGTTCCCAACTCAAGTTGTAGAGGGGAACCTCTGGAATGGCGAATACCTGGTGTCTGTCAATGATTCCCAAACACCTTACCTGCTTCTAGAACCTCCTTCAGCCCCAGTACTGCCACCAATGTCAGACTACACCGTAGCAGAGCCTCCCTCCAAATCCTCCTTCCTCGCTGCCTATGGCTTATCTGCACAACCCAGATAAGCACCAACCAACTTTTTGGGAAACCTGACCCCATGAGGGGACTATAAAAAGCTTTTCGATGGTCTTATTGTACCTTCATACTGCTGGAAACCAAAGTTGCACGAACGGCGGGACAAGGGCTGAAAATTCCTTACCGTTTGGGAATTCTTCACATGGGCTTTCTCTGCTGTACGCTACAAAATGGACGAAGCTGAAATGTTTCCTTTCTATCAGCCTTTGCAGAAGCGCTACGCTAGTGCGCAGAGAGAGTTTAAACGTATTATCGATTTACAATCCGAAACGTCAGCTGGTTACATGCAAAAAAAAAAGAAATCACTACAGAAATACATGCTCGCTTGCTGAGTCAGAACTATTTCTAAAATGCGTTTAGCATATTACAAAGATACAGATGTAGAGCTACAGTCAGTGGCATTGGGATGTTTACACGCAGGTTAAAGACTTATCCTTTTACTGCGATTCATCAACCCACATTTGCTCGTATGTGGAATATTACATATATTCCGTAGCATTAAATCAAGGTTCATGAAATATTTCCTTTTGCAGACGAAGAAGTCTCAAAGTTTTGTTTTCTTCTCAAATATCGGCCTTGATTATTATTGGAGGACCTTTCCTCCCTAGGGAGCCTTTTGAGCGCTTTTTCCTGCACATTTTATCTTGTCATGAATGGATAAACTAATTGGGATGTGGTGCAGTATTTTAGCATCACTATATATGACTATAACGTTCGAGATCACTACTATAAAAAGTTTGAAATGATAACTGAACAAGCCTTGCCTTAGCTTGCCTTGTTCAATTGAGCTCGTCTTTATTTGTATTAATGTATCCAGGGGAAATGTAAACAAAGCGCTTCTAGAGTCTTTGCTGTGCAATGCAAACCGTATTGCAGGTTTTCTATGTTACCTTTGTACATGTAGCAGTTTTATATCAATGAAGACACTATAAATCTACACATGCATTTACAATGGGAGTTACGTTATGAAACAGCTGGGAAAGAAGTGCCATTTTCCTTTCTTTTTTTTTTTTTTGCCATCTAATGAACTATAATTCTTGCCAGGACTCAACGAAACACTGTATTCTTGTGCACCGTGGCTTCTACACAGGGACAAAGCTGCTTTAAACTAGAGTTATTTTATGAAATAATGCATTATAAGAAATAATAACTGGAGATCTTTACTATTTTGCGATCGCGGACGGTTCTCAAGACACATTGGAAGCGGAGTTGTTGGATTTCTCACAGATGTTAATTATATGCTGTCGAAACGTTTGTACAGCGAAAGTGTTGCATGTTAAGTTGTATAGATGAGTTTATTTTGAGCGCTTTTGACTCTTACATGTTCTCTGTTTTTAGAGAAACACAATGGAGGTAAATGATGGTGAAGAGGGAGGCTTTGGACTACAAGCTTAATTAGTCCTGGGTTTGCCTGTGATGCTTGAATACCTGGTCCTATGTTGTTTTAGGTGTTAGCTGTAATTACAGTGCCTTCTAAAAGCATTTCTTTTTTTTTTCTTTTTCTGTTTCCACCAGGTGTTAACAGTAAAGTGGAGAGCCTTATGTTACAGATTGTTACAACCTGATATTAACATGTTCAAATGTGTTGTGACCACCTAACTTTTAAAAGCCTCCAACATACTCAGACAGTCTCACAAAGCATTTTTAGATGTTTTTTTTAATACCTAAAGGAATATTCTAATTTATTGGGGCTTTTAGATTCATTTTTAAAGTACCATAGAGTTAAACAGTCAGGTTTTACCATTTTTAAATCCCTTCAGCTGATGTTTTGGTATGACGAGAACACTTTTAGCTTAGCTTAGCATAAATCATTGAATTGGATTAGACCATTAGCATCTCACTCAAATACGACAAATAGTTTTGATAATTTTCTATTTATTGCTTGTGTATTTTTCTGAAAATCTTTCCTATTCATTCATTTATTCATTTTCTTTTCGGCTTAGTCCCTTTATTATTCAGGTGTCGCCACAGCGGAATGAACCACCAACTTACCCAGCACATGTTTTATTTAGCGGATGCCCTTCCAGCAAAGTCTTTCCTAATCTTTTCTAATTTTTTTTTTTATTTATGAGAGACAACTCACAATTATATTTGCAGGCACTACCTAATATTATCACGCCTGCTGCAGCCATGGTACAGCAGCAAAGTTGCTTATTGCTGCTTATTACGCCGAAAATATAGTATAGTTTCTAGCCAGATCTGCTAGGAAAATAGCAACTTGTTAGCGAGATGCTAATGGTCTAATCCAATTCAATGATTTATGCTAAGCTAAGCTAAAAGTGCTCCCACCAGACCCAGAGATTAGCTGAATGGATTTAAAAATGGTAAAGCTTAGCTGTCAAACTCTGTAAAATAAACCTATTTAACAAAAAATAGTGAAGTGTTCAATTACGTTTCCACGTGGCATCGGAGGCCAATATTCCAATATTTCACCCAAAAATTCTATCTATCTATATTTAAACAGATTCTTCATGCTGATCTTAGTTTTGCCATTTAAAAATATGATAGTGATCATGATTATTGAATAAAAGTTACAGAAGTAACTAATGCAATTCAGTCTCGATGTAATTTACTAGCTTTGTGTGACAAACAGACCAAAATTTAAGCAAAATTTAATCTTTAGCTCTATTCAGACTGGGTCATGAGGTCAGTGGCTACTTTTCCATCCAAAGTTGCGAATTCAGTTAATAGGAATTTTTTCCATGTGTCCAAGAGAACAAAATAGTCAATATAAAATAATAAAAATGTGAATGGGAGAAACCACTGTGGCTGCACAAAATAAAAAACACCTTCGTGTTATCTTGCTTTTGGAGGTGGATTCCTAATGTTACAAAATACAATCGTATGAGTTTTGGGAGGTCATTCAACCAGATCATTTAGATCAGGGGTGCCCAAACTTCGTCCTGGAGGGCCGGTGTCCTGCAAAGTTTAGTTCCAACCTCAAACGGACACACCTGGGCTAGCTAATCAAGCTCTTACTAGGCTTTCTGGAGACATCCGTGCAAGTGTGTTGAGGCAAGTTGGAGCTTAAATCTGCAGGACACAGGCCCTCCAGGACTAAGTTTGGGCACCCTTGATTTAGACAATATTTTTGTAGGTCAAATAATTTACTCAATAAATGTGTTTGCATCATAATATATTGGCAAACCTTGTTATAACACATACAAAAAAAATCACAATTATTTATCTTAATTTGAGTGTAATTAGAGTGTAGACATTGCAACTGCATGGCTGACCTTTTGTGAATTAGATTTTTAAAGCAAAAAACATAAAAGACTTTCATAGTGGTGTCAGGAACACAATTTTACCAACCAAAAAAAGAAAAACAAATCGTAGTATCTGTTAAGTTAATACTTCATAGCATTTCCATTAAGTGTATTTTACCAATATCCCAAAACAATTTTACAGTTGCAAGCTTGGCTAGTGAGTTAAACTTTTGCTGCTTTGCTTTGCATTAATAAATCATTATAATACATTAAATAAAATGCACAAATATTTGATTTGGCCTTGTTTGAAAACATTTAATTGGCAAAACAAAAAACACCAACAACTTCTTGTTTGCTCGTTATTTGAACCGTTTTTAAAAATCAGTATCACATTTTTGATCATGCTCAAACACTGATATTCGACAAAGCATGTAACAAAATTAATTCATTTTCCATCGGCTTAGTTCCTTTATTCATCAGGGGTCGCCACAGTGGAATGAACCGCCAACTTAACCTGTAACAATATCACATCCTAAAAATATAACAACAAAGAACCATGCAGAAATAAGTTGTATTTAGGAAAACCGAACGCATTCTATATCATTTCTTAAAATCTTTAAATTAAAAAAAAATCCTACAGAGATTTACTTTGCTTTCAAGATTTGAATCAAAGCCCATTCTAACTTTATTCTAATAGTCTTAATCATGCAGCAGTGTGTTATAAAAAATCGATTTTATTTGATAAAAATAACTGGAAGATTCTTATAAAACAACAATCGCAATACTGTCATAGACATTAAATATCGCACACGCTTACTTTCATGTGCATTCATGTCCAGTTTTTCACCAGTAATGAAAATTCTGAGACAAAGGCAGCATAAATTCAGTCTTCTTTTTGAATGTAATGAAGTCCTTGTTCTCGTTCACTGAAAAGAAAATCTCAAAAGAACAATTTGTTCACCTTTTCAGTTCACTGACTCACTGATTCAGTCTTAGCAGTTCTGACAGCTCATCGGAGAGGAAGATTACCACTGAATAATGGCTTCAGAGAATATAGAGCAAATTTTGCTATCATTTGCACAGCTAGTCACTAGTTTTCATTTTGTGTTCCCCAGAACAAAATGACCATCAGTAAATAATAAAAGAATGTTTTTGGTGACTCCTAATGTGCTATTTACAGACATCACCGTTGATGTTCTGCCAAATCTGTACAGATGCCTTGTTTAGTGCAAATAAGTATGTAAAAGGTCTAAAATGGGTGGTTATTTTCCTAACCTGTGTGTATGTTTACATATCCTGAAGAGATCCACAGTTTAAATGAACATATTGAAATGCTTTTTGGAGGGCACTGTATGCATTTTCATAATAACAGCTCAGGCTAATGAATTGGATTGTCTGATTGAACGATGTGTTTTGTGTATTTCATGTAGTTGTATTATAATGCGGGAGGACAAAGTGGCATGATTATGATGCTAAGCTGTTGTTATTGTGCGAACACAGTTAGATCTAAGACAAATGGGACCAAAAACTGTTAAACAATGAGCCAGAGGGGAGATGTGAAGCAGAAGCTCATGTTGGAGATGTGATATGTGTGGAGAAAACTAAAAGTTTGGTACAGGACAAAGTATTGGGCTTTTTTTCTAGCTAGAAAAATATTTTATCTTTTATATTATAAAAAGTATTTTAAAAAGAATTGCTGTGTGATTTATATATATATATTAGTGCTGTCAAACGATTAGTTGCATCCAAGATAAAACTTTGTGTTTACATAATATGTACATGTGCACTGTGTAAAATACGCACATTTACTGTGCATAAATTACTCAAATATACTAAAGAAATATATCTACATACTGTATATATATTTGTCTTTTACACTACCTGACAAAAGTCTTGTAGCCGATCCAAGTTTTAGGAACAACAAACAATAACTTGACTTCTAGTTGATCATTTGGTATCAGAAGTGGCTTATATAAAAGGCAAAGGCCTCTAGATTGCACTTATTTTACCAAAATAATATATGACCATGCCCTGATTTTTAGCTATTTAATTAGGACAGTAAGGTCTGACTTTGCTTAGACAAAAGTCTTGTTATTTAACAGAAATAATGCACAGTATACAATATAAAGTCATGGTGCAGTGGAAATAAATTAATATTGTGAATGACAACTATGAGCTTTGAGGACTGCATCCATACATCTCTGCAAGGACTCAAATAACTTATTAATAAACCCATTTGGAATGGCAAAGAAAGCGTTCTTGCAGGACTTCCAGAGTTCTTTAAGATTCTTTGGATTCATCTTCAATGCCTTCTCCATCTTACCCCAGACATGCTCAATAATGTTCATATTTTGTAACTGGGCTGGCCAATCCTGGAGCACCTTGACCTTCTTTACTTTTAGGAACTTTGATGTGAAGAAAGTTGTCCTGCTCAAGAGTTTACCCTCTCCTGTGATTTGTAATGTAATGGGCAGCACAAATGTCTTGATACCTCAGGCTGTTGATGTTGCATTCCACTCTGCAGATCTCTCGCACACCCCCATACTGAATGTAACCCCAAACCATGGTTTTTTCTTCACCAAACTTGACTTTGTGAGAATCTTTTGTCCATGCGGGTTCCAATAGGTCTTCTGCAGTATTTGTGATGATTGGGATGTAGTTCAACAGATGATTCATCTGAAAAATCGACCTTCTGCCACTTTTCCAAATGATCAACTAGAAGTCAAATGTTATTTGTTGCTCTTACAACTGGGATCGACGACAAGATCCTTATCAGGCACTATATATAAATATTTATGTATATAAGCAAATATTTGATACAATGTAGTCATGCATATATTTATATACACATAAATATACACAGTACACACACATATATTTTGTACATAAATTTTTATTTTGGATGCAATTAATTGTTTGACAACACTAATATATATATACATGCATACATTCTATACCACTGTATATATGGATTTACTGGGCTCCATTTTCCACCCCACAGTCCAAAGATGTGGTATAGGTGAACTGGATAAAATAAATTGGCTGGAGTGTGTTTATGTGAATGGAAGAGTGTGTGGGTGTTTCCCAGCACTGGGGATTGGACAAGTTGTGCCAGAGTAAGGGCCAATCCTGTTTCTGTTCTATACCCCTATGCTTACATCTTCCCTTTATCCCTTGAAGCAGAGTGCAATGGGTAGGGATGAAAATATTCGACTCGCGCGTCATCACACATGCCCACACGAACTCATACATCACTCATGATGTCATCTGCAGTGTGGTAGTCCTTCCAGAGAACACAAGCGCAGTGATGTTTAATAGATTATTTGTGCGCCAAGTTGTTTTGTGCTGTATTTGGACTTAAAAATTATCGAACGCTTTGATTTTTGAGCAAGATGCTAGTGGTCCAATCCAATTGAATAATTTATGCTAAGCTAAGCTAAAAGTGCTCCCGCCAGACCTAGAGATCGGCTGAACAGATTTAATAACAGTAAATCTCAGCTGTTAAATTCTGTGTGTTCATTTACGTTTGCATGTGGCATCAGAGGCTAATGAATAAAAAATAACGTCAATTTTTAGCTTGAAAACAAATAAGCCTTCGGGTTTCCTTAGGGGCCCCTGTTATAAATGGTGGATCATGTTGCAAGAAGCACAAAACTGTACGCTGTATTTACAGAGTGCTCATATTCATGGATGTAACCACAAGAAAACGACATTAATGTTATACCAGATGTGCTTTAAAAAGCAAGTTTTCTGCTACTAGACCTTGACAAAATGGCCTACTCAGAATTAAAATGTGGGATTATTGTGCAGCAGTTATTATAAGGCTATGTTACCTTGACAACAATGTAGCCAGTTTTTCCTCTTGCATTTTAAAAAAGTTTCAAATTTATACAACAAATGTTTCAAGACGTTCCTCCTTTACACATACATGAAAACTAGGCTAGTATTTGGCACTCTTACCTTGTTAGTAAACAGTCCCTGTAGGGAAGGGACTAAGCGAGGTTGATGTGTATGTAGAAGATGCGTCTCCGCTGTTTGGTTATAATGTGAAAGAAATCCACACTTTGCCGATAAAGCGTTGGTTAACACTTGAGCAACAACAACACTCCACCATTGTAGTGCGTTTGTTTGCTCTTGCGTTTAATCTACACCTCCCTAAACATGTAATATCCATGTGCATGACATCATCGTTTTCAAAGACTCTTGTTTTCTAGTGTTTACACAAACACGACAACTGCTGTGTTTTTAAAAACATCCACTTTTATGCATTTTCAGTCACAAAATGCTGTTGTTGTGTAAACAAACATACAAAAAACATTTTAAAAAATGCCTATGCCAACGCCTCGAATTAAAAGAGAATCACGACACTCCTATCCCTTCATAAGAATGCTCAAAATAGATAGGTAAGGGGAAGTGGAAGAGCTAATGAGTAGAATTTGGATTGGGCCTAACTGGCGGTTTATCCGCTGTGGCAACCCCTGATAAAAGAAGGACATAAGTCAAAAGAAAATGAGAGTGGATTTATTAGGTACGGGTTTGAGTAAAATGTGAGGTTTTTCCCTATTCTATTAAGGTCTGAGAGCATTTCTTCCAAATTTCAAATGAAAATATTGTCATCTAGAGCATTTTTATTTTCCAAATGTCAGGTGGAATACATTTTTTTTATTGTAAAGTGTGGTTGAAAATCATAAATATTCCACTAAATATTTATTTCTTCTAAAATTCTTTGTGTATGTATGTATGTATGTATGTATGTGTGTGTATATATATATATATATATATATATATATATATATATATATATATATATATATATATATATATATATATATATATATATATATATATACACACACACATACACGCACACACTGGCCACTTTATTAGGTACACCTATCAACCTTCTCGTTAACACAAATTTCTTTGTGTTTATTTATTATAGTGATTAGATATTATAGTATATTATTATACAAAAGTATATAGTACACTCACCGGCTACTTTATTAGGTACACGAAGGTACTTTATAAGGTGCATGGGAATGGGGAAGAAAGATGATTTAAGTGACTTTGATTGTGGCATGGTTGTTGGTGCCAGATGGGCTGGTCTGAATATTTCAGAAACTGCTGATCTACTGGGATTTTCATGCACAACCATCTCGAGGGTTTACAGAGAATGGTCCGAAAAAGATAAAATATCTAGAATTTGATCGTCAACAACATGAAAGCAGGGATCCATTCTTGTGTCAAAGGTTCAGGCTGGTGGTGGTGGTGGTGTAATGGTGTGGGGAATATTTTCTTGGCGCAGCCTACCTGAGTATTGTTGCTGACCATGTCCATCCCTTATGACCAGTGTATCCATCTTCTGATGGCTACTTTTAGCAGGATAACGCACCATGTCATAAAGCGCAAATCATCTCAGACTGGTTTCTTGAACAAGACAATGAGTTCACTATACTCAAATGGCCTCCACAGTCACCAGAACTCAATCCAATAGAGCACCTTTGGGATGTGGTGGAATGGGAAATTCGCATCATGAATGTGCAGCCGGCAAATCTGCAGCAACTGCATGATGCTATCATGTCAATATGGACCAAAATCTCTAAGGAATATTTCCAGTACTTTGTTAAATCAATGCCATGAACGATTAAGGCAGTTCTGAAGTCCCAACCTGGTACTAGCAAGGTGTACCTAATAAAGTGGCCAGTGAGTGTATATTCAGATATGTCTGAAAATATTTAACTTTTTTGTTATTTTATGCAAAACAAACATTCTCTAAACAACATTTTTATTTTGCATTTAGAAGAAATGCCATCATAAAACAAAACTTCTGGTTTACTCAAAGGCGTAACTATAAACTGTAAAATCCAAGTGCTCTCTTATTTTTTTTCTATACAGATACCCGCATACATATATACATTTTGTTCAGTAATGCACACATTTTAATTAGTAACCCAGCCCACACACTCTGTGCCTCCACACACACACAGACAGACAGAACAGAACATAAGCTAAATCATAGACGACAAAGGTTATACAAAGAGTAATGAACTGATACGTGTGTATATATGATTAACAGTGGGCCTAGTTGATGTAGTCAATCTTAACACTGTGCTAAGCAACGTGTCATTTTTTTTATATATTGTGTAAAAATAATATTGCCTTACTGAGAAATATCAAGTGTTATGCTGCCATAGCTGTGAAACCAGCATGTTCATGTTTTAATGGAAATGTCTTAAGCTCTCATGATATGTGGTGTCCGAAATGCATTTTAGCTTGTGCCGTATGTTGCTGCTCCTCGCTATTCTCTCATGTAGCATTTACTTCTCAATCTGTCTCGAAATTCTTTCAAAAAAAATGCACAGGGGGCCGAATGCCTGTCTGTACACGCAAAGCTGACAAATGCACACGATATACATAGACATTTGAATCTTCTGTACGTTTAGTCCTGTTATGTGGCTATATTTTTAGAGCAGTTCGGTGTCTGTTTTTTCAACAAATGATGTGTTGCCTTATGAATGCACACCGCTGAGCATTATAAAGAACTTGATTCAGGTTTGTTATTGAACCATTTGTACGGTTTGCTATTGGAATCGACTGAATTCGTCATACCTCAGATGATTGTCATTTTCAGCGTTTGCTTTTTTGTTCTGTTTTCTTCAATTGAATAAAGATAGCTACTCTGCCCGGATGATGTATGATGGTTAATGTATTGTTTGGGCTGGAAATATATTTGTGCTTTAGTCTGGCTAAAAGTGTGTGCTGTGGACTTGAGTTGTTCCGTCAAAATAGGTTTCAGCTTTTCAAGCTTCATTAATCTCAAGGTCAGGGGCAGACTGGGTAAAAATTAACCAAATAGCCATAAATGGATTATGGATTGCTGTTAAGATGTTTTGACTACTGTGATATTGATCAGCAGGACGCACACACGTATATTATTTACACAAATGTATACACATACTACAGTTCAAACATTTTGGCTTATTAATTAAAAAGAAAAAAACATTTGTAATGTTACAAAAAAATCTGTTTAGAATTATTATAAATTATTATTATTATAAATAATTTATTTTATTTTATATATGTACACTTAATAATATTTTTAAAAGATCGAATCGAATTCGAATTTTGTTCATCAACTAATCCTGAAAAAAGTGTCATTTTTGTACAAAAATATGAAGTCAAACAACGTTTTTTAACTCTAATAGTAATGACACTGATAATAATAAAATAAATAATAATAATAATAATAGTTAAATCAAGCATCAAATCAGTGTGTTATGATTTATAAAGGATCGTATGATCTCAAAGACTGCTGAAAATCCATTGAAAATCAATTGATTTGAATGATATTTCAGAATATTACTGTTTTACTTTATACCTAATCACATATTATCCTCTTAAGGCCCAAGGTGTTTGTTTACATGCATTTTTTATTTCTCTTTGGGCTTATTGGAACCTAATTAGAATAAAAATCTAAGTATCATATTTTGATATGATGTACTTTTAGAGAAAATGATGTCCATATATGTAGAGTCGTGGTCTGAATTTACATTAAACACTTTATCCCGAGTTTTCTTTTATTCATATTTAACATAGAATTTTTTTTTTTAACTTGCTTTGACTATCAGAGAGTAAAAACAACATTTTTTCCTATTTTGGACAGTTAAAAATAGGGTTTGGGACATTTCATATGCTGCAAAACAGTTGCAGGATGACACTGTATGTCTGTAACAGAATATAAAACATTCAAAGTATTTGAAATGGCCACTTAAGAGCTAAAAATGTGCTGTCCACGTATGTGGACACTCGGGCCATAGGAGGTTAAAGCAGGGATGTCAAACTCAATTCCTGGAGGGCCGCAGCTCTGCACAGTTTAGTTCCAACCATGTTTCAACACACTTACTGGTAGGTCTCAAACAAGCCTGAAGGTCTCAATTAGTTTGATCATTTGTGTTTAATTAGGGTTGGAACTAAACTGTGCAGAGCTGCGGTTCTCCAGGAATTGTTAGAGCAAATTTGTTCCTCCAGTTTGAAAAGAAATTTTAAAGCTACGTCACGGCCATGAGATCCTTGTGTAAATTTCAGCGTGGAGACTGGATGTCTGTACCGGCCGGTACAAAGTGACATCATTGGGTTTTCAGTATTAATTCAAGAGAAAGAATTGATTTGAACCAATCAGCTTCCTGTATTATGAAGGAGGTGCAACTTCATTAATATGCATGATATAGCTTTGAAGACTGTTTTTACCTGTTACAGTGTTCAGAGAGACACCACGTTGTGTTGCCAACCCTAATTAAAACAAGTAGAAGAAGAAGAATTGTTTGGAGACATGGGTCATCAGTGTGGTGTTTATAAATGTGCTGCAACGAAGGTTTTGTTTCCAATTCCCTGTTATGAGAGAGCAGCTGGACTCACGTGTGGATTACAGTGGTCTGCTAACACGTGACAAAAATACGTTTGTAAGAAACATTTTTTACCAGATAATCAGCTGAAGTTCACTTAATCTCTTTGGCCACTCGACACTCCTCCCTGAACAAAGCTGGACTCACCCACTTTCCTGGCTTTTTTCAAACTAGAGGTGTGAAAACACCCTACTCACTTATCAGCAAAAAATGATATCAGCAGTTGTATTTAACAGCCTATAAATCATTATCGGTTTTCAAATCTAAACTTACTGGTTCTATATCTGCTCAAATTTCAATATCGTTGCATCATCAATCATAAATACAGACGCATTTAAAAAAAACCTGAATATCATGGTCAAGTTCTTTACTTTTTATGATTTCATTAAAAAAATAGAAGTTTGCTTGGTTGTTTGTTTTCATTCTGATTGTTACAATTAACAGCTTCTGAAAATATAATATTTAATATCCAAAACAAAAAGTGAATATTTTCTCAAGGATAAGTCAAAAATAGATTTAGAAAATGTTCAAGATCTTCAAAGTATTTTCAGTCATGAACTCAATATTAGGTTGCATGGGGCTCTTTTTGCATGAATTACTGCTTTCATCTGTCGTGGATGTGATTGCAGAGCTGAGTGTTTATTGAAGTCCAGGTTGTTTTGATAGCAGCCTTGAGCTCATCTCTATTGTTTGGTTGTATGGGTATTATTTTTCTCTTGACAACAGATTCTTAATGGGGTTCGGGTTGGGGGAGTTGGCAGGCCAATCAAGCACAATAAAATCATGGTCAGCAAACCAGTCAGAAGTAGTTTTGGCACTGTGGGCAGGTGCAAAGTCCTGCTGCAAAATAAATTGGCATCTCCAAAAAGCCTGTCAGCAAAAGAAAGAGTGTGTGAAGTGCTGTAAAATCTCTTGGTAGACGCTGAATTGACTTTTGACTTGATAAAGCACAGTGAGCAACACCAGCAGACCCACGACCTCAAAAAACATCAAAGACTGAAAACTTTTTAATACTGACCTTCAAGCTTCTTGTATTTTGTGGCTCTCCAGCTCTTTCAGCAATGACCTTCTGTGGCTGAGACCTTCGGTATCTTTCTCGTAATGGTGGTAGCATCTCAAGCTCAAAATTAAACATGATTTTTTTGGAGATAATTAATTTTTTTTTATCTTCCTATGTCTTAACAATCCTAATTAAAACAAAAAATACTCTTTAAATCTGTCTATATAAGTGCAATGAATCTCAAACATAAGAAAATTTGGTGTTTTTGCATTAATAAAAAATTAAGAACATGATAAGGATGCGCCTGTATGGATTATTGTCGATATAGAAATGTTTCAATTTGAGCAGATAGGGATAAACGAGAAGGCTGCACAATATTGGAAAAAGCTGATTTTGCAATATTTTATTTTTCTACAATAAATATTGCGATATGAAGACGGTTTCACGAGAGTGACTGTTTTTAAATAGCTCTATTTAACAGTTTTCTGGGGAGTCTAACAGTTCAGGTACAGAAATTGAATAATCACAATGCAAAAAAAAATGCTTTTCTTACTTTGTTTTGTCTTGTTTCTAGTCCAAATATAAAAAAAATTCTTAGATAAAGTAAAAAATATTGTTTAGTTTTCACTGTCAGAAGAAATAAGTGAAAATTAAGATGTTTTTTTTTTTGCTTGTTCCTTTCGGACTACTTTTGGATTACATTTAGATTACTTTTGCATCTGATTTCACAAATATTGACGTTGAATAATCCTATACTATTTTAACAGAGAAAATAATCCCTTTAACACCAACAAGAGCCTCAGCAGCTTCTTTTTGAAGTGCAATCAGATAAAACTCAAAACCTTAACACGAATCAACCTCACCGTTAGTGTTTGCTGATAGTAATACTGAATAAAAATTACAATTTGTAATTTTAAAACAGGCGCATGGTGGCGCAGTAGGTTGTGCTGTCGCCTCACAGCAAGAAGATCGCTGATTCGAGCCTCGGCTGGGTCAGTTGGCGTTTCTGTGTGGAGTTTGCATGTTCTCCCTGCGTTCACGTGGGTTTCCTCCGGGTGCTCCGGTTGCCCCCACAAGTCCAAAAACATGCGGTACAGGTGAATTGAGTAGGCTAAATTGTCCGTAGTGTATGAGTGTTAATGTGTGTGTATGGATGTTTCCCAGAGATGGGTTGCAGCTGGAAGGGCATCCACTGCATAAAACATGTGCTGGATAAGTTGGCGGTTCATTCCGCTGTGGCGACCCCAGATTAATAAAGGGACTAAGCCGACAAGAAAATGAATGAATGAGTCTGGCCATTCTCCTCTGACCTCTGGCATCTACAAGACATTTGTGCACACAGAACTGCCGCTCACTAAATATTTTCTCTTTTTTTTTTGTAAACCCTAGAGATGGTTGTGCATGAAAATCCCAGTAGATCAGCAGTTTCTGAAATACTCAAACCAGACTGTCTGGCACCAACCATACCATTTTCAAAGTCTCTTAAATCACCTTTCTTCCGCATTCTGATGCTCAGTTTGAACTGCAGCAGATCGTCTTGACCATGTCTACATGCTTAAATGCATTGATTTGCTGCCATATGATTGGCTGATTAGAAATTTGCATTACCAAGCAGTTGGACAGGTGTACCTAATAAAGTGGCCGGTGAGTGTACTTTACGTTTATTATACGTTTGTATAATAATAAACTATAATATCTAATATCTATAATATCTAATCACTAAAATAAATAATCCTGTTATTCAGCCATGCTGTTAAAGGACATGATTCATTCATCATAAGCGTCGTACTTACTTAGGCATAATAATCTCCAGTTCACATCACAACAGGAAGTTGTCTTCAGTCTCATCTCTCAGGGTTGGAATGGAAAACAAGAACAAACTGTAACCTACAATGCAAGGGGTCCATTAGTGTGATGTTAGAGCGAAGCGTACGACAGACTAGCTTAACTACATCACCGACAGCCATGCTGTGGAGAAGGCCTGATGCATTACGGAGGCCGGGTCAACACCACCGCAGTCTTAATGTACTGGGAAGAGCAGGCGTCCAGCGAGCAGCAGATAGAAACTCTCCGGTCTCTGCTAAGTGGATCCAGAATCAGCAGGACCCCGGCGGATGGCCAAAGCAGATCAGGCAATTTGGCGAGTGGTGCGCACTTAGCAACTCTGCAGGAGGCTGATTGAATCTGTGTAGCCCACTCGCACAGTCCTCTTTGCAGGACATTGTAAGTAATTGCCCATGAGCCTCTGCTCCCCTGCGCTGGATCTTCAAGCCAATTAGGCCTATCAGAGCCACCCAGCCTGACCGTTTAATGCCTGAGCTTGCTTGTTGACCTTTAGCGGTGCGTGTTTTGAAAGAGAGGTCTGAAGGAGTTGGCGTTTTCATGGCATCTCAAGGGCTGTCAAATGAGGGATCATGATTCTTGATCTTGCGCTGCAAACAGTTCAGGGTTCAATTATTGATTGTCGGTGCAACCTAGACTGTACTAACTGATTTCAAAATAATGACATAGATAGGTCAGGTTAATGGCGAGCAAGTCGAGAGGTCTTAAAAATGCGGATGTGTTTAGCGCAGATATTTCCTATAAATTTTTCTTTGTAAAAAGTTAGATGACAAAGTAAACATTCTACCAAGCTATCAAATATGAATATACTTTAATAAATAAATTGTATATACTAATATACACTCACAGGCCACTTTATTAGGTATACCTTACTAGTACCAGGTCAGACCCCCTTTTGCCTTCAGAACTGCCTTAATCCTTCATGGCATAGATTCAACAAGGAACTGGAAATATTCCTCAGAGATTTTGGTCCATATTAACATGATAGCATCACGCGAATCTCCCGTTCCACCACATCCCAAAGGTGCTCTATTGGATTGAGTTCTGGTGACTGTGGAGGCCAGATTTTTTCTGTATATATTTGTCTATGTAAAAAGTTAGATGTCAGAGTAAACATACTATCGAGATATCAAATATGGGTGAAGGAGTACTTTGCATCAGGGATGGGGAGACAACTCCAAAAGAGTCAATTTCTCGACTCTCAGTGGACCCAGTACTGGAATCGACTCAAGGACAGCAATCGACTCCCAGAGTGAAGCAGATACCCTCCTGAATGAAGCAGATAAATGGTACAGTATTTACATTTCGTGACTACTAGTACTTTAGGCTATTATAAATAATGCTGCGGGATGAATTTACTTTCACTTTCAAATTTCTATAAACACCTTTTTGCAATTTGGTTTTAAAGATGATCTGCCTGTGATGTCAGGTTTGCTGTGTTATAAATCAAATATAGCTATGTGTGTGAATTTGGAGTGGATCAACGTCTTACATAAGCACTGCAGGTAAAATTGCGATGTTATGTTATTGGTTGCTGCTATAGGATATGCTCAAGTAAAAATTTTAACCTATGCCTATTTCACAAATAAATCAATTAATTAATTAAAAAACATCATATGACAAAAATCTGACAATATGTGGTCGTGTTTTTGAATATTTAAATAATAAATTGCTGTTTTAACTTTCTGTCTCCAAGATTATAATGTTATTTTCTAAATTATTTAAACTAGACAATTACAATATGCTGTATAGGCTGATAACTATTTTATTTTGGCTTTAATCTTTGCGCTATTTTAAGTGAATGTAAATAAAGCCGATTTCACCGACTCCAAAATTGCAAGTTGAGAATCGAATTCAACTCCAAAAAACCCAGAACTGAACACCCCTACTTTGCAACCACGCAAAAAGAAAGTACCTCCAAGTTTTTTCATAATCTGAGGTAAATTATCCTTTGTTGTTCTCAAAGTAGCTGCAAAATGCAAAATGATTTTCTAAGGCCAAAAGCATCTGAAAAGTATGGAAAGCACAATAATGGGCCTTTTTTCCATTCATTATTGGCAGGACTGAGAAGGTAACTGTTTTCAATTCAATTCATCTTTATTTCTATAGCGCTTTTACAATGTTGATTGTGTCAAAGCAGCTTAACATAAAAGTTCTAGTAAATTGAAACTGTGTCAGTCCAGTTTTCAAAGTTTACTGTGGTTTAAATTTCACTGCTGGTCCAAACACTGAAGAGCAAGTCCATCGATGCCCAGCTCCACAAGTCCCAAAACAAGCAAGTCAGGGGCGACAGTGGCGAGGAACAAAACTTCACCAATTGACAAAAGTAAAAGGAAAAAAAAATTTAAGATGTATTTAACTGCAGACTACAAAATGCATGCTTTAAAAAAGTAATCGGTAATCTATTTCTAGATTACTGTTTTAGAAACTTCATCTAAATACTTTGGAATACTTGAATAACGTGCATTTAAAATGTCAAAATATCAATAACCAACAAGTCTTTGTTTGAGAGTTGATAGCCGGGGTTCCCACGGGTCATGGAAATTATGGAATTTCATGGAATTTTGAAAGGGATTTTTTTTTGTCAAATTCATGGAATATCGGGGATTTTTTGTCACTTTAACTGTTTTCATTTATCAAAATGTCATTTTTCTAAACCATTTTCTAATTCACGTCTTTTGCTGTGCTTAGGCTCAGCTCCATCATTAACTGGCAATCTCTTACATCAAATGCAGTCACCAGACTTACATGCCAGGTAATATACATTTTAGCTTTGGCTTTAAAATTACCATTTCAAATATTAGATGTTTAAAAAGTTAGATGAGGGAAGTACTAAACCTTAAGTTTGTAAACCTACTTCCGAGCTATCACATATGAGGGAGCACTTCACAACCACACAAAAAGTAAGTACCTCAGATTAGTGGATATTAAAGTCCTGCAAATTAATTTTCAGAAGCTAAAACCATTAGAAATTATGGAAAGCACAACAAAGGTCTGTTTTTTTTTTTATTAATTATAGGTCATGGAAATTCAGCTTTTTAGTCAGTGAACGTGAAGGACTTGGTTTTGAGTGGCAACCCTGGATAACTGATATGTAGGCCGATATAAATTTAAATCTTGATATGAATTTTCCGTTAGGCTGATTACAAAAATGAAATCCAAACAAATACAGCGGACAATTGAATTTGTTTTCAAACTCTGATTTACTTAATTGATATATCACTATTTATGATTTCTAGCTGAAATGTCCTTGCTGTCTCATAAAATGCTAAACAAGTCGAAAAAACTAAATAATAAAATAAATGTAATAAGCCTACCCATAGCTCCTGATGAAAGATTAGCAGAGTCAGAGTTTCCCGAGCTGTGACATACCTATTATAGTACAATGTATTGTTGGAGAAACTATAGATAGTCACCTAAACACTGAACAGAATTGTTTAAATCTAGATAGTCAAACTTTGGACTGATACAGATCATCATTTCTATTTGAAAGCCGATAAATTAAAATCTCAATATGAGTTTTGTTTAAAAGTTTCAAATAGATACACTTTACATTACATTATTTACTCAACCTTCACTTATTCCAAACCTGTTTGAGTTTCTCTCTTCTGTTTAAGACAAAATAAGTTATTTTCAAAGATGTTGTGTAACCATTGACTGTGTGTGAATTCATTTATTATATGGATGTAAATGGTTACAGGACATTTTTCAAAATATCTTCTTTTGTGTTCAACAGATAAAGGAAACTCTAAAGGTATGCAAGCACTCAAGAGAGAGTACATAGTGAGTCAAAAGAGATTTAGAGGAAGTGGATGTAGGGTTAGCCTAAATCAATCCAATAGTCACACAGGTTCAAAATCCTTAATAAGAATAAACTCAAGACGACGGGGTTAGATGTCTGAATGTGTGGTTTACATAAGGAACAAGCTCAGTCTGCTGCACATCATTAGCCCACACAGGAGAAAATGGCATATATGGGCACAGGTGCAGTTAATATAGGCAGCAAGATGGATCTGATTGGTTAGTGGAGCTTGGGACTTAAGCCGTGGTCACACTGGACTTTTCTCCCCATAGAATTCCATTCATACGCACGCGAATGCGTCAGACCGGAAACCCAAGGTCATGCGTTGAGTTTCGCAGGGCTGCTGTGCAAAGTTCAAGCTTGGTGAACTCTGACTTGCGAAATCGCATCACTTGACTGCGTGAGACCAATCCAGGATCAAAACATGACCTCTCTGAACAAAAATTTAAAACATGGAGCAATCGCTCGCTTTTTTTAATGTCTAATCATCTTGTTTAATCTCAGTTTAAAGCCGCGGTCACAGTGGACTCAAAAGTTCGCAACATATAAAAAGTAAAAAAACGAAATCTTACCTATGAAATGTTCTGCCTTTGCACTTCGTTTGCTCGTTATTACATCCGTACACAGCGCTAAAGTCCAGCATCTTCACATTGGCACACGGTCTTGACTAGTGCAGTTGAATGGCATTTGTCCTGGGAGCACTGTACAAATGTGGCGGCACTATTGACGCATGCTCAGGGTCCGTATGTGATATCTAGTGTATATATATCTATGCTCAAGCGGTTCCAAACCTTTGTTAATTCTTTATTCTGTTAAACACTAAATAATATATTTGACTTCCATAGTAGGAAAAACAAATACTATGGATGTCAATGATCACGTTTCCAGATTTCTTGAAAATATATAGTTTTCTGTTCAACAGAAGAAACTCATAAAGGGTCTGAACAAGTAAAGGATGAGTAAACAAAGTCAAAATGTCCAGTTTTGGGTGAACTATCTCTTTATAGCAGTTCCTTTTATGCTGCATTTAGCTATTTTTTTCAACAGTAAATTGGCGTAAAGCATAGCCTAAAGTCATGTTTCCCGGAAAACTAAGAAGGCTATGCTTAAAACAAGAACAAATCTGCCTGTGAGGTCAGAAAAATAACCTTGTTTTCATTTTTGAATTTAGCCTTTCATTTCTTTTCTGACTGGCACACATTTAAGTACAGCTATAAACTCTGGATACTCCTTTCTTTCTTTCTTTTCTTTTTTTTTTACAGGGCTCAGTTGCCTTCATTAAACAAATCTCAAGTAATCAAGTAACCACATCTAAACAATGTTTAGTCATCTCTACCTGGGAAAATACTTCAAAAATACTGAGTAAGTAACTGATTTATTGCAGTGCTAGCATTGAAACAACTGTAAAGCGATGGTTTCAAGCCATTGTATCCACACATATCCATCATTTTTCCTAAGTGTTGATAAAATCTGACTGCATATTATGTTAAAACAGCAGGCATTATACATTCTGTTGTGTTGTTTTAGATTTATAGGCTATAAGTTCACCCACATAGAAACTTGTAGTCTTCAACTGAGGCTCATGCTGTTTTTCTATTAATACTGCAAGTAATGCTATGAAAAACTATTTGTCCTCTGTGAAAAAAAATCTCCCCTCCTCTTTCTCTCTCTCTCTCTACCTACGTTTTCTGCCAGGAGACAGAGCTGGAGTTCGTGGGCAGAGACACCTCTGGACCTAAAAGGAAAAACTGCAGACAGCGAATGATTCCAGGTCTGGGAGAAAAATGTTGTAGAGGCTCTCAAAGGGAAAGCGAGCAACGTGGACGAAAGGGAAATCAGAGCGCGCGCGCGTGCCATCTGTCGGTCAGTTACAGAATGACGCATTTAAATAAGTCTAAATCGATTCATTTCAAACTTGAAATTTTTATGTTTTTATCATTTGTTCGAGTAATTAGTTAGTTGAGATAATTAACAAGTAATTAAATTCCTAAATATGTAATAAAACAAATAATTTTATGTTATGAGTTATAAATTTAACGTATTTATAGACAGGGTTTCTGCAGGTTTCACCAAGTCAAATTTAAGACTTTTTAAGAACTTTTTAAGACCCTGAAGAATGAAAATTCAGACTTACATAGGATTAAAAGCTAAGGATTTTTTAAATGGCTAAGCAAAAAAAATATGTACTTTGCCACATCAAACAATAAATTATAGTTAGTTAATTCATTAATTATTTTTGTAATAATTAGTTATTTTATATTTCTTGTATTTGAAGTAATCTGTCAAAATAAGCAGATCCTAGCTGTATCTCTTCAAAAGCTAAATGTATGCACAACAGGCTGTTATAATATTAGTTATGAATCTAGTTTGGCTGAAACTTTTATTGAGATGTATTGTTGGTGATTGGATGTGTGTGTTGGATCGATTGGGTAGCTTTTCATTCAGTCATTTTTCTTCAGCTTAGTCCATGATTTATCAGGGGTTGCCACAGCGGAATGAACTTCCAACTACTCTGGCATATGTTTTACGCAGGGAATGCCCTTCCAGCCACAACCCAGTACTAGGAAAGGTATAAGCAAAGGAAAATGGACACCAGTTTAAAATGATTTAAGACCTACAAGAGAATAATTCAGTGAATTTAAGACTTTTTAAGGCCTAAAATTGTGTTTTTAAAATTTAAGACTTTTTAAAACTTTTTAATACTTTGCGGATACCATGATAGACAATCAGTTAAAATAAAATGTACAAATTCAATATTTATGATTTAAATTAATTGATATTGAATACCCTAACAAAGAAAATGTATCTAAAATGTGTAACACACACACACACACACACACACACACACACACACACACACACACACACACACACACACACACACACAATATTTGTTAAATATAATAATAAATCATACAACATTAACTTGAATAAATCTAATTATAATTATTCAATTAAGTATAATTATTAAATCAATATTATATACATTTTTATTTTAAAAGATTCCGGTCACATATGTAATGTACAAATCCAAGTACAACATTGTTTACTTTTTTTTTTTTTTTTTTTTACTTTATTTGAGTTTATTTGAGTAACATATTTTCCCTCTTCCATTTCACATACGTTTCACATTCATATATACCACAGCATACATTTCCATACAGTTTCTCGAGTCTTCCAGGTGATACAAGATTTACCAGAAAACCTTCATTAAGTATGCAAAATGTTTCAAACCATCTATTCCAAAACAAAACAACAACCCAATCTTTCCCTTGTTACTCCCTTAAATTCAGCCTCATCTCTAAAAAAATGTGTAGTACAAGATACAGGTTTTGTGCATTTCCCTATAATCCATTAACATTGCTTTTATTGTAATGCCAAGTTAGACATACCTAAAACACTAGTAACTAGTAAAAAACAGAAACACATCCTAATAAAGTGATTCAAAAGTGTTTGGTCTTTAAAAAAAGAAACTTTCCACCTACTTTACCACTTCTACTGCTTCACCACACAATAAAAACATATTTCTGAACACTAGAACTTTAAGAAAAATAGATTTTAATACCCCATCATTTTGATTGGGTATAGCAAGGGTTACAGGATGTTACATGACCTTTGCCCTCTGCTCTGTATGGCCAAACATCAGACAGGCACCACTAGTGCATAGTTTCCGCACCTGCCTTCATAAAGGCCACATAAAGCATCGAGAGGTGAAAAGACTGTAACATGATGAACCAAACACACTCTCAGGTGAAAAATCCAGACACTGGACCAGTTAAAGTCAAATTTAACCAGATAAAAAGCATCAAATGTATGATTTTTAGGGGAAATGAAGTGTATATTTTACAAGAAAATACTGTCAAATTGAAAACTTTTATTTTGATGTTCCTGAATTAATTATCTTGCTTTAAACGAGAATTAATTTGCAAATTGGGATGGTAAAGTCCAGTGCTGCCTCACGCTGAGGTGTAAATACTAGTTGGTAAGTTTCACCTTGAGTGTTAACCAGCAGCGACATGATGTTTACTTGCTGATATCATTGATCGCTCCCTGTTTACTTCTTTCGTCACCCTCAAGTGGCGTCCCCTGCTGGTCAGACTCAGGTTGGTTGCGACAGCTCTCATTCGGCCGGAGGGGCGGGACGTCACTGTCAGGTCTCCTTGATGTGGTTGTCCTGCACCTTCAGGCCCTGTCAGGGTCAGGAGGCCGGAAGAGGCTCCTCACAGTGTCAGAGACCTGCCACGCGCCCGTTGCCCTCTCCGTCGAAGAGCTGTCGTCAGTGTCAGCATCAGCTGGCCACAGGGGAATCTGCCCCCTGCTGTCAGCTGTACTGCACTTTTCACCTGCTGTGCTTCGCTCAAGGCCGTTTCATCATTGGTGGTTCAACAGCTACCTGACCGAAGTCAACCTGGGATAGGACCTGCTGGTCCATATCAACCTGTTGTTGACCTTGGTGGTGATGGTGGTGGTGGTGATGACGATGGTGGCCGCCATGTCTGTGCCTCTCCGCCTCTCCTTGATGCTCATGATGACCATGTCCATGATGACCATGATCTTGACGAGGTTCTTCTTCTACTGGTTTATTCACTTCTTCTGTGGCTTTCTTGCATTCTTCAAGTTGCGCTGAACTCTGTAATAACAAGACAAAAATTGCACGTTGAAAGTACAGCCTGCACTGTCAGAATGTTTCGATGTTGTCAGTGCCTGTTTGTTATTTAAAAAATAATCACAAATAACTTCTTAAATTGGGCTGCACGGTGGCGCAGTCGGTACACTCGGCTGGGTCAGTTGGCGTTTTAGTGAGGAATTTGCATGTTCTCCCCGTAGGTTTCCTCTAGGTGCTCCGGTTTCCCCCACAAGTCTAAAGACATGCGGTATAGGTGAATTGGGTAGGCTAAATTGTCAGTAGTGTATGTGTGTGAATGGGTGTTTCCCAGTGATGGGTTGCAGCTGGAAGGGCATCTGCTGCGTAAAAAAATATGCTGGATAAGTTGGCGGTTTATTCCGCTGTGGTGACCCCAGATTAATAAAGGGACTAAACCAAAAAAAAAAAGAATGAATAAATGAATTTCTTAAACTTCTAAGTGCTGTGACACACCAGAGTGGGTTTCACACCAGGTAGAACTCATAAAACTAATTACTAGGCTTGGTTCCTCAAGAACTAATTTCCCCGCGAGCATTTTTTCTGGTTGCTTTCTCACCACCAGCATGAACTCTGTAGAAACACTAGGGACAGCTGTGGCAGTTAGATGGTTAGACAGTTGGACTTTGAGTCTGGTTGGAGATTCCGGGTCCAGGCACCGGCAGGGACTGTAACCAAAACTCTCTTCAACCTTCAATGTATGTAGTATGTACAAATATAAGACTCATAAGGGACTGAGGAGTCACCTCAGGTCCGTCAGAGGCTGAAGCCAGTTGCTGTCTGGCATGATGAAGCAGGGAGAGTGAGGGAACATGTTGGCCATCATTAGGAGATGGGGGAATGAAAACCTCTCCAGTGCCACCACACCACGAGTGGGGATCTTTCAGCCAGTTAAGGATCGGGTAACAGTGAAATTTATTTCCCTCATTCTTCCATCTCTTTTCTCTTACCTCACCATATATTTTCTGTATTTACAGTCTGTGTTTATGTTCTACAAATTCCTCCTTCATTCAACTATGAACCTTTTTTATATAATGAGACATTTAAATGTATTCTTTCGTTATATTATATTAATTTAGTTCTGTGTTTGAAATAATTCACACAAAATAGTCTTGTTGTGGCATGGCGACATCTTGTGGTCAACATCTAAACGTGACATTATTGACTGGAACTCAACCTCGTGTCAAAAGCGCCACTTCCTTACCGCCTTCTTTTCCTTATATGATGTGGAGCGTACTTAATGACCTGCGCATGCGCAAACCAGAAGACGTTCTCGTGTGCATCAAATAATTCTCAAATTATATTCTTTTATTGTACCTTTGTGCTTTTGCGGTCTTGACAGCTACCTAGTAGCGAGTACCATACAAGTGAGTAAATGAAAGTAATTGCATTATTATTTCAAATAGCTTCTACAAAGCAGCCTAATTTCTTAGTGTATGTTAAAACACTATCCCTTTTTGTGAAGTTAAAATGTTTTGATATTCATTTTTATGCACCACAGTAATTAAAACTATATAATACTTGAATACATTTATATTAAATGATAATTATAAATTAATATAAATTAAAATTATACTATAATATATTAAACCGCTAACACGTGGAGCATCACAAAAACAAACTATAGCTTTTAACATTACACATAGGTGATGGTTACCTCCAGGCTGCACTCTCCACAAATACGATCACAGTAGGTATGTTTTATAGCCTCCTCCACATGTGGGTGGCTCAGGATGGTGTAGGGAAGTGACAGATGGTAAGTGAGTCGACCACACCTGGTAGACAAAGATATTCAGTGGCATATTGATAAAGTTATATTCATGTTTGGTGAATTAAACTGAATAGGCCAAACCTGTCATAGACCAAAATGTCATCCTTCTCAGCATTTACTGCCTGCCAGACATCCGGCTGGCTGAGATCTTGGGCGTAGAGGGTGATGTTCAACAGCCTTTCTTGAAGCAGGTGGTGCAGCCGCTGGGACCTTTCCTCACGGTTGTTTACCACCATGTAGGCTATATTTGGATAACCCTGGTTCTCCAGCTTCAGGAGCAAGTCATTAAGCCTTGAAGAATAACATTCAACAAGCTAGATTAGATCAATACGCCTTGTGTAAATGGTACAGAGAGTTTAAGAATGTAGGGTTTGGTGCTCATTAAAGATTGAATTTCAATATAAATGTCTGCACTGACTTTGATGCTTGCTCCAGACAGAACAATCAGCTGGCCTGGAGGTAAGCCACCACTGTCACTTGTCCAAGAGCGTTCTTCATTGGCTCCACATCCCCAACCTTCCACTCGGGAGGAAGTTTACAGCGGGCTCCTTCTGTTTCGCTCTCTGCACTGCAGCCCACCAGCAGGCAGAGAGCCAAGGTAAGGCTGAGTGCCTTCCACATGACTCCAAACAACAGACCCACTAACCTAAACACAAAAGAACAACTGTTTAGACTTCAAAAAACAACATTAATTTTTTCAGAGCAGACACCTGAAGTGTAATATTCTTATTGATAATAATATTATGTAATGTTTCTTATTCTCATTTTTAAGATATATTCATTAGCATATTTAATGACTGATTTGCATTTTTTATTGCCATTTATCATTTCTATTCATTTTATTTTTTCACAGTATTTCCTATAATATTTTTTATTCTGGAGAAAGTCTTAGTTACAATTTTTTCAACAAATAATAAGGTCAAAATTATTAGTTCCCTTAAGATTTCTTAAAGTAATTATAAGGCCTCACTCTTTAAAAAAAAATTGGGCTTGTTCAAACTACAATTCTTGAGATTTCATTGGGACAACTTAATTTGTTTATGTTCAATTCACATAAATTTGTTAAATCTGTTAAGTTTAATTGATTTGTGTTGGGACAACATAAATAAATTTCTTCACCAGCATTTTTTACAGTGCTCCTCTGAATTTTTTTTCTTCCAAATATTTACCAAGTGATGTTTAATGGAGTAAGGAAATTTTCACAATATTTCCTTTAATATTTTTTATTCTGGAGAAAGTCTTATTTACAATTTTAAAACGAATATTAAGGTCAAAATTATATCCCCCTTAAGTGTTTTTTTATGAGATATGTTTTCGTTTTTTTTTTTATAAGAAAAAAAAACACTGTTGTCTAGTGACTTGCAATGCCTAATTAATGTAACATACCTAGTAACCTAATAACATTAAGCCTTTAAATTGTACTTTAAGCTGAATACTGGTATCTTACAGCACAACTAGAAAAATATTATACAGTTGAAGTCAGTATTAGCCCCCCCTGTTGTTTTCCCCCACTTTCTGTTTAGCGGAGAGCAGATTCTTTCAACACATTTCAACACATAATAGTTTTGATAACTCATCTCTAATAACTGATTTCTTTTATCTTTGCCATGATGACAGTACATAATATTTTACTAGATATTATTCAAAACACTTCTATACAGATTAAAGTGACATTTAAAGGCTTAACTTGGTTAATTAGGTTAACTAGGCAGGTTAGGGTAATTAGGCAAGTTATTGTATAATGATGGTTTGTTTTTTAGACTATCGAAAAAGTATAGCTTGAAGGGGCTAATAATTTTGACGTTAAAATGTTTTTAAAAAATTAAAAACTGCTTTTATTCTAGCTGAAATAAAACAAATAAGACTTTCTCCAGAAGAAAAAATATTATCAGACAAACTAAAAATTTCCTTGCTCTGTTAAATAACATTTGGTATTTATAAAAGAAAAATAAAATTAAAGTGGGGCTTATAATTCTGACTTCAACTGTATACTGTCTTTATGACAAAGACAAAAGAAATTAGTTATTGGAAATTAAACTATTATGTTTAAACATGGTTTGAAATAATTTTCTCTTTGTTAAACAGCACTTAGGAAATATTTCAAAAAAATGTCACAGAAAATATTTATTTTTATTTTAATAACATTGTATTTCATATTTTCTTAAATTAAACTGATATATAATAAATTATTTTCCCAATGATGGGTTGCAGCTGGAAGGGCATCCGCTGCGTAAAACATATGCTGGATAAGTTGGCAGTTCATTCCGCTGTGGCGAACCGAGATTAATAAAGGGACTAAGCAGAAAAGAAAAATAGATAAAATAGATATGCAGCTGTGCACTATAATCGTTTGTTTATCTAATCACATCCATTCTATATTAGCCATATAACATTTATGTACATGACTGTTAGGCTAATAAATACCTGTAATTATGGTAATTAACCCAAATGTACTTATCAAAATCAATGAAAGCCAGATTGGGTCAAGATCCACAGTCCACCCAGGTAATGTAAATTTACAACATGAGTTATCAGAGCCAGACTGGTGCACAGATAATGCATTCAAACCTACGTAATTGCCTAACAATATTAAATATTATTATAGATAATGCACTAACACCCACACAACTGCATTTTAAAACATCAAGCATCGAAACATAAAACAATATATTTTAATAAAGCATAACTAGATGATCTTACAATAAATCTGAAAACAAGAAAAATAAAACTTTAGATTGGGGAGCACAATTTCTTTATTAACTAAAGGTTCTACAGTAAAAACGTACCTCTTCACAATCAATGCTTATTGGGAATAAGTTAATAGTTGTTTTAGTAATTAGGGGATCTATGATCATGCAGAAAACTGTATTCATATGTGCATTATAAGCAATAAACAGCCAATATGTAAGTAGTATTCTAAGTAGTTATTAATGAATGTGTTTTACTGGTGTTTTACCAATGTGTCGTAGCTGTAAAGTACACTTACTTGTTTTCTTTGAGGGTCCTCAGCAGCGATACTTTCTGAGCTGGTTCTTGACAAAAACAACCCTCCTCTCACACGGCTCCTCCTATTTATACTCCTCTTGTTTTTCCTGACTAAAAGCGGGGCAAAGGTCCCTCTGTCCTTGTTTCGAAAACTTTAATAACTCACGTATTCGCCACAAAAGTTACACGCATCAGCAGTATATCAGTAACCTCTGTAATGTGTTTTAAATACAAAAGTTAAAGCTTTGAGCTGAAAAAAAGCCGAAAGATTAAGTGGATTAGTTATGTATCACTGCCAAAGTCTGCTTTGATTTAATTTTATTTAACTTGTATTTAATTTTCTACGTTTTTAATGTCTTTGTCTGAGTCTTATATGTGGAAAAGCAATAATTAGCAGCAAAATATAGTTTTGTTTTTACCAAAAAGTCTCCAGGCAGCAAACGGTTAAATCTCACTGCATTCCAGACTTCTGTTTCCCTAGAGAAGTGAAAAGGGGGCGTAGGGTGCAACATTGAAATGAAATTACAAGCAATTAAGTATGAAAGCACTGTGTACAGGGTTATTAAAGCATTAACTCTTAACAAATCATTGATTAATGTGCACATATTTGCATGCTCCTCTTAACATCCTTTATTTTTTGTTTGTGCAGCAGTGCACAGCTGTTTCAGAGTCAGCACTTTTTTCCTGCTGAGATCAAACTTTGAAGCTTCCTGTCTCTGTGCTGAACTTTCATAAACACCCTGTTTTTACATTTCTGTAAGACGGAACAATGATAGATAAAACATATTACCCTGGGACACAGTGTTTAAAACTTACATAAACATTCAAAAAACATCACATTGTCTGTGTCCTTTGTATCTGAGTTGTTTTCTGATTTATCAATGAGTTAATTTACATAATCAAATCTCATGACCTGGAGGACGTTTTGACCTCCTAGAGATGTACTTTAGATACAGTTAACACCCATTACTGATTACTGCAAGCTAATGGTTAACTTTAAAGTATTATGAAATCACTCAATGAAATAAAAGAAACCTTAAAACTTCATACATGTCCTTAAAAACAATATACTAGGCTCACCAGCCACTTTAATAAGTACACCTTGCTAGTACAGCTGATTTGGTGTAATTCAAGAATGTGCTAAAATGTTCCTCAGAGATTTGGTCTATATTGACATGACAACATCATGTATAGGTTGCTGCAGATTTAACGACTGCACATCCATGATTGGAATCTCCAGGTTCAGCACATCTCAGAGGTCTGATGAAAGATCTGGTGACTATAGAGGTCATTTGAGTTTATGAACTCACTCTCATCTTCAAAAAACAGGCTGAGATGATTTGATATTTGTGACTATATTATCCTGCTGGAATTATGCACCATCCATCATAGTGGTCATAAAAGGATGGACATGATCAACAACAATACTCAACAAAGCTTCAATTCTCAAATGGTTGGCTTCCAAAGTGTGTCAAGAAAAAAATCTTTCACAATCTGTTATTAGAGGACAGAATGGAACCATGGTTTCATGTTAAATGCACCAAAATCTTCCCTACCATGTGAATGTCACACTACTCATCAGTTTCTTTCCACAAGCTGTTAGAGCCCAATAGACAATCACCTTACCCACCTCTAAAAATCCACAATTGCAGCTCCCAAAACCCCCACCACACCACACAAAAACCTCAAAACATTATGCAATTCTGAGCGTGCCTCATACAGGTGAGTGGGCTTGACAAACCACCTGTAGAAAACAAACTCTTTCATCTCTCTGACATTTTGATGGACACATGCAAAAGTTTGCACATTTACCCCAGACACTTTCTTACAATCACTCCATATCTCTTGAAAAGCATTGTGCATTTCTGAGTGTGCTTCACACAGGTGAGTGGATTTAACAAACCACCTGTAGAAACATATATGTACCGGACAGTTTACTTAAAGTGCCATGAAACCACCCTCTTTCGGTTGTGTACCTCAGATTTTTTTCAAAAAATGCTCAGAGATGGGCGTGGGGCGCTGCGAGCAGAGGGAGGAGTAGGCGTGGCCAGCAGAGCAGGTGGAAAAAGAGGGGAGCAAACAAATGTTGTCAGTTGCCTCACAAAATGAGACACAACCCGCAAGGAGACCCATGGTTTTACAGTTTTGTAGGGTTATTTTACAGTTTTAACCCAAAGAATGACCAGTCTGTCAGATGAAAAATAAATAAAGTTTACTGAAGATAGTTTGCAGTTTCATCAGCAGAAGCCAGCTTCAACACTCGCAATGAATTCCTAGGCCACTCAAAGTCAAACGGAATTAACACATAATAATATCCAAATCACTTTAGACAGTATTACCATATAATTATTCAAATAGGACAGCAGTTGTTTTCAATCATCAAGACCTTCAGTTCCACTAGAGGTCTCCATGACCTCTGACCTAGTTTGGTGGCTCCTGAAAATAGAGTTAAAATAGACAAAGAGAGGAGCAAGGACACTGAACATTCTTGCATTAAGCAGTGTGTTAAGTTATTCATTATTCAAAATCATTTCAAAGTTAAATACTTATTCAGATAATCATATTAATAAAGTAATGAGAAAATGGATAAACGTTGATCCATGCTGGAATGGATTGGAAGACAGAAATATGAATCCATCAGTTTACAAAGTTAAAATGCAAAGAAATAAACAGTGAGTACATATTTTATTCATAGTTTCATATACACATAACCACAATTTGTTCTATCATTATAAAGATAATTGTGTTTATATAAACACTATAAATGAGGGAGACTTCTCTCCTCCTGAATCCCCGAGTCTGAATGCAGACACAGTGGATAGCGGTGCAGCAGGTCTCTTGCCCTGTTTATTCTAACCATTAGCCCTGCCAGTAATCTGTATGATTTTAAACACAGCACAGCAGCACGAATATAGGCGATGTGTCTGAATGGTAATAAACTGAACTGATAAAAAAAACAAAGTCCACCATTCTCCAATTCTCGTACAGCTCTCTCGACCCAGTCACTGGGTCTCAGTTTGGCAGGTCTGCCTTACCTTCAGAAAGCATGTGCTCTCATGAATATTTAAGAAGCAGGGTCTTAGAAAACCCGACTATGAATAATAATGGGAAACTGACGCGTCATCACTCTACTAGCAAATTTGCCCTACGTCACTGATTTTGATCCCGCCCCAAAAAATATTTTAAACCTGAAAGATGAAATTAGCTGACAAAAGCTCAAAATTCTCCAGTTTTCCCCACAATTAAAGCTGACAGGTGCTAACGTTGTCTTAATTGATGTGCAACACACGCAATTCTGTTAAAATCTCTAGTACTTCAGGGTGTCTTGAACCTTTAAACTTCATCTTACAAGGACTCGGTAAGGAAAACAATGTTTACTTGTGAATGTACCACACATTCATGTTGCACTACTTGTTTTCTTCAACGTTAAATACCTCTTGCGCAATATCTTGCACAATATTTTTCTGTCTTATGTAATACTTGAAGTCTGTCTTAGGTTATGCGTATAGTTAGGTATTTATAGAAGGCTATATGTATAGTTAGTAGTATAGTTAGATTATCGATCTGGTATGTTAGCTATAGGTTTAAAATGGCTCTTTCATTCAGTGTCCATATTTATGATTGTTTATTTATGTAGCACTGTTCCTGCAAGACACCATATATATTGCGTTCCACTGTCCACATATGTAGCAGAATGACAATAAAGCTCAACTTGACAAAATCAAAGCTAAATAGGGCACTATTTTCAAATCATTTGAATAATCCTGTGTACATTGCATCAGTTTGCTGTTGTTATTTGACACGACTGTCACCAGTGTGCTCTTTTCTTTCCAAGGTTTGCCTGCTGTGTGTTCACAGATGCTTGTCTGCAGACCTCGGCTGAATTAAATGGTTATCTGAGTTCCCAGAATTAAGATACCAGCTCTTCTCACACCAACAAACATGCTACATTCAAAGTCACTTATACTTTTCTTCCTCATTCTGATGCTCTGTTTGAACTTTAGCAGATCACGCCTTGACCACGTCTAAATGTATTGAGTTGCCTTCAAGCGATAAGCTGATTAGATTTTGATAAGATATAGAACAGATGCTTGTGTGTACCTAATATGGCAGTGAGGCTGTTTCAAATCAGTGTATACAGCAACAATTGGAGATTCAATTCTGTTGATCTGTTAGAGTTTTGTTTTTTTCCCCTTGAAGACTGTACAATAATATCTGTTATTTGACAGTTGCCAGTAGCTTGTGATTCAAGGGTGTTTTCTGCTTCTCTTGAAATATTAACTCTACACTTTAACAAAGTGATATTCACTGTCATTTTTAGAAGTCTGAAACAATATATTAAATGACAAATATTAGCGATAAATCCCCAAAATAACAGAAAAGGTACTGTCAGCTCATTGACTGGTTTTCGTGCCCTAATTTACAACCAGATGATGTATAGTTTCAAACTAGAGCTGCCCAATGTATCGTTTCAGCATTGATATTGCAATGAGCACATCTGCAATAATCACATCGCAAGAGATGCAATGTTGAGGCTGAATTAGTTTGCTGGTCAATAGTTGACCAGGAGCTACAGTATTGTATTTAATTACTGTATTTATTTAGAATTTATATTTTAGATTTATGCAACAATAAAAAAGATATATTTTTGTATTGTTTCTAGTCCAATTTATCAACAACATTATTTTAAATCTATTAAATCAAATTGCATAAAATGTATTATATTTTAATAACAAAATATCATTTTACTTTTTCCACTGGCAGATTATTTTGCTTGTTTTAAGGAAAAACTCTTCATTTTGACTTATTTTTAATGAAGTTGGAAACAAAACAATATTTTTACTTGATCTAAGAATTTGTTGATATTTGGACAAGTATTAAAACATATTGGCCCAGTTTCACAAACAGGGCTTAGCTTAAGCCAGGACTAGACCTTAGTTAAATTAGGATATTTAAGCCACATTCAAAAAACAACCTTAGAAAAATACATTACTGGTGTGTACCTGTAGACAAAAAATGACACTGACATATTTTAAGACATCTCACTGCAAGTTATTTTCAGTTGAAACAGCTCAAACATGCAATTTAAGCCATGACTAGCCTTAAACCTTGTTTGTGAAACCAGGGGATTGTCTCATTGTGATTAATTTCTGTAGCTGAATACTATTAGACTCATTAGAAAAGTTTGAAATAGTATATTGAATGAGAAATATTATATATAAATCAAAAAGGTACTGGCAGCTCATTAGCTGGTTTTTGTGCCCTAATTTAAAACCAGACAATGTATAGTTTCAAACTGGGGCTGCACAATATATCGTTTCAGCATACTGAATACTATTCGACTCATTAGAAAACCATAAAATAGTGCTATTCAATCTATCTTGTAAAAACTGTATTCATTGATCGCAGAAAAATTAAATATTGCAATATCACATTTTTCCAATATCGTGCAGCCCTATTTCAAACTAAAAATGTCATTAAAAGTCATCAAAAACGTTTCTCAGAGCAGATCAAGAATCATGAATCACAGTGAAATACAGGCAACTGTTAATTAAGAGATATGTTTAAAGTAAATCATATATATATATATATATATATATATATATATATATATATATATATATATATATATATATATATATATATATATATATATATATATATATAAGCTTAATGTTTAACTACAAAACCTGCAATGTTTGATTGTATTCAATGTAAATGCAAATCTGTTGATGTTTGACTCGTATTTTAAGATCCAAATTAAGATGTTAACATGTTATATTAAGATGAATCTATATTATTTCAGTTTTTGCATGTTTACTTTTACAGTTTATTTTATACTGCTTACGGTTTCAAAGATTAGTTCTTGCTATCTCGGTTTTGCCTCACGAGGTCAGTAGAGAGCTTTGTCGTATAAATGTATTTGTTTATATGGGTGTTTATAACTTTAAAACATAAATACATAATCAAATGTCACATTGTCAAAATAAATAAAACATAAAATAAACATTCAAAAATAAAGAAAAACAATAATAATAAGTTTAAAATAATACAAACAACACATGAACTATATATTGACTTCAAATAAATATTAAGACATTTTTAAGATAAATAATGATAAATAACTTATCACATAAATAAAAATGTAAATACAAAAATAGGATTATTAAATAAACTTTATTTAGATAAATACAAATTAGTAAAAATAATCAAACATTTTCTTAAGATAAATAAAATTGTAATTTTAAACAATTTAAAAACATAAATGCATAAACAAATAAAACAATTTTAAAAATTTAAGAAAATAATAGTAGTAAATAAAATTTGAAAATAATTCAAACAATATATGAAGTATATATTTATTTCAAATAAAAATCTAATAAATAGTGAGACATTGTTTTTAGACATTTATTGTGATTTTTCCCCAAGCTTTAACAAAACATTTAGTTTAATCAAGGTTGTAATCTTCCCTACAGTGACCCTTACCGCAGAAATAAAAACAACAGATTAAATAAAAATAAAATTGCAACAGAAATAGACAAAAATAAAGCAAAATGAAATTTAAAAAAAACTTTACAGTATTGCATACATTTACAACTAGTAGACAATATAAATTGTAAAAATAATTCAAATAAATAAATACCTAAACCAGTTATCTGCCATAATTAAAGTGGTCTTCTACATAAATATGAAACCACACAATAACGTTATTGGTGATTTAATATGATGATTTCCACTCAAGTAACATTCTTCATAGCGAAGGCCCTAACATTTTTTACCTTGTGTGTCAATGATACTTTGTGTTCTGCTACTCTACAAATAGCTTTTTCAACACTGGGTTTTATTTCTAAATTAAAGGCATCATTTAGTGTTTTAAATATGTCCAACAAGCCCAGAATATAAGGGAAAAGTCTGCCTTGTCACTTTTACATGGATCATCAATATCAGGATATATGTGTGAGAGTCTACATGTGTAGTAGGCACGAGATCCATGTTTATCCTGGAATAATGATGTAGTTTCTCCGTTTCTAAACTAGAAGAAGCTTCAGGCGTTTCACTCGCGTTATTGCTAATAGCAGAATAAGCCTCCCCCAGAGACACGCTTCTGTTGTTGTTTCTTTTCTCTGTTTTTTTGTCACGGACGCAAAACAGTCCAGCAAGTATTTACATAATATTCTTTACTAGAACAGAATGAGAGAACTTAAAACACACCACTGGCAGCGCCCGCTATTTGAGTTCGCAGAGCACATCCATTCACCTGTTGCTAGGACGCCATATTGGACGCAGCCTCTCGTCTGCGCTCATCGTGACGTCATTCTCAGCCAGTGACGTCGCGTTCTAAATAAAGCCCGCGCGTTTTCTCTCAGTGTTGTCAGTTGTCAAGGTGTTGCTGTTTGTACTTGACCAAGGTGAGTTCAATACCGACGGTACGAGTGGAGCCACGCCAATTTCACGAAGTCCGCTTCGTGAAGCTTCACCCGGGCCCGTCTGTGCTGTAGTTCCTCGCGGTTTGCGTACGTAAACGCAACATCGCGAGGAATATTACGTGTTTGTTGCTCGAAATGTGCCGCCGAGCAACATTCCGGGCATCCGGCACGGACTGGCGCCCGGTCAGCTCGTGCACTCCCTGGGGCGATGCAGCTCGTGTACCCTAGGCAGGGCGCAATACGGGCTGTGAGGACCCTCAGGGAAACACGGGAGGCCGGTATAGTGGGACCTGCTGCCAGGGTTATGGTGGGTGGGCGCAGCGTGGCCCACTTTAGCTTCTATTTTAAACTATGGTTTTAAACTTTAGTTTACTGTAGTTTAAAATAGACAATAGGGCATGTGCTTGAACTTTTTGATGGTTTGCTTTGTTTTTCAGCAGGCCAGGGCTGTTGAGCAAAGAAGCCTTCGGATCAACACGCTCAAGACAACAGCGATTTATAGTTAGAATCGTTTCTCCGTTTCTCTACCGGTTTGTTGTTTTCAGATGAGTTTGCAAATCAAACACAATAAAGTTCTCTTTCTCAACACCTGAATTGTGTTTTTCTTTGTCTCAGAGCCCACTGTAGTAGCCCACAATGTCATAGGAGTACCATGGCATTGAATGCATTTGGTTGACAATAGTTAAAGTGGTCCAACAAATAAGTAGTTGTTACAAATATACCTTAATTTCTCTCCAGAGTATTAAAAAATGTCTCAATAAAATAAGGGTTTTGAAAAATGTTGATTTCATGCTGAACATTGAAGTTCATTCAACAGCAGAGCTTTATTGAAGTAACATTGATTAAACAGTGGAAAGGTTGAAACTTCAACAGTATATCTGAATCAGGTCTGCATCATCAAATAATGTTATTTTCAATAATAGAAACAGATTCAAGAACACAGTGTTACTGAGAACTGATGATTAACTGTTAACAGGCACAATCACTGAAGAAACAAAACCATTTTAGTACATCTTGATCTATTTTTCATCACTGAAATAATATAATTTAATTGGGCTGTTAGAAGAATAGCTAATGAAAAAGCCCTTTACCCGCATTAAATCATAACTGAAAAATGCATGTGTGAGATAGAAATTATTGCACATGAAATCTTATGTATTCTATTTTGTTTTATAGCTCTATACACCCTCATAAGTATGAACACACAATGTTGTGGTTGCTTTTTACTGAAACTAGAAACATTGCTGTGATCTATTCACACAATCCACGTTCATGTTTTGTTGAATTTCAATAAAAGGAATCCTGCAACATTTTGCACCATTTAAAAATGAATTCATGCTGGTTTTGACTAAGTAACGTATATCCACATCTTATATTGTTTTGAATATTATAATCACAATTACATACTAATGCTTGCGTCATGACAATGATCCTAATTAAAATATTATAAAGCAATTTGACAGTCGGTGATATATTTCTGTTTAACATATGCAGTTTACGTTAATATAATATAACAATGTTTATGACAGGCTATATTACTATATATTAAAAGACATGTTATGAATAATAAATATGTTTGTTTTTTAATAAAAACCAAAGCATGTGGGGATGAATCTGTCTCCTGATTTCACAATCACTGGACTGCAGGCTGCAAAACTGGACTGCAGAAACACACACACAATTAACATCTAATATTACATACACATATCAATTCAGCATTTTAAAATAATGCTTAATGCAAAAATTAAGAAATATATACTTAAGAAAACAGTTCTGAAGGCAAAATGGGGTCCAACAAGGCACGAGTAAGGTGTACCTAATAAACTGGCCGGTGAGTGTATATGCTTGCGCACGCATATTGGCATATATTCTTACATTGGAAACAATGAACTTTCACGCTGAAAAGATGCAATATGTGAAAAGTCCACTGCTATAGGTTACTCACGTTACTTCATAACTATAGCAGCCGTATTCCGACTGAACCAGATGGGTCCCACGTGGGCCAGCCCATATGGGTCCCACGTGGTCCAGCCCATATGGGTCCCAGGTGGGCAATCCAATATGGGTCCCAGGTGGGTACCACCTATTCCAGCCCATATGGGTCCCACGTGGGCCAGCCCAGGTGGGTCCCACGTGAGCCAGCCCAGGTGGGTACCACGTGAGCCAGCCTAGGTGGGTCCCGCGTGGGCCAGCACATACGGGTCCCACGTGGGCCAGCCCATATGGGTACCATGTGGGCCAGCCCAGATGGGTCCCATGTTGGCCAACCCAGGTACGAGTGATGACACAACAGCATATAAGAGCCCATATGTTGTATTTTTGCTCCTTAAGACACCCTCATTGGATTTTTTTTACATTAAAATGGTAATATATTGTATTTTGAAACTACATAACATCAATGCATTGTACAATGTGTTTTTTTATTACAAACATTCAAATGTTGTGTTTCAAAGCACAACAAAATCAGTGTACATTGCACTGAAAGCCACGCACAACTCTCACCGCTACGGCAAGAGATGTTTTTTACTCGGTGTGCCTGGAAGGCGCGAGCATGTTGCTCTGATTGCGCACGCATATTGGCATATATTCTTCAAATCAAATCAAATCAAATCACTTTTATTGTCACATCATCAGCACCACGTGTGCTATGATGAGTGAAAAGCTTAGGTGCTGGCTCCAGACAGTGCAAAATACAGACAGTGCAAAATACAGACAGTGCAAAAAACAACGACAGTGCGAAATACATTCATTCATTCATTTTCTTGTCGGCTTTGTCCCTTGCGGGGTCGCCACAGCGGAATGAACCGCCAACTTATCCAGCACGATTTTACGCAGCGGATGCCCTTCCAGCCGCAACCCATCTCTGGGAACTTCCACACACACATTCACACTCATACACTATGGACAATTTAGCTTACCCAATTCACCTGTACTGCATGTCTTTGGACTGTGGGGGAAACCGGAGCACCCGGAGGAAACCCACGCGAACCCAGGGAGAACATGCAAACTCCACACAGAAACGCCAACTGACCCAGCCCAGCCGAGGTTCGAACCTGCGACCCAGCGACGTTCTTGCTGTGAGGCAACAGCACTACCTACTGCGCCACTGGGTTGCCCGGTGCGAAATACAGACAGTGCAAAATACAGACAGTGCGATATACAACAACATACTCACAAAAAAAAGACAATGTAAAATTGGCAATGTTGACAGCGATACGTAGGCAATATTGTTTTAAGTATGGATTTGTTAAAGTGCAGTGCATGCTACATCTTGATGGTGTGCAGTGCGGGGTATGGGAAAGTTTGTGTGGGGGTGTGTTAAGTGTTCATCAGCCTGATAGTCTGAGGGAAGAAACTTTCCTTCAGTCGGCTGGTGCGTGACCGGATGCTGCGGAACCGTCTGCCTGAGGGTAGCAGAGAGAAAAGTCTATGGCTTGGGTGGCTGGAGTCGCGGATGATTCTCTTGGCTTTCCTCATGCACCTCCTGGTATAGATGTCCTGGAGGGAGGGAAGCTCACCTCCTACTACGCGTCCAGCAGTTCGCACAATCCTATGTAGACCTTTGCGATTGCTGCTGGTGCTGTTTCCGTACCAGGTGGTGATGCAGCCAGTGAGGATGCTCTCCACAGTGCAGGTGTAGAACGAGCGGAGGATGTGGGGGCTCATTCCAAACCTCCTGAGATGCCTGAGGAAGAGGCGTTGTTGTGCCTTCCTCAGCACTGCGTCTGTGTGAGCAGTCCATGTCAGATCCTCAGCGATGTGTAATCCAAGAAACTTGAAAGTGCTGACTCTCCACTGGTGTCCCGTTGATGGTGATGGGAGTGTGTTCTTTCTTCTCTCTCCTGAAATCCACCACCAGCTCCTTGGTTTTGCTGATGTTGAGTGAGAGGTGGTTTTCCTGACACCACTGCGTCAGAGCGTGCACCTCCTCTCTGTAGGCCGTCACATTATCTGTGATTAGGCCCACCACCGTTGTGTCATCAGCAAATTTAACGATGACATTGGAGCTGTGTTTGGATGTACAGTCATGTGTGTACAGGGAGTACAGGAGTGGGCTGAGAACACAGCCCTGTGGAGCACCAGTGTTGAGGATCAGTGTGGATGAGGTGATGTTGTTCATTCTGACCACCTGGTGTCTGCTTGACAGGAAGTCCAGGATCCAGTTGCACAAAGAGCTGTGTAGGCCCAGAGCCTGGAGCTTCACCACCAGCTTGGCAGGCACTATGGTGTTGACTGCTGAGCTGTAGTCCACAAACAGCATTCTCACATATGTGTTTTTGTTTTCCAGGTGAGACAGAGCAGTGTGCAAGGTGAAAGCAATTGCATCATCGGTGGACCAATTGTTTCTGTATGCAAATTGCAGAGGGTCAGTGTTGGCGGGCAGTACAGAGCAGATGTGGTTTTTAATCAGCTTCTCAAAGCACTTGCTGAAGATGGGTGTCAGTGCAACCGGACGCCAGTCATTCAAGCATGTGGTTTTAGCTGATTTGGGTATTGGCACAATAGTAGCTGTCTTAAAGCATGTAGGAACCACAGACCGAGAGAGCGAGAGGTTAAAGATGTCCGTAAAAACCCCCGGTAGCTGGTGTGCGCATGCTTTAAGTACACGTCCAGGGATGCCATCTGGGCCCGTAGCTTTTCGGATGTTCACGCGACGGAAAGATCTCGTTACATCCGCTACAGAAACAGAGAGTGTGCTGGCGGTTTCTGTATCGGCCGCGGGAGCGCGCTGTGTGTGTGCGCTGTCCTGGGCTTCAAAGCGGACCGCAGGAGCGCGCTGTGTGTGTGCACTGTCCTGGGCTTCAAAGCGGGCCGCGGGAGCATGCTGTGCGTGTGCGCTGTCCTGGGCTTCAAAGCGGGCGTAGAACGAGTTGAGCTCGTCCGGGAGAGAGGCAGCAATGTTCACAGTGGCGGATTTGTTACTTTTAAAGTCTGTGATGTAATTAAGTCCCTGCCACATGCTCCTTGCGTTATTGGTGTTGAATTGACCCTCTACCTTGTCTTTGTATTGACGTTTTGCTGCTTTGATCGTTTTCCTGAGGCTGTAGTTTGCTTGTTTTAGTTCCTCAGCATTTCTGGATTTATAGGCGGAAGTTCGCACTGATAGGGCTGTTCGAACCTCGCAATTGATCCATGGTTTTTGGTTAGGGTAGATACGGACAGTTTTTGTTGGGTCCACGTCTTCTATGCACTTTCTAATGAAGGATGTAGATAGATAGATGAACGGTGTCTGAGTACACTTCGATGTCGTCATCAGAAGCTGCCCGGAACATCTCCCAGTCCACATCATCAAAACAGTCTTGAAGTATGGAATCCGATTGGTCTGACCAGCTCTGAAACGTCCTGAGGTGGGTGGTTCCCGTTTCAGTTTCTGCCTGTAAGCAGGCAAGAGCAGAACAAAAGAGTGATCTGATTTGCCAAATGGTGGGCGGGGGAGGGATTTGTAAGCATCCCGGAATGGAGAGTAGCAGTGGTCCAAAATACGATCACCACGCGTGTTTGTGGTGATATGTTAAAAGTATTTTGGAGCTATTTTCCTGAGATTGCCGTTGTCTTACATTGGAAACATTGAACTTTCACACTGAAAAGATGCAATATGTGAATGGTCCACTGCTATAGGTTACTCACGTTACTTCATAACTATAGCAGCCGTATTTTGACTGAACCAGATGGGTCCCACCTGGGCCAGCCCAGGTGGGTTACACGTGGGCCAGCCCAGATGGGTCCCACGTGGGCCAGCCCATATGGGTCCCACGTGGGCCAGCCCAGATGGGTCCCACGTGGGCCAGCCCATATGGGTCCCACGTGGGCCAGCCCAAATGGGTCCCACTTGGGCCAGCCCAGATGGGTCCCATGTTGGCCAACCCAGGTACGAGTGATGACACAACAGCATATAAGAGCCCATATGTTGTATTTTTGCTCCTTAAGACACCCTCATTGGATTTTTTCTACATTAAAATGGTAATATATTGTATTTTGAAACTACATAACATCAATGCATTGTACAATGTATTTTTTTATTACAAACATTCAAATGTTGTATTTTAAAGCACAACAAAATCAGTGTATTTCGTAAGTAGGCTTCTTCTACATTTAGTCACTTTCATATGTTTTGAAATGCATAACAATTAGGGATGCAACAATTATAGGTTTTGGTTGTACGATCACATATAGTCTGAAGAATAATCATGGTTTCATAGTAATCACGTCTAATGTAAATTTAAGATTTTTATTAGGTAAGTATTTAAATGAGTTCATACATACATAATAATTTTAATAATTTGTAATAGTTCGTCTAACATGTTTTTTGATTACATTGCACTGAAAGCCACGCACAACTCTCACCGCTACAGCAAGAGATGTTTTTTACTCGGTGTGCCTGGAAACCTATGAACACAAGAAAAATTCTAAACCTTCATATTATGCTCGATCATTTATATCATGGTGTTGCAAAATACACTATTTACGGTAATACTTTTTCATGATTTATGTGAGCGCAAATTACGCCATTACGTGGATGCAGACAGAAACGGGAATAACAGCATTGTTAAAAAGTTGCAATCTTGAAAGTACAATGTTTACAAATTGCTTTTTTATTTAGCAATATTTTGTTTTTATTATGTTTGACCTGTAATTAATTTTTTAAAAATGTTCCACTTTATTAGGTACACCTTACTAGATTCATCTAGATTGCATAGATTCAACAAGGTACTGGAAATATTCCTCAGAAATTTGGTCCATATTGACATGATCGCATCACGCAGTTGCTGCAGATTTGCTTCTCTAGATTCAGTTGCTTCACATTTCTTTGCAAACCTTCTATCAATAGGCCTATTGGATTAATCCCTTCACTATTAAACTGACTTAGTGAAGTAAACAATGTTTGACAGCAGGTCAGCTTCTCTGCCAACACTACTCCTGTACATGAGGAGGTATTCATAAAATGTTGTTCTTCTTTTATTTTAGTATACATTTTCTACAAATATATTACAGAAAGTCCTGTCTTGAAGATGTTTAATCACTGTAAAATCATATAATGTACATAATGAGTTGGAACATAGTACTATATCTCTTCATTGTTTTTTTCATCCATTGCGTGGTCAGTAAAATTGCCACCATCACTTAACAGTCTTATATTAAAACGGTGATATATCAAAGTGGTTATTTTAATTTTTTGTTCACATTATTTTTTTTAAATAAATCTTTTTTTTTTTTGCAATTAAAATCTTCAATGCTTAATGTAAAAACTTGATTTCTGAAAACTACTAAAATCTACAGTTTTAGTCATTTCCATAAATCATGTTTTTTGCAAGTGTACTCTTCAATAAACAACATAAAACATGATATCTGTAAAAAAATTGAGTTATCTGTTTTTGCAAATAAACTCTTCATATACATCCTGCTGCTGCTGCTTAACAGGAGTCTGGAGTTTTTCATCTGTATAGACTGGAGTATTATTAATATAACTATAAAGAGCACCTGCAGATCAGCTACTGGCATTTGAAACAGCCAATGAATTATTGTAGGAATCGCCACTGTAGGACTTATTTGTATGATGTTGTTTGTCTTATTTTCTTGTCATCTACATCAGCAATCCATCTAAAACTACTATTATTTGTGCAGTTTACTCATTCTGCCAAGATGTTTTCAGTTCTTTAACTAGAAGAGTCTCAGTTTACCCTGTTAGTAAGCACCAGTACACAGTCATTAGGTGTTTTATATTTCTAAAGTTCTTCTGCAGCTCTGAGACCGAGAATGATTATGTGCTGAAGGCTCCACATCCTGTTCTTAAAGACTGATATTTTATTCCATCTCATTTCTTAAGCAGAGATGCTGATGACAAATTGTACACTAAACTGCCATTACATATTACTGGTCTGAGCATTGTGCAGTATACCATTTTCAGCGATTGTTGACTTGCTCTCAAATATACCCATGCAATTTGTCAGTTGTTTTCTTTATGTGTGCATAATTTCCATCCATACTCCAGGCACTACTAATGGGTCCAAAGTGTGCTGAGAAAATATCCCCCACACCAATATACTACCACCACTACCACCAGCAGCCTGAACCGTTGATACAAGACAGGATGGATCCATGCTTTCATGTTGTTGATGCCAAATTCTGACCCTACCATTCGAATGTCGCAGCAGAAATTGAGACTCATCAGACCACACAACGTTTTTCCAATCTTCTATTGTCCAATTTTGATGAGTCTGTGCAAATGTAGCCTTAGTTTCCTGTTCTTAACTGACAGAAGTGACACCCAGTGTGGTCTTCTGCTGCTGTAGCCCATCTGCCTCAAGGTTGAACGTGTTGTGTGTTCAGAGATGCTCTTCTGCATACCTCAGTTGTGACGAGTGGTTATTTGAGTTACTGTTGCTTTTCTATCAGCTCTAACCACTCTGGCCATTCTCCTCTGATCTCTGGCATCAACAGGACATTTGCACCCTCAGAACTGCCACTCTCTTGATATTTTCTCCTTTTCAGACCCTTCTCTGTAAATCCTAGAGATGGTTGTGCGTGAAAATCCCAGTAGATCAGCAGTTTCTGAAATACTCAGACCAGCCCATCTGGCACCAAAAACCATGCCACATTCAAAGTCACTTAAATCACCTTTCTTCCCCATTCTGATGCTCGCTTTGAACTGCAGCAGATCGTCTTGACCATGTGAGTGTATTTCAAAATGTAAAACAGAAACAGTCTTTTACATGTGGCAACTATTAAAAATTAAATATTGTCATATATATCGTTATCAGAATATGCGGTGACCTATATCGTGATACAAGATTTTAGATTTTTGTATGAAAAATATATGATATTATAGTAATACTTATAATATTTTTTTGTAAAATTACTTGCGATGTTATTGCTTTATCTTTATAGATGTATATTTATATATAATGATACCATAATGGATGATAGATAGATAGATAGATAGATAGATAGATAGATAGATAGATAGATAGATAGATAGATAGATAGATAGATAGATAGATAGATAGATAGATAGATAGGCAGGCAGGCAGGCAGGCAGGCAGGCAGGCAGGCAGGCAGGCAGGCAGGCAGGCAGACAGACAGACAGACAGACAGACAGACAGACAGACAGACAGACAGACAGACAGACAGACAGACAGACAGACAGACAGACAGACAGACAGACAGACAGATAGATAGATAGATAGATAGATAGATAGATAGATAGATAGATAGATAGAAAGATAACATAACTATGATATAGATAGTAATTATATGACATATATGGTATGGATAAGTTAACCATGTTTATATATAAATTGAACTGTTAAAGTTATTAGTAATTAGTTACTAGTTAATTAGTTAACGCTATTATAAATTTATGGTAACTAAAAAATTACTGTAAAATTACGATGTTATTGCTTTATATATAATGATAACCATATAAAATGGATGATAGAAAGATAGATAGACAGAAAGACAGACAGACAGACAGACAGACAGACAGACAGACAGACAGACAGACATGGTATAGATAAGTTAACCATGTTTATATATAAATTGAACTGTTAAAGTTATTAGTAATTAGTTACTAATTAGTTAACGTTATTATAAATTTGTGGTAACTAACCTTAACTTTTCTGATTTTGATTGTAACGCAATAATGTCTTTCGGATGAGACGTTAAACCGAGGTCCTGACTCTCTGTGTGGTCATTAAAAATCCCATGGCACTTCTCGTGAAAAAGTAGGGGTGTAACCCCGGTGTCCTGGCCAAAGTCCCTCTATCGGCACTTACCCATCAAGGCCTCCTAATAATCCCCATCTACTGAATTGGCTCTATCACTGTCTCTTCACTCCACCAATAGCTGGTGAGTGGCTACCACTCCACCAATAGTGGATGCTACACACTGGTGGTGGTGTGGAGACTCCCCTCATGATTGTGAAGCGCTTTGGGTGTATGGCCATACACAATAAATGCGCTATATAAATACACATTACATTACATTACAATAATGTGCACCTTTTGTAAAGTTTCTTTGAAATAATTGTTGTGAAAAGCGCTATACAAATACACTTGAAATATATATATAGTTTTAATTATGCTTTAGATGTTTTAAATGTTAAAAACGCTCAAGAATAAGCTAAAAAGGTACACATATCAGGATTTTAACATTTTAATCACGTTGCAAATGAAATATTACTTTCTTAATTACCTTTTCCATACCTAAATATTACGGAGTCTTCTGTCTGTGAGCCTCGCGCGATAAACCTCTCCCGCAGGGGCTTATGGGAACTCGAGGCCAGAGCATGAGCGACCGCCCTTTTCCGACGAGCGGAGGAAAAACAGCACATTGATCGCTTCAGGCCTCCAACGCGAATAAACAGCCGCACTGTACATCCGAGCGTCACCCGGGGTAAGTCCTCCGGAGCGTTAGCCGTCCGGCGACACTCATTATTTAGCCAAAACGAATATGTCTGATTAAAAGAGCATTTTAATGCGCGATTTGATGACGTAACGACAATGGTCCCGAAAACAAATGGCGAATGCGTTAGCAGCCACAGGCCCTGCGCGCGGATAACATGAAGCTGGTCGGCGCACGGTGCTGCTTTTGTGGTTTTTATGTTTCTCTCATGGTTGCTGAAGTACGTGGCTTTTGCAGCTGTTTAACTTGCTGGATGTAAAGCTGCCCGTCTGGCTCCTCGCAGAAATGCGCGCTTATTCGGCATGCTGCTTAGATATGCCCGCTACTCTGTGGATCTGTTGGCATAGGGGCCATTACAAAGTATGTGCTGAATTTATCTCAAAGTGTGATCTGTGCTAAGTAAAGCACGTCATTGAAAGATTGTTGACAAATTTGGCGTTCAAAATGCTTTGACAGATTGCAGTTTGCTTGTATTGTATAGCTGCCAGCCCATTAAGAATGGCTGAGCAATTGCTTTTTGTTATCAAGAAATCATATGTATCTTAAACTATATGTTTTATTATTTGACATATTTCTTATTCGTGTTCTTATTGTGCTTGTGTTTTTATAGTACTTGCATGCGCAGGGAAAGGGCTGAACCATGTCTGTTGATGGAGATGTTGACTATGGGCATGAGTTTCCAGCCCATTATAAAGTGATGCTTGACAAACTGAATGAGCAACGTCAGCTGGATCAGTTCACTGACATCACTCTCATTGTGGATGGTAAGATTTTCAGTCTCTCTGACTTTTAATGCAATGTCCTTTTCAGTGTTTGTAGGTCTTAAAGGGGTCTTAATTTGCCTTTCCACACTGTAAAATAATTTATTTGTCTTAAATCAAATTAGAAATCTATGCTATTCAATGTTGTATACAATGCAAAACACTGTCTAAAGATTTTTAAATCAAGATGCATTTACTTTGGGTGAAAAATAGGAATAATAAATTAAGAAAACGATTAAATCGCATTATGATTAAAATAAGAACAAAAACAATTGTCAGTGGGTAATAAAAATATATTTTTCTGCTTAATTTGGTTTGAAAGATATGCATTGGAAGAAATTTGCTCTTTAACTTTTGAAGACTTCTCAAAGTCAATTTTATTCTCAAGTAAATGTATGGTGCTTTAAGAATACTTAGACAGTTCAAATGGAAAACAAAAAATGTTGAGAACAACTTTGTGTTGCCAATACAACTCGTTCTGCACGTTTTACATTTTTCATTTAGAAAATAAAGTGTCATTGTGTTCCCTTTAGTTTATTTACTTATTAAATGTCCTTTACTTGTTCTTAAAAGTCTCATGTTTACATTCATAAAGCCTGCAGAACTGTTGCTTGCTGAATTATGCAAAATATTAAAGAGTTACGCAGATTCAGTGGTGCTGATGTGTTTTATTTTTTTTTTTAAACAGGCCATCAGTTTAGAGCCCACAAAGCTGTTCTGGCTGCCTGCAGTCAGTTTTTCCACAAATTCTTCCAGGATTTCACTCAAGAGCCTCTAGTGGAGATTGAAGGTATCTAATGATGTATCCAAATGCATGCAGCCAAAATGTGGATTTATATTATTTCCTGAATGACCTCTATACTTTTCCTGGACAATGACAGGTTTAGGCCGTGTTGACACCGTGTTGTCAGGTTTGGTATGATTAAAATTAACTTTAGTGTGATTGCTCTGTTAAAGGATTAGATATGTGAAAGTTCTGTCATCATTTACTCACCCTTCACTTGTTTCAAACCTTTATGAACGTCTTCTGTTAAAAACAAAATGAGATACTTTGAAAAATGTTTAAAACTTATAACCATTGACTTCCATGGTATTTGTTTTTCCTATTGTGGAAGAGATCACTGGTTTTCAGCGTTTTTCAAATTTTCTTCTTTTGTGTTTAACAGAAGAAAGAAACTTATAAAGGTTTGGAACCACTTGAGGTAAAATAAATAGAGTAAATTTTATTTTTGGGATGAAGTTTGTTTGAATCATTGTGAAAGCTAAACCTTGGTGCTTGCCAAACAAGCGAACCAAGACACCTGAAAAGAAGGGTCTGGTTTTTTAAATGTACTCTTAGTACAAATGGCAGCTAAGAAGCATCATGATAAGGTGTGATTTGAAAAGTATGCACACCATCCTACCTTGCCGCAATGTTGGCAATTATTTGAGTAGATCAAATCTATCTGAGCTTTTTTTCTGCTTTTTATCAATTGTTTTACCTATTGTTTTTTTTTGGAGAAAAATACAAAAAATATACAGGATTTGTGCATTTTGCATAGGATTTGGGTGATTGGTTTGGCTTCATAAGATTATAAGAGACAAATTCCAAGTAGATATGCACAAGTAAATATATCTGTACAGGGTTCAACGCTAAGGGTTTTTTCTGTGTTTCCAATTTTTACTTGCCCTATTTTAAATAATGTGTCAAAGGCAAAACATAATTGTATACATTCATTCATTCATTTTCTTTTTAGCTTAGTCCCTTTAATAATCCGGGGTCGCCACAGCGGAATGAACCGCTACTTATCCAGCATATGTTTTACGCAGCAAATGCCCTTCCAGCCGCAACCCATCACTGGGAAACTCCCATAGACACTCATTCACACACACACTCGAACACTACGGTCAATTTTAGCATGCCTAATTCACCTGTACCACAAGTCTTTCAACTTGTGGGGGAAAGCGGAGCACCTGGAGGAAACCCACACGAACACGACGAGAACATGCAAACTCCACACAGAAACGGCAACTGTCCCAACCGAGGCTCGAACCAGTGACCTTATTGCTGTGAGGGGAACGTGCTACCCACTGTGCCACCATGTCGCCATAATTGTATACATACACTTTTTATTCAGCATAACTTTTCTTTAAATACAATGACAATTTATAATATATATATATATATATATATATATATATATATATATATATATATATATATATATATATATATATATATATATATATATATATATATATATATATATATATTTTATAAGCAAAAATTTGCACTTAATTTTGACATCCACAGACATTGTCACCAAATATAAATCATCGAGGTAAAACTTTCTCATATATAGCCTAATTTCAGTTGTCAAGTTTTGTAAAAATCTATCTCTTCAACTAATCAATCTATTAAAAATAATGTTGAATATATGTAGAATAATGTAGAATTATGCTTTATAGGATTGAATTATAGAGAGAAATAACAGATGAACCAAGACTGCAGATCAATGTTGATCTTTCTTCCAAGGTGTCAGTGCAGAAATGAACAAAACAATAGGCCTAATACAAAATATTATAAGAATAAAATATGGAAAAATTATCAGATGGTAATATTTAATAATATTTCAATATCACTCAGTAATATTTCAGCATGCTTTCTCTTTCGCATTCGACATTAAACGCACATTTGCCATTAGGAATGACATCCTGCCCTACTCATAATTTTCTCTTCATATAACTGTATATATGGCTATTACACAACCATAATAGACTGTGATATAGCCTGGTTCGTTAGTTTGTTGGATCGTTTTGCTTTCTCAGTAAAAAAAAGCTCTCTCATCCTCACAATAGTCCTGAGACGTTCAAAGTCCAGAAAAGGAACCAGAAATTGTTGTCAAAACATTGTGTAATTTCAGTCGTTCAACGGTAATCATACAAAGCTCCAAAAACACTTTTGTGTGCCAAAAAAATGCTTAAACTACTTTGTTCCTCAATGTCTTCTGTATCAGATCAGGGTGTGTGTTTACTATGGGAAACACGATGCTTGCTTGTTGTACTGTTGACTCTAATGGCAATATGTCATACTGCCCATAGTAAATGCGCCCCCTGATGACCTAACTATAGAAATTGGTGGACTTTACAGCTTTTACAAGTCTTATTTACAATTTATTTGGTACACAAATGTCTTTGTTTTTGAAGCTTGATATGATTACAGTTTGGTATGGTCGCCACCGAAGTCACATGTAATGTTTTGATTATGTTTTTGGTTCCTTTTTTGGACTTTGACTGTCTCAGGACCATTGCTGTCTATGGAGGATGAGGGAGCTCTCAATTAACAGATATTCATTTTTGGGTGAAATAAACTTTAATTTACTACTTGCTGAAATCAAGTTTGTGAACTTGCATCAGCAAGCAATGTACAATTGTAGATTTATTAACATAAACGCATCTTAATTAAAGCTTTAAAATGTAAATATATCATGCCAACTAATGCATAAATAGTGCTATCATCTGAAACCATACTCCAAAGTCTCACTATGTATTTGATATGATGAAATGCCTAAAATGAATATTTAACAGACTGTACGACTTCTCAGTTCAACTCGATACAATCTTTGTCTTATTGCCTCAAACAGGTGTTAGCAACTCTGCCTTCCGCCATCTAATGGAGTTCACTTATACAGCTACATTAGCTGTGAATGGTGAGGAGGAAGTCAGTGATGTCTGGCGAGCTGCAGAATACCTTCAAATGCAGGAGGCAATCAAAGCCTTAAACAACAGGTTACTTACATACTGCACTATTCAGACATTTTCTTCTCTCTGATTTGATCTCAAAGTGTAAACCGTTACTTTTCATCTGGCAATCTAGAAGGAATGGTACCGCCTCACCCCAGCCTGGAAAGAGCAAGGCTAAGAAGAGGAAGATCTCCGAGACCTCCAATGTGATCACCGAGACTCTTCCTTCAGTGGACACAGAAGCTGTTGAAATCGAGGTGGAGGTTGGCGAGGAGCACATCGAGGTGGAGGAAAGCGGTCTGGTGGAAGTGGTGGACGTGGCCCGGGGCACCACTGAACCCTCTTCAGATGACTCTGCTTTGGCTTTGCTGGCTGACATCACTAGCAAGTACCAGCAGGGAGAGCAGACGCTTCATGTTATGAAAAAGGTTAATGAGACTGTAGTTGTGCAGGAGGAGGCAGTGGTGGCCTCCAAGACTCTGGAGAACATTGAAGTGGTGGAGGTTCAGATCTCTCAGCTCGACAACCTTTTCCGTTGCGATAAGTGCGACCGCTGCTTCAAACTGTACTATCACCTCAAACAGCACATGAAGACTCATATCGCCTCCCCGGATAGAGGCTTTGTTTGCAGACACTGTGGCAAAGCGTACGCCCGGGAAGGAGCCCTTAAACAGCACTTGAATAATTATCATTTTGATGCGGAGGAACAGTCCCGACGGCAGAAAAAGAAAGTTCATGTTTGCGAGTACTGTGAAAAGCAGTTTGATCATTTTGGACATTTCAAAGAGCATTTAAGGAAGCACACAGGTGTGTGGGTGATATGTTTTGAGGAAAACTAACATATTCGAGATTCATTTCCAAATAACTTCTACAAATAAATTTGTTTTTATAGGTGAGAAACCCTTTGAGTGTCCCGAGTGCCATGAACGTTTTGCAAGAAACAGTACGCTGAAGTGCCACATGTCAGCGTGTCAAAATGGCTCTGGAGCCAAAAAAGGACGCAAGAAGCTCTATGAATGCCAGGTTAGTTTTTGTTCACTAATATTTATTAAATATGGCAAATGCTTGCAATTTATTTATTTTTTTCATCTCTTTTGAATGGAAAATATTACACTGTTACACAGTTAAAATGCATTCTATGGGACGCTGTGGTACTTAATGATATTTTTTATCTATTTTGTATTTAATTTATAAAAAAAAGTTTAAGGCCAAAATTTCAACTATTATTATATGATAATAATTACTAAATGGCAATACAAAAAATATTCATTTAATTTCATTGTTAAAACAATGAGGATTTAAGGAAAAATAAGAATTTCACAATACAGCTATAAAATTACAATACTAATTTATGATTTTATATATATATATATATATATATATATATATATATATATATATATATATATATTAGTGGTGGGCCGTTATCGGCGTTAACGTGCTGCGTTAACGCTAGACTCTTATCGCGCGATAAAAAAAATATATCGCCGTTAATCTATTCTCAAAGTTGGGTGGAAGCTGGGTCTATTCTACACAAGCTATGATGACTTTCACCTTGATAGTTTAGCGCGGATGTATACCTGACCGGTGAGCCGTCTGGGAAAGAAGTGCCCTTCTGAATCAAATCAGCAGGATGCCTGACTCTAACTGCAGTTCAGCAGTTTCACTTTAACTTACGAACATTTAATTCATGCCTTTGTGACAAACTGGGGTATTAGATGCAAATAAATGAGTAAGGACAGGTGAGAGTGTTATGGAATTTAATAACGCACGACAAATGAGAAGAAAAAAAACTTCCGCATTTCGCGATGTGTGTGTGTGTGCGTCTATGTGTCTGTGCGGTCCTTTACTGACAGCCGCCTGTGTGGATCTTGTCGGAAAATATGGCGAAAAGTCCTACATGACGGTAATAGTTTGTCAGTACTGCCACTAATATGTGGATACTCCATGTCTTAATTCCATTTCTGTTTAGTTCAGTTATGACTTTTACATGGTAGACCCTTAATCAGAGTATTGTTTTAATCATATTAAAATCGTATTAAAGTATTGTTGCCCATGTAAACATACTCGATGTTTGACACCGTCAGGGCTCTGTGAACTTGCCTTTGCGAAGCAGCATTTTCTGTATGTACGTACATCAAAAGCAAGTATGAAATGGCTGTTTGGAGCTTACATGCAAGTAGGCCTACAGTTCAACATGCATGTTTAACTAAATAAACAGTTAGTAATCACAAGTTCATCTTATTGATCATCATTTATTTTCGTCACCAATTATCATAGTAGAACAGTTTCTCAAGCAGTTTGTGATGCATTTTGGAAACAGGACATAAGCCCCTGGTCTAATGCGTCACCTGGCTTGAGAAACCCATTCTCAAAGACTTATTATTTGGGTAGCACACATATTCTGAATGCCTTCGGCAGAACTCAAATGAGCCATTTTAATCTAGATCAATCTAAATTAATTTTGAAATTAATCTAGATTAAAAAAATTAATCTAATCTAAAATTAATCTATGCCCACCTATTTATATATATATATAATTTAAAAAAATTAGCAAACAATGGGGTATATGCACACAGACTTTTAATTTTTCAGTCGGCCAGCCAGCCCAAGTGCTTCTAGTGAACTATGGAACTTCTGGTCTTTTCATTACAATTAAGATCTGATTTAAAAAAAAAAAAATCAATGATCTTCACTGCCTGATAGATGTATGATATAAAGTTGGTCACAGACCGGACAAGAAGCACGGCATTAAGCATTCCCCGCTATGTCTTTTAAATATGAAATAAAAATTTTTTGTATATTTTGCGCTTACTCAGCTTTTCGTCTCGTTTTATGCTTAATCAAGGTATTGAATGCTTAAGTTGATTTAACTGGATGTATTTTAAATACATTACAAAATCGATGCTGTAAAAGGAACCTTATAGACCATTTTGAGGGAGGTAAACAAAAACAATGGTCCCAACGCATTTTCTGTTTCACATTTTTGATTTTTATAGCTTCCGAGAATCCAAAAAGAGCCACATATTGATAAAGAATGTTATGACTGCTGTTTTAACATTAAGTTATGATTGAATTGCCTCTTGTTACAGTTATGAAATTGTTTGATAGCAAGCAGGAAATGTCCATGGGCCAATGACATGACCACATTGAAATGGTCTATAAAATTGAAATTAGTTCCACCGATAGTTTACTGTTGGCTGAAAAACACTAGCTGTGCATATTGCCCATTACAGACACCAAAACTTTTGAGAGCAGTGTCTTAAGAATTATGCATGATGCAGATGTACCTCTTAATAACAAATTAAATGCAAATTGGCGTCTTGAGAAAACAGCAGTTTAGAAAATAATAATTATCTTAATGTAATTATAAATCAACTCTTCAGAGTCATCTTTACTCCATCATTTTAGTCACTGACATCTGGCCTTGATGAACTTAACAGAACAAATGAATCTAGATTTCAATGTCAAATGAAGGTGGAGCCTCAGATCCACACCTGTTACATCATTACCGCAGACCAATGGTAGTTCAAATGCATTTACCATCCAAAAAGAACTTGGAAAGCTTGCTTTTGCATACTTTCAAACTCCTGAAACCTCCAAATGAACATTTTGTTCCAAATGATGGCACACTAGTTCATTATTCGATTTTCCCTGAAGTATTTCAAGGCATTAAAGCTTTTACCGACTATATCCAATATAATTTGCACGTGTCTATATGCCGTGAGGTGCCAATAATCTTGCTAAATTTAAGTATGAAGTTTTTTTCCTTTTGCATGTTTTCAGCTTTATTTTGATCTATAATCCATCTTTTTACTCCTCAGGTTTGTAGCAGTGTTTTCAATAGTTGGGAGCAGTTCAAGGACCACTTGGTGACCCACACGGGTGAGAAACCCAACCACTGCACCCTCTGCGACCTGTGGTTCACAGCACCCAGAGACCTCCACACTCACCTGCAGGAGCTCCACGGCTTACAGGAGAAGGTCATCGTGGCGGAGGACATCTTGATTTCAGACCCTGCCAATGTCTTGTCTATGGAGGAGGGCGAGGAGCGGGTCATTCTGGAGGATGGTATACGGGTGGAGCACGTCACCGTAGAACCAGTGGACGTTGTAGCCGTTGAGGAGACTCTCATGGTGGAGGAAGAGACGCAGATACAGCCCTCTCAACCTGAGGGTGGAGTAGCAGAGACTGTGGTTTTACAGGTAGACAGTGAAAGATTGAAAGAACAGGTGATGGGGATTCAAATTCAACAGGTGACTGTTGCACACCCAGCAGAAGCCAAACAAGAGCCTGCTAGCTGTGAAAAGACTGCGAATGTATGAAAGGCTGTACTTGGAGAATGAACGCTATGAGAATGAATTTAAGAGGCTTTTTCTCCTTTTCCACCCTTTTAAAATGATACAATAAAGCTCATTGTGGAGTCGTCCAACATAGATGGATCACCTGCTCTATTTCTTTCTTTCAGCTTGGCTTTTTCAGAAAGCAGTGTCTCTGTAAGTACGATCACAAGTTCAGTCACGCTCTTAATGTATGTTGTGGATAAGATTAGTTGGAGATTCGTTTCAGGAATAGTGCACGTCGACAAGGCTGTGGTGGAAAGAATGTTTTTTTGTTTTGTTTTTTTAAGTTATCGTTGGATGTATGTTTATAGTGTGTGTGTAAGAAGCTTATTTTCATAAAAGAATTAAAGGGCAACATGTGCCCCAAAATTATCCAGAGCCAACATGCATGCACTTCTGGCTTGTGTTTTTAAATGTTCTCCTCGTTCAGAGAAATATCAATGTCAGCACTCTTTTCAAGAGAATTCTGAATATGCAGAGGATTATTGCAGTAACAGCATTTAATTTAAACCTCAATTGAATTCATATTTATTTTCATAGTGCTTTCACAATGTAGATGTGTCAAAGCAGCCTAACAGAAGTTCTAGTAAATTTTAGCTGTGTCAGTCCAGTTTTCAGAATTGAAGTTCAGTATAGTGTGGTTAAATTTCACTGCTGGAAGTCCAAACACTGAAGAGCAAATCCATCGATGCGCAGCTCTACAAGTCCCAAACCAAGCAAGCAGTGGCGAGGAACAAAACTTCAACAATTGACGAAATTGAAGGAAAAACAAAACCTCGAGAGAAACCAGGCTCAGTTTGGTATGACCATTTCTCCCCTGGCCAAACTTCTTGTCCGGAGCTGCAGTCAATCCCTTGAAACTTAAATGTAATACCATATGTTTTATCGTAAAAGTAGGTTAAACTTTGGGATTGGTCTTTTGACGTTGATCTTAAGCGAAGTTGTAGATCAGGAGGAAAGGATCAGTAAAGGCAGCATGATGGGGCAAACAAAATTATATTAACTCAATAATAATGAGAATAATAATGTAACACAACTATTAGAAAAAATGTGAACTAAAATTATCATTAGTATATTTTTTACCCCTGTAATAACATTTTACAGTTCTTGAAACTTGGTGCTAATGAATTGTAATTAATTAATTTTGATATTTTATTTCATTTACATGTTTTCTGTTCATGTTTTGGGCATCTTTGTTGCTTTTAGTGACTTTTTTTTTTACTTGTTTTTTTTATGAGGAAAATCAACAAGATACCTGATAAGTCTGGTAAAATATAGTAACACTGTATGACAATTTAGTGCAGGGGTGCCCAAACGTTTTCGTGGGCTGACAGAAAATATACCATACTATATTACCTTAAAGTTGTCATGGATAATTTCCCTTATTTTTCATAATATTTCAAAATATAAAATAAATAGATAACATTACTTTAAATCGTATACATTCATGCAATATAGATTTATTTAATAATAACATTGCATTAAGAACATAATCACATTTATAACACCGTAGAGTTCAATGCTGAATACACTAGTCAAGCAGAATCCGTCTTTGACTTGATTTTCTCACCCAAGTCTTTTCATTGTCGGATGACAGTTCATACATTTGAACAAAAGCTGCTTCATTTACGCCATTTAATTCAGTTAGCTTTTAACAATAAAGCAAACAAAGGGTTACATTAAATCTGAATTGACAATTTTGAAACCATCCCCATTATTTTCCCTCTCTTAGATGAGATGGCGAGCCAAATCAAAGGTTACCATGGGCCAATTTTGATTCAGTGGGTGTCTTCTGTAAATTGCTGTGAAATGTATAAATCTTTATACAATTGACAACTTTGAGGTAAAAAATTAAGAAGTAAAACTAATCAGGACGCTTTCTAATATTGGCCTACAAGACAAAAAACTAACATTGCTGTGATACATTTGGGGAAATTTTGAATATTATGTTGGGCGGTCAGGGTGCCTGAAAATATAATATGATGGCCAAATGTTGCTTTAGGGCTGTTAATGTCAAGTATGGTTAACATTCATTTTATTTGACTTTCTAGTTACAGAACCTGTTACCCAACACTCCCAAAAAAGACATGAGCAATTCCAGCGTTATGGATGTGACATTTGCAGTAAAAACTCAAAACATAAATTCACATAGAAAGTATATGCTAACATTATATTGAAACATCTGTTTATATTTTCCAAAACAACTGACCACAGAGTTGTGGAAGCAGAAAAATATCAATCTGTAAACATTTTTTATACTTTAAATGAGGATAATAAACATGCGTTATGGATGTGACAAAAAAAGTCTGTGAATTTACAGTATACGACATACTTTGCAGAAATTATGTCAATTAAACTGCACAACCCAAAAGAAACAATGCTAATCAAACAGATATGAGTCGGCTCACTATAGAACAAAAATGTTTGATTTTATTTTATTCAACATTTTTGCATGTATGCGGAAAAAGTGTCGTTATGGACGTGACATCTTTCCGTTATGGATGTGACAGCTGTGAAATTGCCACTTGTGTGATTTTGGTAAAGTTAAATATAATAGTTTGAAACATTGACAGATACATTTGTAAGTATTGGTAAAGTACTGTAAAATACTTGCTTACCCAAAAAAACCTGAAACGGTTTCCGTATTTTGGTGAAAACGTAATTTTCTTCATGGCAAGGTTGACATTTGCATGGAATTGCTCACATGTGTTCATATTTATGAGGGCATACTAAAACATACTGGGCGGTGCAATAAACAAACATTTGAATACCAAATGGTTTATATCCCACAAAAAGCTCTGTTTAGTTAGTTGGTTAATTCCAAATACATGTTTAATGTATTTCTAGCATTAAAAGGGTCATAACATCTTATTGGTTTAGAAACCCATTTAGTCCTACCTCCAGTTTGTGATTGGTTGATAGCGCTGTCCGTCACTTAACCTCCCTGTTGCTGTGATGGTGCCTGGAGTCCTCTCGCATCACACTGAGGCCAATGACACACACACACCGAGCACTGAATGGTCTCTCAACGAACACGCACGATAAATTCAACCGGGATGCTTTTAGAAAAGGTAAGGACAACTACTCTTATCCATTCTTATCATATTAAGTGATTATCAAAGACAGCATGACAAATTCGTGTATGCGTACAAATTGTTAACAAAGCTTCCAGATACCATTTGTAGAAATCAATCGACAGATCCTGATGTTGATGTACCTGTCGTTACTACCTAGCAGCAGCTGTTATGGAAGCTATAATGTAAATTATAATTCGTTTTTAGCGCAGATGGCATTGGCTTATTAAAAAAAAATAGCTGTTATAAGAAATATTTTATAATAATTTTGCATATATTGAGTTCAAATATGAACCACAATTTAAGACTCAATCTTGTAGGAAGTGTTCAAAATACGTTTTTTTTAATAACAAAATTTTATTTTACACATTATTATAGCTATGTTTAATTAATATGATGTTTTAAATGTACTATTTCTAATCCTTTTCATGTAATTAAATGTTACATTTATAAAGCTTTACAATAAGTATAAAATCCTTTGATCAAGTGCCATGTGCGATTAATAGCGTTTGAGAATTTGTGGGGGTCTATAGAGTCTCTCAGGTGTAAATAATAAAAGCCTCATCAGTGTTTGAACAGTACAGGTGTGCGAATCTCTGGGCCTGAATGAATAGATCTGATCCCAAATGGCTACTGAATAGAAGTATTAATTTGCAGAGAATATTATAATTTATGATACCAAATGATCCTTTCTAGTTTCTCAGGGATTGATGTCAACTTTTGTTCAGTCTCCTTTGATGACTCCTTAGTTTGATGACATGAAACATGGTTTTAGGTATGAGATTAAAGCTGCTTTGATGGGCTGGGAATATATTACCAGAGCACAATGCAACGGAAACAGCCTTTTTTGTGGTTTCGCCGCATAATCTGCATGTTTTCCCCCTCAAAGGTCCAAACATCAATTGAACTCCTTAATTATGTTCCTTTTTTAAGGACTCATTATAATGGACATATTCAGTCATGTATCAACATGTTCTGAAGCATGTGCAATGCTTGTAGTTTCATGCATTTTAATGCAGTTAAATAGAGTTAGTATTTAATTTTAGAACAAGGTAGTACCTGTTAATTTAATGCTTTTTTTTTACTTGTACAAAAGTGTATGAGTGTATGATATATAGTAATTTAATAAAATTTATTCTTTTTTTTGTTTTCTTTTTTTGTTAAAGAACGTTTAATTACAATTGCTTTCGTTTTAAGTGCTTCATTCCTCAGTAAATTATTCGAAATTTGGTGGCTACGTGATGGAAATTCCAGATTGGCACCTATGGCCCCCTATTGTCCCTGATCTTTTCACTACTGAGCTCTTTTCCCCCTCTCTAGCCATGTGTCTCAATCAAAACACACACAGGGGGGCTTTGTGTAGCTGTACCAATGAGTGTGTACACAGAAATTGCACGCTGAGTATGTACTACATTTAATTTGCTTCTCAACTATTTTAAAATGATATACTGTATAGTAGAAAGTCACAAACTGCATTGCCGTTTGTGACATTTCACTGTCTATTTCAAATGGGACAATAAAGTATCCATTAGATGTAAACAACAAAAATCAGCCCAAGGCACTCGAAAAATGTGCAAAAATATTAAAAAGCCTTTATTGACATGGTTATTCACAGTTTTAAGGAATAGCCATGTGACAAAAGGATTTTAAAAAATATTTTTCCACATATTTTGAGTGCCTTAGTCAGATTTTTGTTGTTTATTCTGATGAATCTCTTACCCAAAGAACACCGACACGTTATTTAAGCTACCCCTAAGCACTTTTTGTTTGATTTTGTATTTTTAATCCATCAGATGTGTTTCAAATCTCACTAAATATAGCCGGAAAAAGTATGTTGTGTTTCTCTTTAGTATAGTAGCAATCCAGCACATCTAACTCAGGACTTTAATCCACAAACGGAAATACACTGGATAAGTCACATGCACACATTTGCAGTTTACATGCATAACACTTAATTGAGCCAAACGCGGAGTAATTTAAGTCATTTATTTTTATTTAACAAAAACAACAAAGGGCGACACGGTGGCGCAGTAGGTAGTGCTGTCGCCTCACAGCAAGAAGGTCGATGGTTCAAGCCTCAGCTGGGTCAGTTGGCGTTTCTGTGTGGAGTTTGTATGTTCTCCCCGCTTTTGCGTGGGTTTCCTCCGGGTGCTCCGGTTTCCTCTACAGTCCAAAGACATGCGTTACAGGTGAATTGGGTAGGCTAAATTGTCCGTAGTGTATGAGTGTGTATGGATGTTTCCCAGAGATGGGTTGCGGCTGGAAGGGCATCCGCTGCGTAGAACATGTGCTGGATGAGTTGGCGGTTCATTCCGCTGTGGCGACCCCTGATTAATAAAGGGACTAAGCTGAAAAGAAAATGAATTAATTAATGAAAAACAACAAAGACATAACAAAGTTTCAGAGTTGGGGCCGGTCTGTGAGAAAGCATGTTGCATTCATCGGACATGTCAGTTACAATAATGGTATGTGTCCACTAAATTCAAGCATGTTTTTTTCTGTTATTTTTGTAAGTGGAAGCACAACCTTTTTAAAACACTAATAGCATGGCATGTTGCTGAGCATCCATTTTACACTAAGTGTGCAAAAACATTTAATCACAGTGGACAAGACATGAGCCCAAAAATTTGCATTTTCAAAATATGACATTTTTGTGCAGATAATTCAGCTTGTGGAACCTTCATAAACTGAATAACAAAAGAAAAAAGAAAAAAACACACCGATGCAAATTGTTTATTTATAATTATTTGTGTAGTTTAAAAAAAAGTTATGTTTTGTATAAATTGTAATATAAATGTATAAAATGGCGATATATAAATTTGCCATCTTGCTCTGGCAAAAGTGACCTGAACAAGTTTGATGATGTAATCACAACTTTTACGTCATTTTAAGTCATTTATTCATTTTCTTTATTTATCAGGGGTCGCTGCAGCAGAAGGAACCGCCAACTTATCTAGCATATGTTTCACACAGCAGATGGGTGGGAAACACCCATACACTCTCACATGAACACACATACACTACGGCCAATTTAGTTTATTCACTTCACCTATGCTTCGGACTGGGGGGGAAACCGGAGGAAACCCACGCAAACACGGAGAGAACATGCAGACTCCGCACAGAAATGCATACTGACCCAGCCGGGACTCAAACCAGCGACCTTCTTGCTGTGAGGTGACAGTGCTAACCACTGAGCCACCGTGATGCCCCAGCACAATAAGAAACCATTGTAAAAGAAACGCACACTAGGAAACAAGGTCAACTATGGTAGATAAGCACGTTTTACACACCTGATATTTATTGCATAAGTTGTTTTTCACAACACATATCCTTGTTTGTGCTTTGTTTTTGTTATTAGGCTAAAAAAAAATCATATCAGTATTTGAATTAATCAGCACTGGCTGAAATTCATATATCAGTACATCTCATTAATATAGTTACTTTATGCAATAAAAGGGCCTGTATTTTAGAGAAAAATATTTTCTAGATTAACTCAGCCAGTGTTTTTTTTTTTCACCAAGGGGCCTTCTGATGTCCCATGTGTTGAGTGTTTATCTTATGTGCAGGTCAGGGCTGGATCAGTAGAAGTGGTCCCTGTGGATGATGCTTAACGCTTAGTCAGTGCTGTTGTCGTGCAGGGCATGAAGGGAGTCACACAGCTGATGTAAGTACCACATTTCTAAATACTGCCCCTGAGACTATAGAGCTAATGGTGGAGTGTAGAAGAGAACAGCTGAATGAGGAGATTCTTAATAGAAGTCCCGCATCCTGAAGATGGGGTTTTAGAAAATTTAAATAGTAAAATATACACTTAAAAGGGGATAACTGACCTATAAAATGACATTCCAAACATGTTTGACATAAGGTTAAATAAAGGATGAAGCAGTTTAAAACCTATATATCAACAAACTCATAGCTCCAGCTTTTCCTTTACATATTTGCACCAAATAATTTAATATAATTTATATATGTTGATAATAAATAAAACAATGCAAAATAATGGTGTTTCCATTACCCACTCATTTTATCTCTCTCCTGAGATAAGCCATTGCACAAACCATGACAAAGCATCTTGGTATGTTAATGTATATTGCAGCTATTTATTGTATGAAAGGAAAGCCCCTCATACTTGGGAGCAGCCACATATGAGGTGTTTATTAGTAGTTTAGATTACAGTTAATGCTTCAATAAAGGAACTGCGGATGAATAATTTCTGCTTTTTTTACTCAGGTAATGCTATAGACCATTTCAATGTGGTCATGTCATTGGCCCATGAACATTTCCTGCTTGTTATCAAACTATTTCATAACTGTAACAAGCAATTCAATCACAACTTAATGTTAAAACGGCTAAATATGCAATATATAAACAATATATGGCTCTTTTTGGAATCTTGGAAGCTATAGAAATCAAAAATGTAAAAAGGAAATACAGTGGGACCATTGTTTTTGTTTACATCCCTCAAAATGGCCTATAAAACCTATAGAGTCAGTTTCTAAAAAGTGACGAAAAACAATATATGTAAAAATGATCATGTGATTTTCAGATGAAATTGCAGTTTTGCAAATAGCCTTTTGTGCTCTGTAGATTTTGTGAATTTGACATGTTTCCATTAGTATTTACATCATACTGTTTACATCAGCAGTGTTTACCGTAACACATAAGCTATTTTCCATTTCACTTTGAAGGATAATGCAGAAATGAACTTTTTATTATATAACAAGAGGGAGTGTGCTTAGAAACCTTAAAGTGTTAGTTCACCTCAAAGATTTGCTCATCATTTACTCATCCTCGTGTCCTTTCAAACCCATAAGCCTTTTGTTCATCTTGAGAACACAAATGAAGCTGTTTTTGATTTCTGTCTCTTTAACTAAAACTTCATAAAGAGAGCAACAAAAAATCTATATGAGGATGAGTAAATGATGACAGAATTTTTTATTTTGAGGTGAACTTACTAACTAATTAAATAAATAATACATAAGCTGATGTAATTCTGTATAGGTCAGAAAGGGGATGGAAAAGCGTGAATCATGGAAAGCTTGCTTTCCACTTTAAAAAGGAATTCTGTCAGCAAGTGAATCTTTCAGCAATCAGCAACTGCACACACACACACACACACACACACACACACACACACACACACACACACACACACACACACACACACACACACACACACACACACACACACTCAAAAGTGTTTGAAGTCTGAAGATTTGGGTATTCATTAGAAACATCACTTGATTTTGTGTGCCGACTCTTGCTAGATAGAGGGTGTCAAGTAGAGCAATATGAAATATATAAATAAAAGAAATGAATGAATGCTTTACATGCAGCAATGATTACATAAATAGGTTTACTGTTTACATAATAATTAAGTAATCGTCAGAATGACTGATATATGAAGTTTTTTTTATTCATCATAGACTGCATTATAGTTGTTGTTCTTGTTGCATTATTATGTTTTCAACATTGATAATAATCAGAAATATATCTTGAGCAGCAAATCAGCAAATTAAAATGAATTCTAAAGCATCGCTTGACTTGGAATAATCATGAAAATTCAAATTTTAATCACAGAAATAAATTACATTTCAAAATATCTTCAAGTCAGAAAAGAGTTTTTTTCAACTGTAAAAATATTTAAAATTATTTATTATATTTCAGATTATTTTAGATCTTTTCTCAACACAAGAAATGTTGAATAAATGTAATATTTTTGCCGTATGACTGAAGGCACTGGAATTAAGCTCTTGTTTTCAGTGAGTGAATGAAAAATAATTATATCTACTGGACTTGACCATAACCAAGACCAGCTTTTGGTTCTCATTAGATTTTTTTTCAATCACTGATTTATGGCACATTTCTATATCAGAATAATCTTTTTTAGCACCTGCTCAGCTCTAAAACACTTTCTGCTGATCTGAATCAGCTATAATTCAGAATTTCAGATGATCATTGAATTACAAAAACATAGGAATACAGTTTTGGTTTGTTATACATCACTGGATTGTGTTCCAGCATGATCTGCAGAGAAACACACTGTCACGTTTGTAGTGGTGTCTGTAAAAAAACTTTTGTAAAATATACTCACCGGCCACTTCATTAGGTACACCCAATATTTAGTGAGCGGCAGTTCTGTATGCGCAAATGCCTTGTTGATGCCAGAGGTCAGAGGAGAATGGCCAGACTGGTTCGAGCTGATAGAAAGGCAACAGCAATGCAGAAGTTCCCATCTTCTGATGGCTACTTCCAGCAGGATAATGCGACATGTCAAAAAGCGTGAATCATCTCAAATTGTTTTCTTAAACATGACAATGGGTTCACTGTACTCAAATGGCCTTCACAGTCACCAGAACTCAATCCAATTGAGCACCTTTGTGATGTGGTGGAATGGGATATTCGCATCATGGATGTGCAGCTGACAAATTTGCAGCAACTGCGTGATGCTATCATGTCAATATGAAGAAATATTTTCAGTACCTTGTTGAATCTATGCCATAAAGGATTAAGGCAGTTCTGAAGGCAAAAAGCGGCCAACCCAGAACTAGTAAGGTGTACCTAATAAAGTGGCCGGTGAGTGTAATTATAAATGTAAAATAACTTGCTTTTATTATCATGGCAAAACAGTTGCTTAATATTTTTTATCTAAACAATATTTCTTCTTTAGTATTTCAATTTATGTACATTGCAACATCGAAAAGTTACTTTTGATATGACTTTTAATGCATCTTTGTAAAAAAAAAAATATTTCTTTAAAAAATGAACAGTGTTGTGTACTTTTGTTACTAGTTTGCTGTCAGTACAGGCAGATTAAGTGATTTGTGATATTTCATAATTGCCTCATACACCATGAGTTTTGTGTTAAAATGTGGAGTATATGGTGTGAGGTGTTTGTTTTAGATGTGCTGTTAGTGCTTAGCGGCTCTAGAGAGTGAAATGATGCACTCTGTGTTCTAATATTCAGCTCTTCTGGGACGTTGTTACACGAACTACATCAGCAAACTCACCCTAATTGCATCCTCAAACAAACAGAAATGCACACACTGAGTCTGTCAAATTTGCAGTAAGACTTTTAATTTAATTTATATAAAAAATTATAAATGCATCATAAATGCACCGGATCCTCCAACACTAGCACTTTACATTTTATTTTAAATCTGTGTAATGGTTTCTTCTTTTTTTTTTTTTTGTTATTCTTTAATTAAAAAAGCTATGTACACTCATCTTAATTAAAGCTTAACACTTGAACTACAGAGGCGGCCATTTTGACCGTTTATAATTGTTGCAATTTAATAATTTGTTGAAATAAAACACACATATCTATAATACCCTTACTCTTCCTAAATATGTGTATATTTCCTTCTAACATTGATATTTTATTAAAATTACAAAGCATAAAAGGGTTTTGGTTATTTCTATCTTTAAAGGTGCAGTAGGTGATCTGCCAAAATACTAACCGTTAGCATAATAGCTGTGAAAACACAGTCCCTCCCCTGCCGTCCAAAGCAACGCTTCCTGAAATCATAAGAGCACACTGTAAAGATGACAGTAGACAATCCTCTAAATCATGTCATTCGCCAGTTAGAAAATTTTATAGTACATTATTATGCCACAATTCCAAACAGAAAACTATTATATCTAGCATGTTTTCAGTTGTGTAGTTAGCAAGCAAAACTTGTCATAATGTGCAATATTTCATGCATGCAAGGATCGCTGGTCTCAATCTCCTACACGCTTTGTCCTAAATCAACTATGGTGCTTGACCGGCAAGGGGAAGGCCAAAAACATACTTGCACGATATTTTAGACTGAATATTCAAAGTGGCAAACAATATAGGCGTCACAGGCTGTCATTGTTCAAAAATGAACCAATGTGATGTGAATATAAATCCAACTTCACCTCGGTAAAGCAGGCTAGGCGGAATAGCGCTATTTACTTGTTTTGTTTTTGAACTAAATAAAAATCTACATTATCGATGCTGTAAAACAGTGTTTCTCAACCACGTTCCTGGAGGCTCACCACCTCTGCACATTTTCCATGTCTCCTTAACCAATCACACCTGATTCAGATCGTCAGCTCATTAATAGAAACTGAAAGACCTGTAATGGGTGTGACAGACAAAAGAGACATCTAAAACATGCAGTGTTGGTGGTCCTCCAGGAACGTGGTTGAGAAACACTTCTGTAAAAGGTCTCTTATGAAATTGAAAATAGTCATATCAAGCTTTCGCTGGAAGATCTCAGTGGCTGAACAACACTTCTGTGCATATAACCCATTTGTAACACAACAAAATCTACATCAGCTTTGCGTGACTAAAATACTTTTGAAACAGAACATTACCTGTCTAAAAAAAATACTTCAGCCATGGTGTCATCCTTCCTCCACTGTGTAAAAGTAACTCCAATATTGATTCAGGATTTGAAAGTTTTGATTAAGCATTTGTTTTTACTGCTGTCACTCTCTCTCTTGTGTGCACGTGACTGCTCAAACGGCAGATCTGTCTGCGTGAACAGGGATGCGCAGATGTACAAATCTACATTTGTTGACAGACAGTTTGGGTTACTTATCAGAATTATGGAAATTATCGGCCTGATAAATTTGAATTGGATGAACATTTTTTAGTTTTATGCCTTACACAATATAAATACATTTAGATCATTTACTTTAATCATTACTATTAGAATGTGAAAAGACTTTCAACCAGCACAACAAAAAAAAAATTCTAAAGACAATCACCTACTGCACCTTTAATCACAATAGCGTCAAAATGACCGGGTACATTTCAGTGTCTGCTACTTTTCCTTGTGACTTTGAATATGTGTGCCTCTGTTGCCTAGCAACTTCCTGTTAACATAAACATAACTTTCTTATAGCAAAAACATAACTTCGCTAACAGATATGTCTTTCAAAACGCCATATTCAGTGCTGTGAAAAAGCCTTCTCCCCTGCTTGTGAAAGTGAGTTTTAGTAGCTATACATTTAAAGGCTGTATTACCAAAAATATAGTTTTTTAGGGTGATTAATTAGGGTATGATGGCAGACATTCAACGCTTAATATTAATATCCCAATAGAAGCTTTGAATGTAAATGTTACATGAAAATATGACAACTTGTATGATAACGGTCAGAATGGCCGCTATACTAATTCTAAAATTCTGGTAGTTTCAGTGTTAATGTGTCACCATGAAAACTAAAATGGAATTTAGAATAAAGTTTTAAAAATCATAAAGTCTGGTTTATACCAAAAGTGAAATGAAGTATTCTTAAGTAGATTAATTGCATCTACCAAGCAAATAATTTAAGCAAAAAAATTAGCATGAGGTGAAAAACATCCACCATGGAATGTTCAGGAATTTTTCAAATAAAAGCACCTCCTTTGCCATGTTGCCGTCAAATAAAACATTTGTCATGCTAACTTACAACTGTAAACAGAAGCCAGCAATGCACTTAGCTCTTCTGATTGGTTCTCTGCTTTGGAACTGACACTGATTAATTAAAGTTGAGATGTTAAAGTTGAAAACTTAACACTGCTTTTTAAAAACATGGTGCTCATGTGCAAGCAAAAACGCATTCTGTGTGAATGATTAGATTAGATTAGATTAGATTAGATTAGATTAGATTAGATTAGATTAGATTCAACTTTATTGTCATTACACATGTACAAGTACAAGGAAACGAGAATGGCCTCTTATGTTGGGTTCACCAAACATGGAGCACCAAACATTTTCAGCGCATGTGACTTTTCAGCTCAAGTTTAATTATTTGAACTTTGTGTGTTTGAATTTGCTTTTGGTTTGAACCAGGCATTATTGTAACTATCAAATCAAAAATTACAATCAAAATTTTGAATCATATTAATTGAAGCTTAATGGGTTAATGGGCAAAAGCAATACAGAGTAAAATTCTAAAAAGTGTGCTAAAAAGTACAAATACTACTAAAAGACAATTTACTATCTGTATGTGTACTGTTATTATCATGGTCTTGATGTATTCTCTCTCTTTATTTCCAGGTTAACAGGGATGTTTTAGTTGTGTCGCTCCGGTTTAAATTGGAGATTTAGGATCCACTAAAAAGACTCGGATTAGGATTTCTGTGTCTGCTAATCCCAGAGAGAAGACTAGAGCAAGTCAGAAGCTCAGAGAAACCCCCCCTACATGAACCAAAGAGAAGCAGTGGCTCCCCGTTTTCCCCCTTTCTGACCAACTATTCAGCTGAAGATGTTAATCGAGAGGAAGCCCCGAACAAGAAGCCAGGGTCACCGAGAGCCTCGAGGAGGCTTGTTAATATAGCAGCCAGGCAACAATCACAGCCTTCATCGCTCTCAATGCTGATCCTTGGGCTATTTTTATCGGTGACACAATGCAGCAATTAAATGGGGCATTTGTGATGAGGCTGAGGGAGATGCGGGACTAAGGGAAGAACAGCACTGGGCATCTGGACCACACTCATCGTCTGCTCGTTTATTTTTGGATATGTGTGTAACCTTGAGCTCAGATGGGGCTGTAATGAGCTAATTTTGGGACGCGACACAGACGTTCAGGACAACATGTGAAGGTGAGGAAGAGCTGTGTGTATGTGTGATAATGCTTTTGTGTGAAATGATGTTTATTTTACATTTCTTTCGTTCAATATTATTTTATTTAAAAAAAATTGTAATTATTAGTAAAGAAATTCACTGACTAATTGATTGTATTATCTTATTATTGTTTTTAATGTTAATATCTACATAAAATACTATTGTTAATACTGTTTAATATATATAGTTGAAGTCAGAATTATTAGCCCCCCTGTTTATTTTTCCCCCAATTTCTGTTTAACAGAGAAAAGTTTTTTCAGCACATTTCTAAACATAATAGATTTAATAACTCATTTCTAATAACTGATTTATTTTATCTTTGCCATGATGACAGTAAATAATATTAGACTAGATATTTTTAAGACACTTCTGTACAGCTTAAAGTGACATTTAAAGGCTTAATTAGGTTAATTAGGTTAACTAGGCAGGTTAGGGTAATTGGGCAAGTTATTGTGTAACAATGGTTTGTTCTGTAGACTATCGGAAAAAAATAGCTTAAAGAGGCTAATAATTTTGATCTTAAAATGGCTTTTAAAAAATTAAAAAAGGCTTTTATTCTAGCCAAAATAAAACAATAAGACTTTCTCCAGAAGAAAAAAAAAATCCTTGCTCTGTTAAACATCATTTGGGAAATATTTAAAAAGGAAAAAAAAAATCAAAGAGGGGCTAATAATTCTGACTTTAAATGTGTGTGTGTGTGTGCGTATATATATATATATATATATATATATATATATATATATATATATATATATATATATATATATATATATATATATATATATATATATATATATATATATATATATATATATATATATATATATATATATATATATATGGGCGACACGGTGGCGCAGTGGGTAGTGCTGTCGCCTCACAGCAACAAGGTCGCTGGTTCGAGCCTCGGCTGGGTCAGTTAGCATTTCTGTGTGGAGTTTGCATGTTTCCTCCGGGTGCTCCGGTGTCCCCCACAGTCCTAAGACATGTGGTACAGGTAAATTGGGTTGGCTAAATTGTCCGTAGTGCATGTGTGTATGGATGTTTCCCAGTGATGGGTTGCAGCTGGAAGGGCATCTGCTGCGTAAAACATGTGCTGGATAAGTTGGCGGTTCATTCCGCTGTGGCAACCCTGGATTAATAAAGGGACTAAGCTGAAAAAAAAATGAATGAATTAAAAAAAAATATATATATATATATATATTCTTAAATCATTAGTATACAATTTTTTTCAGTATTAAAAAGTAATTTTAGACTGCAAATATATAATTTTGCTAAAAAATCCTGGAAGGATTGATTATTTGCAATTTTTATTTTATTTTGTAATATACAGCATATATAAGAACACCCCTCACAAATCTCTCTTTTAAATTCATATTTTTAATAGGAAGCTGTACAATATTATATTTGTGCATATACATTAGATTAGTCAGTACTGAAGCCAAATCTGGAGCTTATCTAACAAAATAACTTACGATAATGGTTCAAAAACTAGAACACCCAAATTTATATGTTATAGAAAAATATTAAATACAAATTGTAAAAAATATGGGCGACAGTGTGGCTTAAAAAATGATGCATTTTCATTGAAATCTACAGACACAAATGAATAAAGTTCAACAAAATAAACATGTACTTTGTATGTTTTCCTTACATTAAGCTAAAAAAAACCCCTTTCTGAATATCTTTTTTTGCCTGTCATGTTTTGCCTTATTGATTAATCATGTAGCTCAGTATATACTAATTTCAAGAGTTTAGAATATTATGAAAAGGATCATTATTATAGATAGTATCATTATGTTTTATATTACGTGTTCCTTTATGTTTATGTAGATGCTGTTGTTTTATGCGTGTAAATTGTTGTTTGCATCAGGTTATGGTGTAGTTCCAGGTCTCCTGCCATGAGCTCTTCCCCCCAGTGGCGTGTGGCAGGATGACAGCCGTGTATCCGGCTGTGGGGGTCTCTGTCGGGGTCTCATCCGTGGGCCCGCAGCGTTACGCTCGCTGGAGCCGTCAGGACAGCTCTGACATCTGCACAGATGATGAGGGGACTCAGGCGCGCCGCCTCACGCCGCTGGAGAAGCTCAATCTGGACATGTGTCAGGATGAGAAGATGGTCCGAGAGCTCACCGTGGGCCGACGCATCGGCTTCTACAAGATACGCGGCGAGATCGGCTGCGGAAACTTCTCTCATGTCAAGCTGGGCATTCACGCACTGACCAAAGGTAGCATTTTTGTTGGATAATGGTACACATGCTTTGAATTTCTTTACATGTTTTCTCTGTAAGCTACAGTACTGTCCTACAAACATAATGTGCAGTATCTACATAGTTTTTACACTAAATTGGATTTTGTAGTAAAAGCTTTTTTCTCAATCTTCTTCAATCCAAGACAGAAGATTAACTCACTTAACTCAATTTTGACAAAATGTGTAGTTACTTACTGCACTTTGTCTTTGTAGTGCAGAGTAAGTGTTTAAAATATTGATACTGTCATCTTTGTGCAGCTCACTGACACTTAAATTGGCAGCTCATACAACCTTCTGAGACTTTATGAACAGTTATAATGTAAAAAAAGAGCTAAATCAATATATACATATATATTTAACAGTATACTGGGCCCAAACATTTGAACAGCAGTTTATTATTGAATGTGGAAGTATGATGATTTCTGCTTGCATATGTATGAATTCCGATTCATTAGAAATCTATAATAATTCATAAGAAATCTACTAGAAAAAAAATAATAAGAAGAAGAAGAAAATTAACAAATTGCAACGAATGTTAAAACTAATTTTGCTCTGAAACAGTGTGTTCATAATTAGATTATAGTTAGTAAAATACATTCGATTGATGGGCGTCACAGTGGTGCAGTGGGCAGCACGATCGAAGAAGAAGGTCACTGGTTCGAGCCTCGGCTTGGTCAGTTGGCATTTCTGTGTGGAGTTTGCATGTGGTATAGGTGAATTGGGTAAGCTAAATTGGCCGTAGTGTATGTGTGAATGAGAGTGTATGGGTGTTTCCCAGTGATGGGCTGCAGCTGGAAGGGCATCCGCTGCGTAAAACATGTGCTGGATAAGTTGGTGGTTCATTCTGCTGGGGTGACCCCAGATTAATAAAGGGACTAAGCCGAAAAGAAAATGAATGAATGAATGAATTCAGTTGATGTGGTAAGAAATGCTAGTTTGCAAGTTCAGGCAGCATAATGAGCTTTTCTGTCTAACTTAAAATATCTGGAAGTCAGACACATTAAATGTACATTAAATGTCCTTGTGAAAACAAACTGACTCATGCGCGCAGAAACATTCCCGTGCGCCTCACGCACTCCTGTGTGAATCCCGGTTGCACGCTGATGAAATACGCGCCACTCATGCATCGTGAAACCAGAGTAACAGCCTTTATGTAGAGGCGTCCGCACGCAGTGAGTTTTGCATGTCGACAAAACTAAACTTTATATAATATGATGATGATGTTACTTTCACCAAGCATGGCTATAAAGCAGAAAGGAGGGACAAAGAGTCAGGGAGCTAAGACTTCATGACATTAATTCTCGGCCATGACTCGGGTCTAAGACCACAGATAATTCTATAAAACATTTTTTTTTTTGTATTCTTTAGAATTGTCATAACTAATATTCATGCAAAAGATTTCTTAAGTGATCATCACTCCAGTTGTTTGAACACAGCCACATTGTTTTCCATTGATTTCTGTTAATTATTTAGAATAATAATTGTATAATAATATTAATAATAATTGTATTTATTTAGAATAAATATAAATAAATTGTTACATTTATTGAAAAAAATATATAACAATTTAAGTGTGTGTGTGTGTGTGTGTGTGTGTGTGTGTGTGTGTGTGTGTGTGTGTGTGTGTGTGTGTGTGTGCGTGTGCATGTGCGTGTGTGTGTGTGTGTGTGTGTATATATATATTATTCATTTACTAATTTTAATTGTTACATCCTCATTTCTCACTTAACATGTTGATACTTGTATTTTTAAAAAGAGTATCTACAGAATACAAGTTAAATATTCACTGCCTGGGTTGGTCAAATATTTTAATATTTAAAAAATATATATATTTTATCAAAATTTAGTAAAACAGTGAATTATAAATACAATTTAAAACAACTGTTGTCTATATATTAATATATTTTAAATATCAGTTATTCCGAGGAAGACAACACTGAATTTTCTGACCCTTCAGGAGTAATTTTACAGTACTGATTTGGTGTGTAAGTTCCACAATCAAGTTTTTTTTAAACTTACCCACCTCTTTACACCACTTAAAACTTACAGTACATACAGTAATGTATGTAGAACTTTATTAGACTATGTTGATTTTTTTTCATTCATTCATTTTCTTTTTGGCTTAGTCCCTTTATTAATCTGGGGTCACCACAGCGGAATGAACCACCAACTTGCCGCAACCCATCACTGGAAATTATTCTAAATTATTATTATTTTTATTTAAATTGAATAATACACAATAGCAGTAAAACGTACACACCCAAAAATTTTGAAGGGAAATATATATAGAAATATACCTGACTAATATTGAATTATAACAGAAAAAATATATTTTTTTGAAAACCTAATATTATAAAGAATAAATATATTTTTGTATTTATTTACAATCCTAAATATTGCAGCTACACTTAAGGTGTAGAGAACTACAAAAATCATTTGATCCCAAACAGGGAGTCATTGTTTATATAATATATTAATACAAAATGTACATTTTAAATAGCATTGTCCTGGCAAATTGGAGGACTGTTATATTTATTGCCCAAAATAAATGTAAAAATAAGTATTGTTGAAATGCTTTTAATGACTTGAGAGTTTGGGGACATGGGTAAGTGTACTGTGTGTTATTGTGTTGTTGTGTATCTGTGTCCTGACAGCAAGGTCTACATTGATCATGTCAAAAGCATGTCCTCGGTCAAAGTCAAGCTGAGACAAGTTGTCTGATCCAGACACAGATGGATCAATTTGAGGAGTCACATTTCTGTCCAGACCTTTAGAATTGCTGTGGGCCTCATCAAAGATTGCTGTGTGTAAAGGATAGGAGCCTGTGGTGTGAATTACACACTCAGAGCATTTTCTACTGACTGGTGTAGAATGACTCTCCGTATCGCATGACATATCATATCTGACCTGCTCGAAAACTGCTCAAAGGTCTTTCCTTTATTACAGTGGAGCTTTGCTGACTAAACAGTTCACATAAACAAATTTGATTAGAATGCATTAATATGATAATATAGTTCAGCCAAAACTGAAAATGAAATCATTATTTACTCTTGGTGTTGCACCAATGCTGTATGTTAGTAGCGTATATAATAAGTATGTAATAATAGAACATTAAAATAATGTTTTATTTATTTATTTTTTTTTAAGAGATATAAAACATTTTAAAAACAAAAATCTAACACATTAACATGATCTGGTTATTATAGAGAAATTTTAGTTGCTGCAATACATTTTCTAAAATTAGCTGTGAAATTATATTAGTGTCAAATGACTTGTATTAAATATATTTCGGGACTGAATTTTGTTGTTAAACATGATTATGTTGACCAACCATTGCGGCACGGACAATGTAACACTTTTTTCATCTGAAGGTGGAATTTTATTCAAGTAAATTAATTAATTAATTAATTAATTAATTATTTATTTATTTATTTATTTATTTATTTATTTATTTAATATTATCATTATTATTAATTATAGTAAATTTGGAGTAAATAAATTTATTAAACAGTAAATTTTGACTGTTTTTGTGCAACCATGAGATATGAGTTCTAAGGAATTTAATTAAGTTTAATATTGTTTAATTCAATCCAAAGCAATTAATACTGGTAATTTTCAGATTGTCAGTTATAATATTTTTCACACATGGATATATATTATATTATGGATATATATTTATTTTTTATTTTTTAATTTTTTACAAAGTAGTAAATATTGAAAAAATATGCATATTTTTAACACAACAATACTTTTTCGGGGAGAGTGATTTGTGTGTCATGCAAAATGATTTCTCTTTTATTTTATAATTAATAAAATAGCTGTAAATTTAGCAACTAATGCAAAAATGCGCCAACATGACTTGTATTTGACATTCATATAATTATTAAGTCTTGAATAAATGTTGTTTTAACTGAAAAAAAATTGGTTAATATAAAGTTCTAATGGGGCGACACAGTGGCTCAGTGGTTAGCATTGTCGCCTTACAGCAAGAAGGTCGCTGGTTCGAGTCCCGGCTGGGTCAGTTGGCATTTCTGTGTGTAGTTTGCATGTTGGCGTGGGTTTCCTCAGGCTGCCCACTGTCCAAAGACATGTGGTACAGGTGAATTGAATAAACTAAATTGGCCGTAGTGTATGTGTGTGCATGTGAGATTGTATGGATGTGTCTCAGTACTGGGTTGCAGCTGGAAACGCATCAGCTGTGGAAAACATATGCTGGATAAGTTGGTGGTTCATTCCGCTGTGGTGACTCCTGATGATTTAAGGGACTAAGGTGAAGGAAAATGAATGAATGAATAAAGTTCTAATAGTTATTTTAATACATTTTTTTAAGTGTTAATAAAAAACAGATTGTCATGTTCAAACAAACCAAACAGAATGTAAAAAAGTAGTACACAGAGTTTGAATGCATTAAATTTACATAAAGTCATGCCCAAAGTGACTTGAGGAGGCATTCAGCGATTCAACAAAAAGAGACAATACACACAAGAAGTGCTAAATAATACAAAGGAACTGTAAGTGCTCAGAGAATTAGTGCTAGAGCAGGGAGTAGAGGTTTTTTTTTTTTTGAAGAGTGTTTCTACTGGTGGTTGGTCAACCCACTCACCTGTGTGATGCACCTCATAAATGCACAATGTTATATGTAGATATGGAGTGTGCAAAACTGGTGTAAGTGTTGTTTAAGTATTAGATGAAAGAGTGTGTTTAGTACAGGTGGTTTGTCAAGGCCACTTACCTGTGTGAGGCACACTCAGAATTACATAATGCTTTGAGGTTGTTGTGTGGTGTGGTTGGGGATGGGGCAAAATGAGGGGTCCTGGTTTTATTCGCATTATGTTAAGCTCCTAAGACTTGATGCTTTCTGAGAAACCCCTGTACCTGAAACTTGATGTTGTCCTTCGCAGACAAAGTTGCCATCAAGATCTTGGACAAGACAAAGCTGGACCAGAAGACACAGAGGCTGCTGTCCCGTGAGATATCCAGCATGGAGAAGCTGCACCATCCAAACATCATCCGCCTCTATGAGGTGGTGGAGACTCTGACCCGTCTACATCTGGTGATGGAGTACGCCGGCGGAGGAGAGCTGTACACCAAGATCAGCACTGAGGGCAAGCTCTCCGACATCGACAGCAAGATTGTCTTCTCTCAGGTTCTCTCAGCCGTGAAGCATATGGTGAGATGAACATGAGCAAATCAAATCAACTAAATAGTTTCTTCTTCTTGACTTGCTTGTAGTCCAAATCTGACATTTAAAGGAATAGTTCATCTAAAAATATATACTAGCATGTAGGTGACTTATGATTTTTTCAACAGGACATTACAGAAGATTTTTAGTTAAAAGTGTGGTCCTTGGTGATTTATAAAATGGAACTCAATGGCTACTGAAACTATGAGGGTCAAAAAGATAGATACAGGCAAAACAAAATGAATACCTGAGGCCCAAAAAATTAGTGAACAAATCATGTCAAGAATCATGTGTGTTTGGGTCACACATGTCATTATGCAACTTGAAAACTTGCTCTAGATAATTATAAACATTCTCAGGACCATCTGACAACAAGATCAAGTTCTACAAACTACAAATCTTCCCTAATGTTCGACTGAAGTAAATTTTGTTTCTTCGTTTTGGGTGAACTACCACTTAAAGTAACTTCATGCCAGTTTGCTTTTTTCAGTTTTGCTGCAAGACACATAGTTTCACAGTCAATGACATGATGCCCCTTTTGTCAGAAGCTGTTATTTTATTTTAAAATGCAAAGCAATTTATATGTACCATCACATACAAACACCTACTATATGATTTTAATTTTAAAATTGAACAACAAATCTGACAACTTCTGTATAACATTATACATTAAGGTTTTATTCGGCTATGATGAGTCATAAATAAGACTATGTAAATATTATTATAATTTAAAAAAATAATAATATTTAACATAATTCAGATAATATTTAGTGTGCTTTCACACCTAGACTTTTGTTCCGGAACCTGGCGCGTTTGCCCAGTTAGCGCGGTTCGTTTGGCATATGTGAACAGGGCAATCGCGCTCGGATCCGCGCCAAAACAATCGCTCCGAGACCGCCAGAATGAGGTGGTCTCGGCTCGATTGAAACAAACTCGAGCGGATCGATTGTAGTGAGAAAGCGATACGATCCCGGCTATATCACAGTGTTTTATGGATATGTAATAGGCATACGGCTATTCGAAGAGAGAATTATGAGTAGGGCGGGAGGTCATTCCAGACATCTCAAGTCTCCCGGAAGTTCCGGGAGTCTCCCGCAAATGCACAGACTCCTGGATACCCGCAAACGAGTGATAATCTCCCGGAAATTGCGCGTCTCCCTCCAGGTCCTCAAATACGTTGCGCACCCTCACCCCTCCCCACCGCATCCCTCCTCGCTCTTCAGACAGGTCGCGCGCACCCTGTCAAACACCACCAACCACCCCCGACAGCTGAGCGGGACTCTGCAAAATAAACCGTAAAACTCTGACCAATGTGAGGAGAGTTTACTCACACGTGACTTGTTTTAGCTATTTTGGTCCGTTTAAAAACTTTGCCGTGTGAAAGCGAACTGCAACAATGTAACTATTTTAATCCCTGTTTCGGAACAAATGAATCGATTCACAGGTGTAAGAGCACCCTTAGATCTGGTGACTGTGCAGGCCATGGGAGATGTTCAACTTCACTTTCATGTTTCAGCGCAAGCTCTGTGATTGGTCAGCTTGGTATAGATGACGAGCACGGGCGGCGCTGAGAGCCGCGAGCCAGATGGAGCGAGTGCTTACAAGTGTCGAGTCCCATTAAGGAGCTCCAGATGGAGACTTTTGTTTTGTGTTGACCTGTATTATTAAAGTTGTTGCACGTCCGCTGGTTCTTCGCCTCTGAATGAGTGAGTTTCACCTACTTGTAGCGTTCAGGAAAAACAAAATACCCGCCAAGAAACTCGACACAGAAAACCTACTGCCAGCTAGTGTTTCGAAAGTGTTATTGCAGAGTAAGACAAACAGCACGGAGAAATGCACGGCTACACGCAAGGCAGGCGCTGTGGGTCACGCCGATCACTCCACGCAGAAGTATAAATCAGCCTTAACATGGCTATAGCATCCATGTTTATTAACGCTGTGGATCTTGTGTATATTTTTCAAATATACATTTCAAATCCCATTTGTCTAGTTCATCAATTAGTTTATCATCAACATTGCTCTCCAAAATATCTGAGGTTGATCTTCCTCTTTCCACAGCATGACAATAACATCATTCACCGAGACCTGAAAGCGGAGAATGTTTTCTACACCTGCAGCACTTGTGTTAAAGTGGGCGACTTTGGCTTCAGCACCGTCAGCCGTCGTGATGAGACGCTCAACACGTTCTGCGGTTCTCCGCCGTACGCCGCACCGGAGCTCTTTAGAGATGAGCACTACATCGGCATCTGTGTGGACATCTGGGCTCTGGGGGTCATGCTCTTCTTCATGGTCACCGGCACCATGCCCTTCCGCGCCGAAACCGTGGCCAAACTCAAGCGCTGCATTCTGGACGGGACGTACACAGTGCCTACTTGGGTGCCCGAACCGTGTCAGAAACTGATCCGGGGCATCTTACAACCCCAGCCTTCCGACCGCTGCAGCGTAGAGCAGATGATGGCCTGCGAGTGGCTTCAACCGGTGGAGTTTCCCAAAGCCATGGAGCCCTTCAATCTGGACCCACACCATCTGGTTGAGTCCGGGCCGGGGGAGCTGGAAGAGCACGAAATAGAAGTGAGGAACGCGCTGGAGATGCTTGGAATCACCGCGGAGCACATTCGCAACAACCAGGGCAAAGACTGCAGGAGCTCCATCACTGGAGTCTACCGAATCCTCTTACATCGCGCACATAAACGGCAGGCGGTGGAAAGCATGCCAGTAGTTACTCATGTAGTGAACGGGACAGACGCTAAGAAGGAGCGTCTGAAGACTTACAGGAGCCTTAGACATACATCTAAACTCTGCATCATTCTGTGACGCTCAGGAGACTGTGGCCTACATTAATATTGGCAAATATGGTGGTAAATATGAGAAAAGGAGGCAAGGCAAAAATGTTGTTATTGTTTAACCTTTTGATCTTTTGCTTAAAGGGGATGTATCGTGCTCACTTTTCCCATTCTCGCATTAATCCACAAAGTCTTTATTTTTGAATACTTGTAGGTATTATGGAGATTAACTATCATCTCTCTTGAAAAAACAAGCACCTGGAGGCATGCCATAGGCGACTCTCTACTTAGTCAACAGTGCACAAGCAGGCAGCTTCCGTTTAGCAACTGACTACTTCCTGTGATATACCTGTAAATAATAAAGGGCATCTACTTTAAATTATGCTGAGTTCAGGCTGCAGGATTTTCAAAATAGTTGTGTCACAGATGTTTTCACACTGCATGACTATCTGGGGTAGCATTCTGTAGCTGCTGTGTTTACACTGTAAGATGGATCGGTGACTGGGGGTTTCATACTGTATGACTTTACAATAGAAGAATCGCCGACAATTTTGTCTTGGCAGGGCTGGAGAAAGCTGAACTGACGCTCTAGGCAATCGACGATCACAACACGCTAAACCCAAAAATGAAAACGGAAGTGACCAGTTTGTGAAGTGAAGAGCGGCGAAGGCGGGTTGGGGCATCGAGCGGAGGGTGGGGGTGGGTGGTTGGTGGTTAGCGGTGTCTCACTGTTCTCCGCGTAGTAGGTCGCCTCTATGGATGCGCTGGTCCTGTGTCTCAGTACACAAACCACGTCTCACAACCAAACGCATGTGAGAAATGACATGGAACTAACATAAAGTCACGTAGTATATCTTTTGTTATTAATTACATAATAGCCTTTAGTGGGGTAGAAAATGTACTTCTTTTGCTGGCCTTTGAAGGGAATTCGCAATTTCTCTCAAACTGTTTTCTCTTTTTCAACCCAGTTGTGATATTTCTCAGATGACTCGTCAAACAGACATGGGTGCTCCTGCCAAATTTCCAATAGTTTTTCCTTTGTTTCGGTCCAAATAGACCAAAAATAAGCACTTTTAACTTCTCTCCCAACCTGCCGCTCACCTGCAGATACCCATATTAGTGGATGCTGCTCTCTCATTGGCTGTAGGTAATCACCGATGTTATTTTCATTCAGAACACATTTCACATGGCATGATTTGAATTGCAGATGGGTCCAGATATTTAGCATGCTAACATGCTAGACTCATCGGTGATTTTCTCAGAACGCGTTTTTAATAGTTCACACTGTGTGATTGTTACTCACGTGAACGAGCACCGATTTGCCTGTGATTTCAGGCATTTGTCTGCGAGTCAAAATCAGAGCTCAAATCATGCAGTCTGAACTGGGCATTAGTAACCTTTTGACACATATAATCAAAGTGGTGTGATCAGTCTAGGCTGGTTCCTGGAGTGTTTAGTACATCATTGATCTGCTGCTAAATTCAAATCTGCCCTCCTGGAATGGGTGGCGACAAGACAGAGAAAGACAAGTACATCAATACTTATAACTACTTTCAATGAAATAATGTTTGCTTAGGTTGAAGAGATTTAAATAATAGCAAAACAAAATGTGCTTTGTTAAATACACCGATGTCTATGGAAGACGGCAATAATAATAATTTTGCACATGCACTGTGTGTTATTCACAACAGATACACACTGTTTAGCTAACTAGAATGTTTATTCTACTTTTCCTACAGTCAAGTAGCCACTTACTTTCATGCAGTTTAGTTTTAATGTTACATGAACAAATAAAAGCCTTACACGCTTGTGTTTTTTTTAAATTGGTGAATTAAATTATTGTATCAATTACAAAAGTGTGACAATGAAATAAAATAAATGCTAATGATCCAGTTTGGCATCCACTGGCCTGCACCAAGCGAGGTTCAAACCTGTGATTTCAGCATGGGATGCAAGTGCTCTAACGAGTAGAGTTCAGGGCAGTAAGGTCAACCTCAACAGCACTTACCAGCTTGGCCTCTGTTACACTTCGTTATATGATTCAATATGAGAAGGACGCTGTCAGTGTCAAATAAATAATGGTTATTTAAATGTAATATATTGAATAACTTTTGAAATATAGCACCCGCATCACAAACACATCAACCAGAGTCAGCGAAGACTCGCAAAGCAAAATCTGAGGTTCTTATCTTCTGATGTGCAAAGTGAAATTGGCCTGAAAATGAAGCATCTTTTGTCTTCATTTATCTGTCATGTCATAAACCTGGCTCATAAAAATGATACGTTCTAATGACTCTAGCTGAAGTATTTCAACCTTTCGTGTGAAAGGGTTAACTCAATCGCCATTGTATGGACTCATTCTCAGCCAAGCACTGTAGCTTTTCTGGGAGAAGAGTCCATACAATGATTTCCTTGGTTTCTTTGGTTACATAACCAAGAGCCAGGCTCGAAAAAAAATTATAGCTTGTGACCCTGAAAGTACGTTTTTTGGAAAATAAATACTAATTTTTTGAAACTTGACGCATGCTTGAGCTTCGGAGTCCAACACTTTAACCGTGTAAACGACTCTGAATGCATAAAGCAGGATTAGACCACCCCCTAAAATATGAATTTTTTTAAATTTTATTTATTTATTTTTTGGACGAGAGTGGAGTTTTTTTTTTCTTTCATACTTTTTGGAGGTGATGTCAAAATGTAGTTTTTGGGATTTTCAGACCCCAAGACCAAACTAGCTTCTGCAATCTTCCAGCGGTGACTCTTGGAGATTTTTTGACTACTCAAACCATCCTCCTAACAAGATAAACACACGTCCAGGCTTATTCATAACATTTACAGTTTACTGGAATTTCTGAATTATTGCCCTGATGGTGGACCTTAGCATCTTTTTTTATTTTCTTATAACCAATTTAGATTTTTTTATGCATATTCACAGCTCGGTTCTTTGGTTTTACCCATTGTGGTGAATGACAGAGTCAGTCTGGTTTTCATATGTGAAGTCTTCATCTATGATCAATTTCCCTAATTGATTCCTAACTAAATATGCGAAATACAAATGGGAATTTACTTGAAAAATATTTTGCTATTATGAATTCATAGGGGTTCTGATAATTGTCCATATTTATTTAACAAAGATATTAGTTGTTTATTCTGTGTTTGCAGAGAGACCATATGTTCTTGATAAAAATTTGAGCAAATGATCAAAAGGTTGAATAATAAACATTTGTTTTTTCACAGCCTTCTTTGCACATATTTGTAACTCACAGGAATTATAGTTCAGCTACATATATATATTTGATATACCTCTTTTGTTATTGTTTTTTCATTGAAAATGAGATCTGAGATGCCTCTAATAAACTAGTCTTCTATATGAATGAATGGAGAGAGTGACTGTTTGTAAGAGAGTGAAGCAAGAGATTTGTCTTAATGTCTTGTATGACACATATTTTGTTCATAAACGTAATAAAGTGCTTTGGACTGCACTCTTCCGATCATTCCTTTTGCCGGTGTGAATATAATTTTAAGGATGAGAAAATATTTTAGAAATGCAATAATCCACATTTTAAATATTTTTGTTATATATTGTTTAAAAAATATTATATTTTATTAAATTATATTATATTATATTATATTATATTATATTATATTATATTATATTATATTATATTATATTATATTTTACGAAGACTCCTCAGGCTAACAAATAATGTAATATTTAAACACCAAATGTTTTATTATTGTGGAAAATGAATGCAAATACAAATAATTTAGAAATTATTATTTATATTTTAGTGTATTTTTCTTTGATTTTATTTTAATAAATTATTTTTTATAAATATTATATATGTAAATATTTTACCTAAAGAATATTAATATTTTTATTTTTGTCTTTTTATTTAGTATTTTTTCTTTTATGCATTTTAATGTTTTACAGATAAAATGTGATAAATTTGAATAATTAACAATGTATGACCACAAACGTTGGAAAACATTTTAAGCAATTCGTTTAATTAATAATTTGTTTTGCTTCATTTTTTAAAACAGTAATATTTGTTATATTATATTATATTATGAAAAAATTATACAAATTATAAATTATAAACAAAACAGGTTCACAATATGCATATGTGTGCACACAAATAAATAAAAACTTTTTATAATATACTCAATCATATTCAAGCAGATGCATATTTTAAAATGTACGCTTCATCTGTAATTAAATCATTCATTTTAAGTTGACCTGTACTTCAGTATTTGATGTTAAATCACATTTCAACATCACAAATCTTTCATAAATGGCTTATTCGAGGCGTGACTTACTGTACTTCACTACAACTCCCAGGATCGATTTCGCAGAAGACGTGCCGATACAGACGCGCCTTACGTGATGACGCAATTTTTGCCTCGTTGGAGGGTGATTTCATCAGGAACTGCTGGCGTTCAGGACAAAGAGAGAAGGCACTTCCTATTTGTTGTATATGTCAACGTATCTTGTTTCGGCACAAGATCAGCAGAGGTAAGAGCTTATTTAAAGCCTTTTTAGATTCGTCTGTGAGGGCGACTTTGCATCTCTCAGCAAATGTCATTATTACTCACAATTCGGTCACAGTAAAGCTGTCAAATACTAGACCTGTCACATGCTTTACCAGACCCTGCATTAGCTTATTTTCTGTTCATCATTTAACATTTACCATAACCATTATGCTGTACTTTACTATTGTTGTTGTTATTATTATGGGTAAATGTCAGTTTTGCGTCGCTGTATTGAGGACAACCAAATCAGTTGCAAACCATATGATCGTTGCATTATTATCTGTTTTGAGATATAAGCTCATTAAATACTTATGATATGTATTGCTGCTTTTGTATTTTACTGATACAATTCAAACTACATATTTAGCTGCATTTATCGCACAAAGGCAAAACCGTTTTATGTTTGCGGCTTTGAAAGTTGTTGGTTTGTGTGTTGTTGTGTTTCGACCAATTGTTGGTCACGTGAAGAGTGGGCGGGGTCTGGAGGTGATCGAGCTGTCAGTGCGCAGCGTCACTGCGGATCTGCTGTAATTTCTCGACTTTTACAAATGTCTTTCAGATGTCGGTAAGCGAGGAGATGGAAAACACAGACCTGCTCGGTCTGATCTTCCCGGACGGTGAACCGGGATCCGGCGATCTGTTCCTCAAGGAGGGGAATAATTTCCTGGACGATTTTTTTTCAGAGCAAGATGTACGTAACGTTAACTCGCTTCTCAAGTGATCTAAATGCTTCTGTTTTCATGTGTAATATGAATAACAAATTGATCATTTAAATGTATAATGATACGATTATTACAGAAATGTTTGTAATATACAGCAAGTTAGATGGCATGATTGTTTTGCAAATGCTTATATTGTTGCAATTGCTGAATAGAACGTATTTATACAATAAATTATTATTTAGTAGTAATATCAATATAATTTATATAATAAATTAACAATTATATACATTTAGATATATTTATTATTGGTGTTGTTGATTATTTATATATATATATATATATATATATATATATATATATATATATATATATATATATATATATATATATATATATATATATATATATAGTTCAAATGCAAAAACCTCTAAGTGCCGTCTGAAAAAACCATTGAAAATGAAAATTTTTCTCAGCCTCCTTTGTTTATGTTGAGATGTTTCACTTTAAAGACCATGGGGCCTGTTTCAGTAAGGAGGTTCCACCAACTCGGAGTTTAAACTTGAACTCTGAGTTGATTTATCGAGAGATTAAAAACTCAGAGTTAGCGTGGGAAACATAGCTGCTCAAGTTATTGCATAATATTACATCTAAAGAATTTAAATATTTAGGTTTAATAAAAAAGTAATGTAATGTGTGACATTTATAAAATTTGTACACACGTTCCCCCTTTTATACATGTTGATCAGTTTTAATAGATTAAAAGTGCACTTGTGAATCAGCCTCTATTATTGATCAAGTGATAGAGGTTGATATGACATTTAGAATGTAAGCAGTACTAACAAATATTTTTTAAAACGAATAATAATCCCATTAATCTAGTTACAGTACATGTCGAAGGTCAGTAAATTTAAGCTAATTAAAGAAGAAGCCATTCTCGTGCGTGACTTTGTTCTTTGTGTAACTGAAATGTAGGCAATAGCTGTGTTTCCATCCAAAAATGTTAATTAAATGTGCAAAACTGAAATAAGGCATAAAATATATGCGAATAAAGCAGCGTTTCCATCCAATGAGTCAAAGAGAACAAAATCGTCACTTCCTGATTAACTGGCCCAAAATATCAACAGTAAAAACAGAATTTACTGCGGTAGAAGAAGCTGCGTCAATCTTTTCCTTTTTTAATAGGCTAAATGTACTTGTGCCTCAGAAGACTGTAAGCAATACAAGTTAACAACTGCATATTCCTCTATTCTTAACCATACGTAAAAGCAGTACACACATTCAGTATTAATCCACACAGTGGCAAAAGCTGAACTATTTTGAAACTTGACCTCCGCACGTGTGTAGGAACAGCTGATGGTGGCCATAGCAACGACAAACGGCAGAGGATCGTGAGCTTACAAACGCATTTAAATCCGTAAACAAATCGCCACGCGTCGCGTTTTCAACGTGGTTTTAGACGGGATATGTGAATATAAAGAGTTAACCAGATATAGTGCAAGCCGCGTGTAGCGGTTACAAGTAACAATACACAATTAAATACATATTTTGCAAGCTAGAGAAAACAAGGAGGCAAGAATTTTAATCGCACTTAAGTTACTTACACTTGTGAAATGGAGGAAGAAACTGATCATAAACTGTGTACTGTAAAGTTCCTGTCAAGCTCTGACAAAGTCCCATACATCAATAGTCTTTTCTGATCCTTCCTTTAACAAATGGCCGACGAATGCCCTGTTGTAAGCGTGTAGACTGCTGGAGCACTCGTCAGAAAATGCTGAGGTATTTTTGCAAAAATAAACTTCAACCACAACCACTGAATCTTCACAGCCTCATTTCTGGGAAGGGAAAATAACACTAACTTTCCCATTCACTTCAGAGCACATCGTCTACACGACTTGATTCAACTGGGATGTGCTACAGCGTTTGTCTTCTTCTTTTTCTTTTCACAGTGTTTGTGGGCGGGGCCGGGGGGTTTCAATTTTCCCAGGTCTGCGTGTGTAACAAGTGGGCGGGGCTTAAGTTCTGTATGGACGTCAGGCCGACACGGCTAAAGACTCGTTACAGCAGAGATTCTTTTATAGATGAATCAATAGTTTTAAACATGGTGCACTTTCAGATTTAAACATCAGCTGGATATTTCACTTCATTTAAAGCTGTTACACACTGCATGGAAGGTCATTTTCAAAAACCCATAATAGGGGCTCTTTAATGTATATAATAATAAGGAAATAATGTATAATAAATAATGTTAATGCATACAGATAGATAGAATATATAAACAAATGCTTTAATGCAGATGCTGAATGGAATGGACACAGAGGACTTCCTTAGCAGTCTCCTGGGTGAGGAGGATGACGGTGTGATGGTCAACTGCATGTCTCAGTCTCCTCACGGCAGTGACAGCGGGATCTCAGAGGACACCACTCCACCACACTGCCAGAGTCCACATGATGGCAGCGAGACAGACACCGTGCCCAGTCCAGGCCAGGAGCCGCTGCTGTACTCAGAGTGTGTGACGGAGAGCTATGAGGCCCAGGTGGTTCAGACTGACCACTGCTACACCCTCCCACAGGACACCAACACCCTGCTGAGTGTCCGTTCTGAAAATCCTGAGTCGGATGTCTTCATCGATGTTGGTAAGGTAATGTTTTGGTGTGTTGGGGCATGTGAAATAGTCATGTTTTTTGGATTTGTTCAAATGCTTTACGAGTCCCATCTTAAGCTGTGTTTTCTTCCTGTCAGATGATTTGGATGCTAGTATGGAAGATGATGACTTCTCTCCTGAGCTGCCATGTTCACTTACCATTGAGGACTCCATGCAGAGCAGCAAACTGGACAGCCAGGTACATTTTCAATGATTTAAAGAGCCCCAGTTACTCTGTTTTGTTTTGGAGGGCTGCTATAAATGGTTTACATTCATTTAGTCTTAGCAAGATATGCATTGCAACATTAGCACTTTTTACGCAGTGTGTAAGGGTTAATTTAAGGATCTGCTCGTTCTAAATGCAGCTTTTCTGAGAGCCTACTCTGCTCTGATTGGTCAGATGGCCCAGTCTGCCGTAATTGGTCCAACATTTAGGATCTGATCACAACAAACAGACTTTTCAGTTCTGAAAACACTAGATGCACCTCAAATCCTTTTTGTTGACTTTCGAAAAGAGCAGTGTGCTGCGCATTTTACGTTGCGAGGCAACCACTGGATTAACTGTCTTAATGCTGGAGCGCATGACATCAGGTGCTTTTTTCACATAGAGTTGATTTTTGTTTTCAACTGAAGGCACAGTAAGAATACGAGATGCCTGGGGTACATAAACGACACACAAACTGCATGCTGCCAATAGAAAACCATTGTAAAAAGCTGCCCCTCACTGCAAAAAATGTGTTCATTGTAAATGGGGCATGGTACATGTTGGAAACCATATTCTCATTACCATATCTAATTTCAGGTCTAGAGCCCTTTTCAGCGCTTATAAACTGATATGAAGAGTAACAATGTTACTCCTTGCTAAAAATGTTAACAATTCCAATTTTTTTGGAAGTGCATTCAATGTGCATTTGATTTTGCAGTGTAGAACAGTGTTTGCAACTTAACTCAACTACTGTGTTTCAGAGGTCAAGAGTTGTTCACAGGCAGCCAGTTAAGACCATATGCTGGCATTATGCATATGTTTTACAAAACTCTGCTGGTTTGTGTAGAAATTAAGACAAACTTTCTGATCAACTGACTCTCTTTTGCGAGTCAATAGGGGTTTTGCACCAGTGGAACTTTATCCACAGTTCCTAGAACTATTGGTGGAAGTACCCATTTTTTGTTTGGTTCACACTGCATGAACTGGAACTGAATTCAATTATTGGGGGAACAAAATTGTCTCCTACATCAGAGCAGGGTCCAATCCAGCCTAGTAGGAGCAACAGTGACATTAGTGTACACTGATTGAGCGAATACATCCCCATACATACACATGAAACACCTGTATATTATTTTATAGCGTTAAAAGTTGTCGACGTACACAAAGCTGGGGCTTGTTCATGCTCAAACTGTGCAACAGTGTTCTCGTTTGGTGGGTTTTTCAAAAATGTCCAGTCACCAACATGTCCATAAAGCTCACATTATTAAAGAGACAGCTCACACTCTTTTATTATGAACGACAAGGCCAGTGACTGTAACATTGAGCCTATTTTGGCCCAGAATTCTTCAAAATGAACACAAAGATTGGAATTGTCAGCTGCCATAGTTGCAAGACATGTGTCAATAGATGTTTTGCATGGTGTTCAAAGCACCACTGTTTACATTTAAAAAAAAGTTTGCGACATTTTTGTTGGGCTGGGGCTTTCCTTTGTCTGTGGCATTGTTTTCTTTTCTCATCCTCAATTATATGCAGACCTACAAGTTGTCACAGGTGATTAAGTCATTTTTTTTTTCAGTTTCAGTTGCATAACTTCTGCAGTCCTTTTCCATTGTCATGAAGCACAGACACAATGAAAACCGAGCGTCAATCTTAGCCTTCTTCATCCTCCAGTTTGTCGATTTAGTTGAATGTCACATTACGTCACTTCATAGTTCCTAGTAACTGTGCAAACGCAACTAGGAATATAGTCTGGGAGGAAATGAGTTCTCAGGGAACTGGGCCTGGGCGCTAGATCCTATGACTACCCTAAAGCCCTAATATCTCCATGTATCTTCACTTTAAAACATTATGTCTCTTTATTCACATAAAGCTATGTTATATACTACAGATAAAGTAATGTCTGAAAAAGAATAATGGGACAGCATCTTGTTACAGTCGCCACCCAGATCAAATGTAATGTGCCTGTTTTGTCTTCAGTTCCAGTTCAAAGAGATTGTTTTGACTGATGAGGAAAAGAGACTTCTGGCGAAGGAAGGTGCAACTATTCCATCTCACATGCCTCTTACAAAGGTAACAGAAGTGGTTTCTGATTTATCATCGTTTCAAGTTTTCATGAATTGCTAATTTAAACATAATACGATAGTGTTGAATGCTAAAATTTTGTGTTTCTTAAGGCAGAGGAACGGACCCTGAAGAGGGTGAGGAGAAAGATCCGGAACAAACAATCTGCTCAAGAGAGTCGCAAGAAGAAGAAAGTTTATGTTGACGGCCTAGAGAACAGGTTAGTGTGGAGATATCTCTCAAAACACAAGCAGAGCTTAACTGGTTTTAACTATGAAGCTCTTGTGTTCAGTTGATATTAATTAATAATGTATTCGGGAATATATATTTTGAAAAGTTGTAAATAAATAGAGCACAACAAGATGCAACGTTTTTGTATTTGAATTGTATTTATTTTTCCATTTAATTGTTTTCAATATTTATTTATTTTTCCATTTAATTGTTTTCATTAACTAATTAGTACAATTATTTTGTTTTACCAAATGTACCACATCTCTTGCTACTATTTGAAAGTTAGAAGGATATATTGCCACTTTTAATCAATTTAAAAATAGAATTTCTTCCTGACCAAAAAAAAAACCCCGCTACTTGAACAGTGTGGTAATTTTGGGTATTTGAATAAATTATTTTGTAAGATATTCAAACTAATATTCTGTATGTCCATAGGGTTGCTGTCTGCACTGCTCACAACCAGGAATTACAAAAGAAAGTTGAGATGTTGCACAAACAGAACATGTAAGTTTATTTCTATTTTTCGTTTTATCTTGAATGTTATAATATAGGGAGGACCAGGAGTCCTTGTTAGAAATAAAATGAAGAATCAAATTATCAGTTTAATTATCGAATCAATAAAATGTGTATAAATACAGGTTTTTGTGTCTTCAGGTCCCTAATTGAACAGCTAAGAAAACTGCAGGCTATGGTAAAAATGTCCACAATGAAAACCACCACGACTAGCACTTGTATTATGGTAAGTATTTTGTCCCTGTGTTATTTTAATCTATTAAGGTTCAAAAATAAAGTATGGTGTATAAGTTTAAACTTTCACCAGCATGTCATGAGTTTTCTGTTGTTCATTCATTCAATAACATGCAATATGTTTCTGGATCTTCTCTGTTGTCATTTTCCAGGTGTTCCTGCTTTCTTTCTGCCTCATCATTTTCCCTTCAGTCAATCCGTTTGGCAGCAGTGGTCAGAAAGACCTGTACGCGTCATCCACAGGTGAGCTGATTTGTTACAGTAAGGAATGTTGTCAAGCTTGTTGCTCTGCTGTTTTGACTTGCAGTTCAATAGATGTTGTTCAGTGTAACTATAGCTTTTATACCAAATAAATCTTGTCGGGCATATTTACAAGCATTTGATGCTATATCAACTTGTGGAGCTGCGCATTAATGGATTTGCTCTTCAGTGTTTGGACTTTCAGCAGTGAAATAAAACCACACTGAACTGAACTAATTTGATCTTCAACTCTGAAAACTGGACTGACAGTTTCAATCTACTAGAACTTCTGTGTTAAGCTGATTTGACACAGTCTACATTGTAAAAGCGCTATAGAAATAAACATGCATTGAGTTGAATTTTACGAAACTATATTGAAGGATGCCATTGCAGAACAAAAATACAAATTAATTGTCATTTTAAAGATTTAAAATGTTCTTCTTTATATATATATTATTCTTTGTATATATAAATACGTTGTTTTTTTATACCAAATTCAGTGCTTTTGTAATAAGCTAATGAACTTTAATGAGCTATTTTGGATTTTCAGAAATAATTTTTATAAATAGTTCTTATAATTATAAATTACAAAACAGACTACATTCAAGTTAATCACATTTACCATTTAAAATGTTTATCAAATACATGAAGTCAATCAAAATAATAAAGAGACTAGGCATTGGATGATAACCAGTTTTAAAGATAATCACGGTTTAAAGAAGTCAAGGTTTTAAAACCACAAACATTTTCTGTTATATCATTCCTAAGGTATATGTAAAGGTTTTTATGTGTGTTTTTTTGTGTTGTAAAAAAAATCTGAGTTTTTGAGACTAAGAAGAAGCAGAAGACACGTTTACTGTTCCAAAATATTGTAAAGGTTTCTTAAAATCAAACATATTGTGTTCAATGGAGAAAAAAAAAGTTGTTGTTTTTTTGCTAAGACATTTGAAAAGAACTTATTTTAGAGCAGTAATCACAACACCGTGAAACCATGATATTTTCATCCAAAGTTATCATACAGGGTGTCCGCAGGGTCTTAAAAAGTATTAAAAGTTGATAAATCAATTATGAGAAAATTAAGGCCCTTAAAAGGTATTAAAAAGTCTTAATCACGTTTTTATGAGGTCTTAAATTTTGTTCAAGCATTGTCCAAAGTGTTTGACTACAAAAAACAAATATATTTATTTTCCTCCTAATATTAACAATGACGTGCTCGATCCAAGTGATCCAAGCTCCTCTGTCCGGGTGATGTAATTTGCGACAAACGCGGGTAGGTGATGTGACGCTCTCCACATGTAGCGAAATCATAGAGCAAAACAGACGGCAAAATGTAAGTTTGTGTACTCCTGGTTGAAGAAAGACGAGTTAAACAGTGGCTGAAGCCTGTCGCTGAAAACAACCATGTAATTTATTCTTTTACGCTTTGTTTCTTCCGAGCTTATCCAAGTTCTGTTGCATGGTTGTGCTCCATTGCTTTATTTAACTACAACTGTTTATTAACAACTGTTTGTTAAGTAAAAGGTTTGATACTGAGTAGAACTTATAGTGGCGATGAGGTCTTAAAATAATCTGAGAAAAGCTTTAAAAAGTCTTAAAAAGGTATTGAAATTACCTTTAGCATTCCTGCATATACCCTGTCATACCTTCAGAAACTTATACCAGCCCCTGCCTAAAAGAGACAAAAGCCAAGCAAATTAATTAAGTCACTTAAAGTACAATTCAATTTCCTTTTTTTTTTTTGATACCCATGAGCAAAAAAGTTTTTAAAAAGAAAGAAAAGTTACTTTAATTATTAAACTCAATAGCTTTATTATACAAAAAAACAAACTGGTGTAATATTGGTGTAGCGTCAGTGTTCTACCTGAGTACTTACACTTATGATATCATTAAATAATATGCTTTTCCATTGCCCTCTAGGAATGTCCCGAGCCCTGCGATCTTACCCAGCTATTAAAAAAGACAACATCATATCGACCTCTGCAAAAGAAGTGGTGGATCAGGACGTCCTTCTGGTGGCCACAGTAGAGAATAACCAAGCTCTTCTGTCGGCCGGTCAGAACCACACACCAGATTACCAGCGGCTGGAGCAGTCCGACTCTGAGTCTGGAGTCAACAGCAACTCCTCCTCCGACTTCCCCGCTCCGGCACAGTCAGATCTCAAAGCGGATGCCGCTCTGTCCGAATCCCACAGGAACTCTGGTGCACCACCGGTCATCTATGATGGCCAAAGCAAATCCAAGGAGAGCTGGATGGAGCAGAAACCCACCTCAGTCATAATACAACAACACCGATCTGATGAAATGTAGTAACGTGTCTAAAACAAAACGTGCGCTTTAAAAAGTGAACTGTTGGGTCAACTTAGAAGAAATATTTCAACTGGGTAGAAATGCTTTAAATTAAGTTGAAATAACTTAATTATTTAGGATGTAACCAGTTTATCCAGCTGTTCACTTTTTAAAGTGTGCATTGTTTTAGATGAAAGATCAAGTATAGCCATTTTTCTTCATTGTAGCATTGCAGTCTGACCATTTTTGCTTTATTTTTTATCTGCTGTCATGCTATAATAGCACTTTTTGATACCCAGTCATTTGATTATTATTGGATATTATTGTCCGTTTTATGTACACAAATGAGGAGTCTTTTTAAAAAGGAAACGTGAAGGAGTTTTATTCTGCATTGCGTCCACTTTGAGATTTAGTACATTCTGGAAATGTATTCATATGTCTGTATTACTATTTTGGGGCATCTAGCAAATGATTATTTTCCCTTTTTTTAATAAGGGAGCCGTAAGCGTATAAGAGATTCCACTACTGAAAACATAGAGATCAATCTTAGTGATTTGAGAGCGTATTTAGAAAAGGGACTTGTAATGTTTGTTTTCTGCTTGTGCATTATTTGTGATTAGAAGAACCCTTTCTGTTAAAATGCTGTAAATCTAGCTTTAAATGTACCTTTTAGAGGGGGGATAGTGTTGCACATATCCATGCAATAATAATATAATGTTTATGTCTAAATATGTATATACTTATGAAACAAGTGTCATGATCTGCTGTGTCAGTGATGCATTTTTATGTCATTTTATTAGTGTTGATATTTTGTCTGGTAAGACTTTTATTTTATTGCATTTTTTAAATGATTTATTCTTAGTCTTCGGTCATATGATGCACTGATGTATCTTGGAATGTTCATAAACCGTTCATTTCTGTCATGATCATGTTATTCATTAAATATGATCAGTTTACTACGTAAAAAAGTTGTCATTTATCTATGAAAATGTATACAAAGAAATTAATAATAATTCCTTACATTTTCATAGCGCTTTTCAGGACCCAGCAAGCATTTTTTCGTTTTTAAAAGACGTCTAATAGATGTCTAATGGACGTCTAAACAGTTGTCCTGGCTAAAACAAGGCTAAATTTGGGCTGTCAGTGAAAATCTAATAGACGTCTATGAATAGGCCAAAACTAGACTAGCCATCAAATAAACAGAAATGAATGACTACACATAAAGTCTTTCTAATCTGTCTATCCGGGCTATTCTTAGACGACAGATTTTCACTGACAGTCCAAGTTTAGCCTTGTTTTAGCCAAGCTGTCTATGTTTGGATGTCTATTAGACGTCTAATAAACACAAAATTGTTTGCTGGGGACACTCAAAGACCTTTAAATATTTTGGGGTGAATCTCCATATTAATTATTCTCCAAATTGATTTTTTTTTTTAGATGAAAATGTGATAATTTCTGTCAGAAACTTGTACTATATTTCGTTAAATTAAACAAAACTAGATTGACATTATTTTCTTCAAAAACGTTATCTTGTTACGACTTTCATGTCAAAACAACTGGGATTCTAAGAAAATGTCCTACATCAAAACTAGGTCGATGTTATGTACATGTCCAAGCATGTCTAAGTCAGGCACATCCTATTTTGGCTGCTCAAAAGAAATGCAAATTAACAAAAATGATGCTATTTAAGCAGCAATTACCATGTCTGACGTCTATGCAAATACACTAACAAAACCGAAATGTAAATATGAGCTATTTTGATACCCTCTGGCACGCACGCTTAAACACGACGTCATTGCCGTAGCCCATAAATGAAGTAAAACATAATTGTTTACTTTCCAAAATATGAAAACGCTTACGTATGTATAGTAAAAGTTAGTAGAGTTTAAATAAATTTATTTAAATCTGTAACTCTGACAAACCGTCTGTTGTTATTCCTGCAGATGGCGCCACAACATCTCATATCACTCTGGTGTCATTAGTTCCACACTTGTAGTTTTCTAAATGAGCAACTACATATTTACTGATATCTTTCACATTCACATCATAGTTTACAGGGGTTTACTGTGGTATTATGTATCAAAATACCATGCAAAATACCTTGCAGGTTAAATTTACAATGCATAATAGAAGCATGACTGCATGAATTCGTGGTGTTTCACACAAACAAGTAAATCTACAACCGCAAGATGGCGCTTTACGTTCACATTTACTAGTTCACTAGATTTGTTTTTACAGTCTATGGTTCAGATATGCAGAAATGTGACAAACCCAAAATCTCAATGTTTTATTAAAAACATTAAAGCATTAGTAAGTTATATACGTCTAATACTCAGTATAATAGGAGAAACATCTACAAATAAACTGAGATTTACTTAAATGTACTACCTTGCTGCAAGAAAAAAGGTATTTTGAGAATCAATGACCATAGATGCATTTGCAGAGGTTGTGGATTAAAGCTAATAATGTTGTAAATAAGTTTTTTTGCATAGACTGCTTAGCCCTAATGTATCACAGACACAGGTAGCCTATTCATTTTTTTTATGTTGCCTGTAATTGTTTCTTTGACTTGCATAATATAAATCACCAAAGTGATTGAACCACAGTTTCAGCCAAAAAAATCTTTGTTCTACTGAAGAAAATGTTGCATAAAGCAAAATAAATACAGCCAGCAAATGTTCATTTTTGGGTGAACCTTCCCTTTAAAAGCAGCAAACCAGCTTAGGCTGGTCAGCAGGGTACATATGCGGCATTACAAAGAGTCTAGACCAGTTTGAACAAGACTTGATGTAGTCTGATCCGTGCAGCGATGCCATTTCAAGGTGTTTCTAAATAATTAATCTCTATTTACTGGAATGGCATTGCTCACAGTTTTGCACAAGGTATTAAGAGCTAAACAGGTTGAAGGTGGAGTGATAGCTATCCACTAGTCTATTTGTATATATGCACTAAGCTGACCCACTTCCAAAAAGCAGGAACAAAAGTTTTGGCTCTTGATCTCTCCGGGACACACTTTTGGCAAGCTGTAACAAAGCCAGGGGCAGGTGGAACATGAGGCTATTATTCCTGCTTCAGGGTCGGCCAAGCAGTCATTAATGGGCACACGACAAAGACACGTAAATGAGGATGACTTCTTTACAAATGCAAAAGAGTGGCGTGTGCCTCACTCTCCGGCCTTTGTGTGCTTGAGTGTGGAGGAGGCGGGGGTCATGTTTTGCTTACACTGTGGGGACCTAATGTCCCCGCAAGTCCAGTAACCCTAATGAAAGCTGGTCTGAGCTGGTCAGTAGGTGGAGGAGCAACAACAAACACAGTCGCATAACTTGCAATTAAACGGCTTACTGGAGTTTGTTTTACAATAAAGTTCTTTAGCTATGTTTCTTTGTTATTACTGGATAATAGCAATTAGATGAAGCTATATGAACTCAGCTTCTTTTGAAGAGGTCAAGCCTTATATGAGGAAAACACCCTGAACAAACAAATCTAAAAAAGAATAATAAAACACATTGTGGTATTTGAATATACATGTATAAAATCAACACAATAAAAAACAAATATGTGATCGACGCGAGCAAACCACATAAATCCTAAAATATTCCAAAAATGGAGAATAAATTCCGTAGTCAATTTCACACAGTTTGTACTCAAACATTAAGAAACAGCACGAGCCGTGCTTTGTGTTGTTGATGGAGTGATATTTGAACACCCACGTGGGCTGTTTACAGGCATTAGAGTGATTTACATACACCCGTGCCACGAGCCAATCAGAAGCGAAGATAAGCTGGGCTCCTCCTACTGCCGAGAAATTCACCCGATGCTGTATAAAAGACAGAGAGCGCTTTGACAAAGCATCACAAGCGCACTACTCACAGCAGAGCAAAAACACGCGAAACGCGACCTAAAGTGGATTTAAACAATGACTTTTGAAGAACTTAGCGGACAAGACAACACAGCTACTACTGGCGATAGGTAAGTGTCTTGTGTAGTGTTGATGTTGATATCTTTATTCGCGTTATGTCAATGTAATTCTGCATCCAATACATGGACTAACACGCCGGTTGTTTCCTCCAGAATGCAGACTGCCGGAACAGCACTAGAGGAGCTCCTGGTCTCCGCTAAAAAGCAGGACTGTCTTACTGTTGGTGTATATGAATCTGCCCAAGTCATGAATGTGTAAGTATACTATCTGTTTTTGTAATGACATGAAATCTTTTTCTCAAAATCTAAATATTGCTTTTTAGTATGCATAATTACATTAGTCAAATAGAAATGTGATCTTATTGCTCACAGTAATGAATATCATAAATGCATGCAGCACATTGAACTGTTCTCTAATCAGCATGTCTCCTTTGTGCACCCTCAGTGACCCAGACAGCGTGGCTTTCTGCGTTCTGGCTACGGATGAGGAGTATGAATATGACATCGCCTTGCAGATCCACTTCACCCTCATCCAAGCCTTCTGCTTCGACAACGACATCAACATCGTTCGTGTGAACGACATTGAACGTCTTGCTGACATTGTGGGCTGCGATCAAGACGAGGAGCCTAAAGACGCACACTGCATACTTGTAACGGTGAGTAGATCACCTCCTCTTCACCACACTCTTGTCAACACCTACATTTGCACATGGTATTAATATTGCTTTTTCTTTTCTTCCAAAAGCGCCCCAATGATGATTCTTGGAAAGATTCTGCTCTGGACAAACTGGGCTTGTTTTGTGAGGAAAGCCGTAATGTCTACGAATGGGTGCCTAGTATTACTCTGCCTGAGCGCTGATGGGACTTTGGCATGTTCAACATGAATGAAACAAGTCGAAGACGTCCATCCTAAAGGGTATACCGGTGCAAAGCTAAAAAGCTTTGAGATGTTGTCTGGATTATCCTTACAAGTGGACTAACCCAGCGTACGGTTGGCCGTCCTGGAAAAGCTGAGGTTCAGAATCTTTTTTTTGGACGAGCATGGAAACGTCAAGGCTCCTGTGCCACTCAAGTCTATTGTGGTGGTCTTGTGGAGACAATGGGAGAGACAAAAGGACAGTTGGACTGTGAGAGAGCACGTTTATGAGAGATTGTCGGATGTGAAGAAAGAGGAAAGAGAAGATGTGGATTTTACTTAAGTGATATTATGAAGAACTTATCTTTTTGAAGGCACTTGGGATGTTGTCTGAAAAATATAACATGGACATTTAATGTAACTAGTCAATTGTGGGGGCAAAAAAGATGGATTTTCCTATATGGTGGTATTATGAAGTTGTGCTTTGTGTATATTCAAAATGCAATGTCAAACTGTGGCGAAGAAGCCACAGTTTTTTCTAATTTCTAAATAAAACACCTTAAAAATCAAATATGGCATGTGTCTTTCTAAAGCTGATTTATTTTCACCCAGTTACATCAGAGTGGGGAGTTCATGGCAGTTTAGTAACACACTCTACAAGAGAGCGAGTGAGGTTGCGATTGCACTAGAGAGACTGGCATCTCTCCAAGCGCTGCCTGACCTTTCACCACCCATGCACCAGCTGCTTTCTTTAAACGGCTTGCTCAACTGAAGAGCCCCCTTTGCAATGAGGGTTTGACTTCTGTCATGTGTAGGTTTTGCACCATCCGTTTGGAGCAGAGGCAGAGTAGAGCCAGTTCTGTCAGATGACTAATTGTGCTGAATACACCAGATATAACCATACAAACTGATCAGTTTTAACAGTAAAGTATATAATTAAAGCATTTCAAAAATGGAAACAGGATTTTTAAATCTAATATGCAGGTTTTTTTTATAGTTCCAACTAAGAAAATTGTGCATAACAATAAAATTAAGCTAAAATATACCTACACTGTAAAAAATAAGGGATGACAATAGTTGCTACACTATTTTTAATTCATTGTGCATTGATCTCAAAATGTTAACAGGAGTCAGATTTGCTGACTGTCTTCCTTAATCAGTTTGAACTCTTTCATTGTGGACGTGTGCTTGGTTTGTGGTTTACTAGAGAAAGGATGCCAAACTACCAGTAAAACAGATACTCATTTGCGGTTAGTTTGATCTGTAGCTACGCTGTCCAGTCAGCCTCGCTCTCAGTGTCCTCACTGGAAGTTTTCTGTGTGTTTAACAGCAAATACTTGCACCAGGTGTTGTGTACTGATGGCAAATGCCCGAAGCAAAGTGAGCCAAAACTTAAAAGCGCACTTCAGGTAGCGGCTGAAAACTCTTTGTGCACTTGAAAGTCAACCAACAAGAAAGCTAAGCACAAGCATTCAAAAAGCAACACACACCTGCTTTTGAAAACAAAGAAACAGCAGACAGCGGTTCTGCAAAAAGTATCTTACACTCCCTTAGAGAGTAATTGATCTTTGCCTTTAACTAATGACAACTCATGCACTGAAATCAAGAAACTGGGTCAGTTGTAATGGAGATCCCCTTAAGGTCATTCTAGTAAACACCTACAAACATTTTCTTTGAAAGTAGTAATCACACATGCTTTGATTCTTTCAGTATTTAACTGTAACAGATTTGAATATTAAATATAATTAGACAGTTTTTTCAGTTCAGTGTGTGCATATATAAACCAGTTAGCAATTAAAAACACCTAGACAGACAGACAAGCAGAACACAAAGACTACTAGACAAACAGACCCAATGGCTTGTCTTTTTCATCACAGATGTCTAAGTCTTCTCAGAAGCATAGAGCCATTGCAAGTAAAAGGGTCTAAACGTATCAATTGCACAGGTGCAGTTCATGTTTTCTGGCCAGGTTTACACAGCCACAGCATATGACTGTTTGTGAGTCCTGTTTTTGTTAATATTGGTGTGTTCACACATATTTGAATTGAGAAAGTGGGTAAGTCATTCTTAAACTCTCACCTTGCAATCATATTTTCAGTGAAACCTTACTGTGTCAATGTAGTTTAATGTAGGATGTAAGTTGTCTGTCACATCACACGAGAAACAGAAAGATGAAAAAGAAAGATGAAAAAGATGTGTAATTCACATGTTCAGTATCAGTATGTATATATATACAGTTGAAGTCAGAATTATTAGCCCCCCTGAGTAATTAGACCGCTTGTTTATTTTTTCCCCGATTTCTGTTTAACAGAGAGATTTTTTCAACACATTTCTAAACATAATAGTTTTAATAACTCATCTCTAATAACTGATTTATTTTATATTTGCCATGATGACAGTAAATAATAGTTTACTAGATCTTTTTTAAGACACTTCTATACAGCTTAAAGTGACATTTAAAGGCTTAATTAGGTTAATTAGGTTAACTAGGCAGGTTAGGGTAATTAGGCAAGTTATTGTATAACGATGGTTTGTGCTGTAGACAGTCGAGAAAAAATATAGCTTAAAGGGGCTAATAATTTTGAAAAAATTACTTAAAATTAATAAAAAAAAACACTTAAAATGGTGTTTAAAAAATTAAAAACTGCTTTTATTCTAGCCGAAATAAAACAAATAAGACTTTCACCAGAAGAAAAAATATTATCAGACATACTGTGAATTTTTTTTTCCTTTTTTTGGAAATATTTAAAAAAGAAGAAAAAAATCAAAGGGGGCTAATAATTCTGACTTCAACTGTATGTATACTGTACTGATAGAAACTGTACATGTGAATTACACATTTGTCAATTAATACTTTTAACAATTAATATGTACATCATATTAGTATGACAATGTACAATTCTCTTATAAAGTAAGCACTATGCCCCCTCTCTGAACATAACCATAACTGGAATGTGAGAAGATGAATGAGATTGTACAAAGTTTACAGTAAAATGTACAGTGATTATGAAAGAAGACTAAATTAGCCTAGGCTTGATTTCAGCTGCACATTCATACTGACAGTATTCAAGTTTTTGTTATGAGCTGGTGTATGAACCTGGAGTCCGATCTGACAGAAAAATGACTTTATGTAATTCATAGTGGCTAATTCATATGAATACAAAGCCAGATTTTTTAAAGAAGATGTGCCCCTAACCCCACCCCTAAACGTAACCATTATTAGGGCATGAACAAATGGTAGTAAAATGGTTGAGTGGGATTGGACAAATTTTTACGAATGAAACGAATGATAACTGTGCATTCACACCAAAGGCAGCGCAAGTGTTAAAGTTCGCTCTGGCCACCCTGGCAACAACGATGTCTGCCTTCACAGCTCCGCCGGTGAGAGCGTCAAAATTACTACATTGATCTCGTATTTAAAGGGGCCATTGCAGCATATCAGCAAATCAGTTACATTCCCGCATAAAAACATCACACTTTCTAGTGTGAAAATGTTGCGCACTTTTTATTAGATTCATATAACAATGGAAGATCAAGTTGTTACGTGTGGTGTGGCTTTGCTCCACCTATCCAATATGCGTCGATATGTCTGAAATATTCTGAAGTAGCAATACTGTTTGTATTGTTGCGTGAGATTCCCACTTTTTTAAAGAAAAAAAAATAATAACATTAATGCACATCAGTAACTCGGCAGTAACTTTTTTTTAATGTATGTCTCTGTAAGAAAACATCGTAAATAATCAGAAATCCAGCGACCGCAATAATCAAACCCTTGGGAACAACTGTGGTCGGAACCAAAGTTCACAGGACTGTGTTCTCTGGACTCCTCTCAAACGGTGGACTTCTACCATCCAATTGCTTGCCACCGAACTGCATCATAGCTCATTACCATGAAGTTGACTTAATTTCAACTCTCCTTGACGCCCACACTGGCGAAGATGCGCCGCTGCTCTTCACCGCCTATCGCTGCTGGCTCCCATTGAAAATGAATAACTTCCGGCTACTTTGACGCTCTCGTCGATTACGGTGTGAACGCACAGTAAGGCTGCATGATCCGAAATTGCATACTTCCATACTATCTAAAAACAGTATGCGACCCGAATAGTATGCCCAAATACATTGAAATGCGAAAAACAGTATGTGAGAAATACCCGGATGACTTCGCCAAGATTCTGAAGTGCCCATCCGATGGATGCTACACTATCCCATGATGCCAAGCGAGATAATTCATGAATGGGAGTGAAGCGACGCAACTGACATGGTTATAGATTACCTGATTATGACAAATAGAAAATGTAATACGTCTGAGTTCCATTCATACTGCTCACATTCATACTATATAGTATGTACTTTTCTAACGGTCGTGTAGTAAATTCAAATTTAAATGTAGTACCTGCTTGAGTAGTAGGCGATTTCGGACACAGCCTTAAGCCTCATTCACACTACGAGCGACTCGCAGCAGCAAAGCAACAAGCGATCGTTCATTTCAACGCATTGTGAGCGACATCCGTTTACCAAGCAAAAGCCACCACTGGCGACCAGGTGGGTGTGTTGAGCGACGAGGCAAACTTGAGAATCCTTCAACTTTATGCAAATGAACAGCGACTTTCTTGAGCGACAACCAATAGGGGTACCAGTAGAGCTCACATGATCCTCTCTCAGCTCGCTCAGAGGCCAGTTGCATTCTCCGTGCTGTAGACCTACACAGACGAGTAGGGTCTGTCTGTGGACTGCAAGACAGGCAACCCCAACCCTTAACTCAACCATCACAGTTATTAACGTCTACACCTTTCCTCAACCTAACCCAACCATCACAGTTATTAATATTTACAACTACCCCAACCCTTAACCCAACCATCACAATTTTTAACGTACAGCCGTGAGTTGCAGAGGCTTTTATACTTGACGTGCTTGCTATTGTACTGTTATTTGCAACCACAGGGGGCGACGCAGAGTAGGCTAACTTTCATGACAAAACAGACGAAGAAGTCATTGAGTGGAGTTGCATAAATGAATATAATAATATATCAAATTAATTGATTGTGGATAAATTTGGAGAAAACTCATTGAAACATTTGATGAAAATATTCTCTGGTAAGTATTTCTGCCATCGTGCCAACAACATCTTATTGTGACATCTCGCATGGTTCAATGGGACCTCGATAACTGCAAGTTACACCTCTAACTTACTACAAGTTACGCCCCTTCATCTCACACCCCCGTCTGCAGTCCGCAGACATATACACTTGACACAGACCCGCATTTGCAGCAGGTCGCCACCCAGAGCGACAGGCAGCTACAAGGTCGCGACTCGCTGCTAGTGAGAATGAGGCATCAGGCTTTGATTTTTCTTTTTTTCCCCGTCTTCTATAAAATATGTGTCAAATATATCGACATACACATGACACCATGAAACCAATTACAAACAATGTAGTGTACAAGTGTACACGTATGTAGTGCTGTAAACATGCTGTATGCAAACCAACGTAGCGTATTTAGATATTCAGACATTGATCAGCAGAAAACCACTTGGATGGGGCATAAATTACAAAGTTTAAGACAGTTAAGACAGTTTTTAAACTGTCCAGAGCAGGGGTGCCCAAACTCAGTCCTGGGGGGCAGATGTCCTGCAGATTTTAGCTCCAACTTGCCTCAACACACCTGCAGGGATGATTCTAGAAAGCCTAGTAAGAGCTTGATTAGCTAGCCCAGGTGTGTCTGATTGGGTTAGAACTAAATTTTGCAGGACACCGGCCCTCCAGGACTGAGTTTGGGCACCCCTGGACTAGAGATTGCATTGTAACATGATATTTCATAAATGCAGTTATCAACTGCAGAGTGTAAATAAAGTCTTTTTGAGCCTCTTATGTTCTGTTGGGAAAGAAAAAGCATCAAGCGAGTTCACTTCATTTACTTTAAAACATCAAACAGATTAAATTTTGTTTAATGTTGTATCCATTAAATATTGCTTTTAAAGGTCTGCTTTGCTCTGTCTGGTCTCCCTGCAGTCCTTAAATGTCTTAAACAACGCACGCATCTGTCACCTGCTCAATGGAGACTGTGCTGCTGCATGTGACTATCAACGGGCCCTCACATGCTCTCAATACGAAACACATTTCTCATCATTTCCGCCCACAGCGTAGTGTTTTTCTTAGAGACCAAGGGGCCTTCTGAGAAAACCGCACAGTAAAGTTCCACGCAGTATTTTTAAGGAAACACCAGTGAAAAAGGTCAGCAAACTTTCCTGTGCGCTTCAAAGTTTCAGCATTAGACAACTCAGCACCTTTTAAACTGAAATGACTTGTTGCTCCCCTTCGATTAAAACATTTAGTACCTTTTCATTTGTGTTCACAGGTGCACGAGGCTTCAAAACATCAAGAAAAAAAAAGCACTTGAGTCTGAAAAGCGCTTTGCAGCTGGCTTGATGTCTGCATATGCCCCTCCTTTGTGAGGCCTGCAGCTAAAGTGACTCAATCCAGACAGTAGTACTGGCATCTGTTATCGCTAACGCTCGCTCTGATCACCAGTCACAGACATGGCGTTCTCTGCCTCTAATGAGTCAGGAACAATGAGCGATGCAGATATGAGAGAAGATTGTGGGTTTGTCATCAGCTTTTTCTGCCATTTTTTGGCCGAGTTTAACAAGATCAGTTGTCAGTTGTGTAGATCTATGAAGCATAGTCACTTTCAAACTGAGTAGCTTTCTGTTGTCCTTGTGGCAACTTGTGCGACCAACTGAAAATGTTGCAAATTTTTTTGCAGGGGAGTTTTTTTCTTTGCCCTCACACATAAATTGTTATTGAAGTGACTGGATTTCCAGGGAAAGTTTGCAGAGCAATGATAAAGGCTCAGTTATGAAGTTTCAAACATAGGTTTGAATTGAAAGTGTGATTGCAATTGAAAGTGCTCCTGAAATTTGTCTTTGTTTCATAGCCGATCTATATTAAATGGATAAATATTAAGCTGTGGCATACTGTTAGAACTGGTGTATCAACTACAAACAAAACTGCACAATGACAAGTAAGAAAACAGTGGTTATGAAAGTACATAGTATATCTTTTGTTTTACAATATATTGTTATTGTTTTTATAGCAGTTTAATAATATTATTTTGGAAAATATACAGGATATATATGATCACTGAATTCAAGGCAAAATCAACAAAAAGTCGCCGATTTTTGCAATCCTGCAAAATTCTTAATTTAAATGCAAAATAATCGCAAATACGTAAATAACCTCATAAAACATCCAATTCCAAACCATATAATCAAATTATATTTATTTCAGTTTGCAATTAATTGCTTTACATGGTAGTGCACGTGATGTATTTGAGTGTCTCTCGAAAAATGACGTCTCACGCGGCTTCACAATCCTAACATTATATGGAAAAGTGTCAGCTTGTGCAGTAAGCTGACACGGATGAAGCATGAGTGATTTACACGTGAAGTCAAAGCAAAGATGGGATTAAACATCCTGTGGCGCGAATTGGCCATTTTGTGCATTTGACGCACTTTAGACTGCAAAAGAAAGTTGGAGCAAACATCTAACAAATGGAGCAATGCAACAGACAGATGGAGATTGGTTCACAGATGACGTAGACGTGACCGAATTGAAGGGCATTATTTGTGCTTTACATGTATGGCTGGTATTATGATGTGTGCCAAATCGATAAATGATTTGGTTTAACTCTTTCCCTGCCACTGAGAAAACGCCTCCCTGCCATTGACGAGTTTTACGGCAATCCGTGTTTTAGGTGTATTACGGTAGGAGAAGCCTGAACACATGTCCTGAGTGAGGTACATGTCAGATGCTCTGAAGAGTGAAGTCTGAGAGAAAGTAAGATCGGGGATAAAAATAAGAGTTATACAAACTTCCTTTGGCTTAATCCATATTATCCATAATTAGCTTTATTTGTATGATTTGTGTCATTGCCATTGTGTCAGATTGCACACCTAACATACCTAATATTATAAATAAGATGTATATATATATGTACATATATATGCACACACACACACACACACACACACACAAACACGCACGCACGCACGCACGCACGCACGCACGCACGCACGCACGCACACACACACACACACACACACACACACACACACACACACACACACACACACACACATATATATATACATATATAATTTAACCCATTTAATCCCATGCATTGGGTTATTTTGATTCAATGTTAATTTATCCATTCTGGTATTATTATTGCTACTATTACTAGTTCTACTAATAATTTTATAATTATGGCTGTGTAAATAAATAACATACTGATTACAAAAATATTGAAAATGCTTTATTTCCATTACATTTTTATTTCTTGACAATTATGTTAAAATAAAACAAGAATCACAAATAATGAAGAAACAGAACAAAGTACAGACAGTTATAAACTGTGTGAAAGCAGGAATCATGTGTTGATGGAGCAGAACACGGAGTTCTGTGTGCTGTAGAGACTGTTCAGCAGCTGCAGCAGGCTTCACTCAGTGTCCACATTGAACAATACATTTAAACCACATTCAAAAGCTTCTAAAAGATGGTCTTGTTTTGGTGCTACTCCAATGATAATGAGTTTTATCACAAAACTCCTACATATACCACATGATGTTTGCTTTAACCTTAAAACAGACATTTAAAATTGTAAATTTGCACACGTATGCAGGACCAAATAACAACAAAAATCATGTACTTACCCAGTTTAGCAATGGGAACATGATAACTGGAAGGCTGCAGCGGGTCATCTCCAGGGTGTCTTAAACAGAGAGGACAAACTATGAAAATGTGCAGCTTTTAAAGCTGCAGGATTAGTCTTTTATGTGAGTTTTTAAGGTGCATCACATTTGCAAATTTGGTGGGCAAAAAAGGTCCATTTTACATTGCCAATGGTGCACTGCTGTTCATCAATGTGCTCAATTCTCATGCCCAGAAACTTGCAAAATCCAGAGAGTTTTTTTTTTGTCCTCATTCAACACTCTTGATCACAGATTTCTACTGAAATAGCTGGAACTTGTCAGTAAATTCTTTATAACGCAATATATATTTAAATAAAATATGGCTATGAAATAAATATATTCATATTTAGATAGAATTGCAATAATTCTATAATAAGCAATAAGCAGTTATGTTTTCACACATAAGGTAAACGTTATATGGTAAACTTTAGTTGCTTAGTTTTAAGTAAAATCAACATTGTTAACCTTGTTTAATAAGTCAAAGTAACATAAAACAAATGTTAGCATGAGTTATTAATCATCCAGTTTTGCTTCTTCAGAAAGTTTCGACCTTTCAAAATGATTACCATCTGGTTGAATTTAGTTTGAACCTTACTTAAAAGTGCTCTTTAATGTTATGAATTTAGAATGATTGCATGTAATGTGTGCTTTAACTGTATCATGCAACAGATAAACAAACTCAATGTACTTGTTGAATAAGCGGCACCTTGTTCATTCAAAGCAGTCTGTGATCTCCTGGATTAAGATTGGCTGCTTTTTATGTAACCTGTTCTGATCTGAGAGTACATGAACTAACAGGCCCAGAATAGCATTGTAACTCCTGGGTACAGACACTGCATTCAGAGCAGAACTGTGTGGTATGAGTGCAGGGCAGCGCCAGGATATTCATGGGTCACATGCTGCTCAGATTGTTCTGCATTCCTTCCCATTGATCTACTATTAAGGCAGTACAGCAGAGTGGAAGACGGAGTCAACATTCCTGACATTTTTAGATTATCTTTTGAAGACATGTGTCTGCGCGGTGTTGTCATTATTGGAGAGGCATGGTCACAAATTTGGCAACACTGCTGACGTTCAAATATGATGCCTAAATATGTTGGTATAACATGTATGTGAGCTATTTCAGAATGCAGAGCTGACATCCATGAAATATCAGAATCAAATTCAGAACTGTCCAGGCATGATTTGTCCGTAAGGTCTTGAAATGCAGTAGGTATGTTGTGATATCAGCACTATGTGCCTCTTGAAATGCCTGAGATATCTTGAAGTCTGGGGCAGATGCCACTGCAGGTACAACAGATGGCCAAATGTGAGCTACATATGGAGTTTAAAGAAAAAAAAAGTAGCATACTTTCATTAGAAATGCAAGAAATGTTAAGATTATTCAGAGGCCAAGAAAGAGAATTATGAGGTGAAATTCTTGAGGTGTTCTAAGTAAGACTTGAGCTTTCAGACACAAGGTTTTTGCTGTTACATTAGTAACATTTTGATTACATTTCCCAGATTGAAAAAGATCCATTGTAGTTATCAAGCGGCAACCTCCCGCTCTCCCTCGTGAAGCAAATACGGAAGTAACTGAAACTGCAATTCATCAAAATTCCGCTATCCCTGGCTCCACAATAGAGCAAATTTCTATTGAGCATACTGTTAAAATGGTTTAAAAGGTGTTTACAGCCTGGTACAAAAAACGATTTTGGTTCATACAGCTAATATTACCCTTCATGACAACTGTGAGGGGGCAAATTTTTTTATTACTCATCCGTTTCATGAATATTAAGTTATATTAAGTCTGCATAATTGAGGGCGTCACTTGAGTGACAGCTAGGTCTCGCTGGTCGCCATCATGTCACTTTAGCTGATTCCGGCTGATTAGCCGCTGAGCTCGGTATATATCATGTTTTTGTTTTGTTTTATGTGGCCTTACACAGTCAATTGCTTTTTGGAATTATTTCTTACAATTATCAGATGATATGGCATGCTATGGGCACTTAATTGTGTTCACAAACCATTCACATGGCCTCCATTTCCCAGGTGAGTGAAATTATATACTTAAAGCCTTGCATTTACCTACACACACTACTGTATATTTTAGGTGTTTGTAAGTAATTTGCATTTTCCTCCTGTAGGAAAACATCATAAGATCAATGCTTAGTGGCTTGATGTATTACAACAGTGATTTTAAAAGTCTAAACACTTTATTGATATAGTGTACAACCAAGCACATGTGGTCAGAACACAAATGAGTTGCAGATAATAAAGTATTAAGCATTTCTCCCAAAGAAAAGCCTGTCTAAGCAAAACGCCAGGCATCTGTAGCTCCGCTCACGCTCCACCTCTTTGGCCTTGTTTTGTATTCCCCGGTTGGTGCGATGACGCGCCAACAAAATGGCAACGGTTGGCCATGCCTACTGGTAGCTTTTTTTGAGTTCTTCAGAAACCTATGGGTGACGTTACGGATACTACGTCCATATCTTTTATGGTAGTAATACATAAGGCAATAGTTGGGTTAAAAATACCCTAACAAATAATCCAACTATATGTTGTTATAGCACCTTCTCAACTATGGGTTATTTTAACCCAATGCATTGGGTTATATAATTTAATACCTTAACCAAGACTGGACGTGACACCGGGTTCATGTCTCCGCTGGGTCCTAAAGGCGAGAATGACGGCCAAATATCCCAAATATGTGTATAATTTTCTCAAAAAAAAAACTGTAGAGATGAACATGGGAGGTAGAGAAAGCGTTTTTATCCAATCGGCTATGAATCACACGTTTGTATCATCAATAATCAAGAGTGCTGGTGAAATGGTTATGAAAATTATGACATGGAGAGGTAATTTGATAAAAAATAACAACAATATTATTGAGTTTTAGCAAAGTCCCTTTAAGGCAAGTCATTTCACTCGTCGGCCATCTTTGAAACACCTCTCGGGCAGTATGCTCGGGCATTCTGTCTGAATGGGGAACATCAAATTCTCCAAACTGCTTGCCACGTTTCCATTGAACTTCATATCAGGAATCATCAATAAAATTAAACAACAAATGTGTCTTTACTTTCATTTCTAAACATCCAAATCACACAAAATCTGCAGAAACTTACGTGTGGTCCGAGCCCCTCCCCCAGATTATTGTCAGTCTATGGCAGGGCTATTCAATTAGTTTGTCATGGGGGCCAGTTCATGAAGAGCATGCCAAACAAGGGGCCGGAGAGATATGACTTGCAATATGAGTGATGACACAACAGCATATAAGTTGTATTTTTGCTCCTTAAGACACCCACGTTGTATTTTTCTACATTAAAATGGTAATATATTGTATTTTGAAACTACATAATATCAGTTCACTGTACAATGTGGCTTTTTTTTTCAAACATTCAAATGTTGTATTTCAAAGCACAACAAAAGCAGTGCATTGCTTAAATAGGCTTCATCCACATTCAGACACATTCATATGTTGTTTTGAACTGTGTAACAATTATGGATGAAACAATTATAGATTTTGGTTGTACGATTATATAGTCTGAAGAGTAATCATGGTTTCACGGTTATCACGTCAAATGTAAATTTAAGCTTTTTATTAGGTAAGTATTTAAATGAACTGTTGTTATCATCTGCGTTCATACATACATAATCATTTTAATAATTTGTAATAATTCGTCTAACATATCTTTTGTTTACATTGCACTGAAAGCCACGCACAACTCTCACAGCTACGGCATGAGATGTTTTCTACTCTGTGTGTCTGGAAGGCGCGAGCGCATCGCTCCGCTTGCGCAAACATATTGGCATATTCTTACATTGGAAATAACAATCTTCCGCATTGAAAAGGCGCAATATGTGAATAACCCTCTGCTATAGCCAGTGGTGTAAAGTAACTAATTACAATTACTCAAATTACTGTAATTGAGTAGTTTTTCTCAGGAATTGTAATTTACTGAGTAGTTTTAAAAATATGTACTTTTACTCTTCCTTGAGTACATTTTTAGTGCAGTATCTGTACTTTTACTCCACTACTTTCCTTCAACCTGCAGTAACTACTTTATTTTTCTTGTCTATGGGGATTAGAAAAATCAGTCCTGAGATTCCTGTCCAATCAAATCGCACATACCGTAAAAGGTAAATCACATCATAATAAACTATCTCAAGACGTGTGCACTATATAATGCAGCAAACTGTTTGGAAGTATTAAAAGTGTCCATGAAGATGTTCCAAATCTTTACATGCATTAACCCAGAGACTGGTTAGATGCATGTCACTGATGAGAAGATGACAAATGTTTACTGTATGATGACCAAAATAGCCTTAAACACCCAGCAGTCACAGGACATCAACATGACGTCTGATTGGGGACTTTGCATTTTGTTTGGAAATGAAAATCAGGTTGACGTCAGAACTCGATGTCAGGCCAATGTCCAATGTCCAACCTAAAACCAACCAAATGTCAACGTCCAATGATATTACAGCTTGACATTGTGTGAACGTTATCCCTATGACATCTATCAGACTTTGGATTTTGGTTGCCGTACCTGATGAATAAATGTCAGTATTTGACATCATATATGACGTTGGATTTTGGTCACTTTCTAACAACCTAAAAAACCTACCCTGATCTGTTCTGGGACCTCGCAATTCACAGATTAAGCACTGCCTAAATCTAACCTAATATTAATAGTAATGTCTCATGATGTTGTGTGCCTTCTGGGCAATAACTAAATGCACTACAGAATGTTTTGTTTACACACACATGCACAAATTACATGTAAACATATCAGTATTTGACAGCATAATACTCACTACTTACCACTCTTGAGTACTTTTAAAAGGGCTACTTTTTACTCATACTTTGAGTAATATTTACAGCAGGTACTTTTACTCTACTTGCATTACATTTTTAGGCAAGTTATGGTACTTTTACTTGAGTATGATTTTTCAGTACTCTTTCCACCACTGACTATAGTTAATCCAGTGTGTGTGTGTATTAGCTTTGGTGTATAAGCTCGGAACTTTAAACTAGCGCACAGGTGGCATAACTTTGTTTAGTTGCAGCAGTTTCGTTCCTTGCAACAGAAATGCGGCGTTGAGAAGCCTTTACAATTAAGTTTCCAAATGTTTTCGGCTGCTTGCGCCACTTGATTAATGTCAGGTGACTCATGGTCTGCGCAGCCTTTAACTGCAGCTCATGCTGTATTGAACAGATGCACGTCACTTCATAACTATAGCGGCTGTTTTTCAACTGAACTAATTTATTTCTGATGTCTTGGTCACACTATTTGGAGGGCCGGAAAAAATTGCCTTGTGGGCCGCCGCCAATTAAACAATTGAATTTATTCGCCATATAGCGATCGATGATTGGCTCCTGTACTAGTAGGCGGGGCTTTATTCACCATATTGACCGTTACACTTTTCCCAATTAAAAAAGAGTGACATGTCTTGTGTATTCTATAGTCTTTGGTTATAGCTTAAATAAACTTTATAGTGCAAAAACAACAATATGTATGCATATTAATACAGCTGTTCTGTGTCAGTTAAATCAGTTGACTGTTAAAATTCTAAATTTTTAACCCAACTGGTTAAGTTACTAAATAAATAACCTAATAAAGGTTAAAAATAACCCAACAAAAATATGTTTAACTCAGCCACTGGGTTAAATATATAACTCAATATGTTTTAGAGTGCTGAATGTTAGTCAATGCAGTAAATTTGCATGACCACTATGAACAATATGAAGTGGAATCTGTGTAGGAACTTTAACGCCCTCATGTACTCCCAGTTGCACAAATTCCTACACATAAGAGTCTTGAAATGTTGCTGAATAGTAAGCGTGGTGCTAAAGCTGTGGCCACAGTACAATTTAAGCATGCAAAACATTTGCAGACAGCAATGGTTGCAATTGACATTACAATTTATTGAATCTTTTTTTAAATCTTGTTTAATTTGTCATACTTGTGTGTATATATATATACACAGACTGGAGCAGTGCTGAACTTGCAGTTTCTTCTTCACAGGAAAGCTAAACTTTCTGAACATGTTTACTCTTTACTGTCAAATAGTCAAATATTGTTAGAATAATCTTAATAATACTTAAATAAATACTAGATATAAATAATACTAGAATAATACTTAAATAAAGTATATGTACAGTGTATAAAAGGGGTTTTTCATTCATTCATTTTCCTTTGGCTTAGTCCCTTCATTCATCAGAGGTCTCTACAGCGGAATAAACTGCAACTTATCCAGCATATGTTTTGCACAGCGGATGCCCTTCCAGATGCAACCCAGTACTGGGAAACACCCATACACACTCATTCACATATACACTAGGGCCAATTTAGTCTATTCAATTCACCAATACCGCATGTCTTTGGACTGTGGGGGAAACCGGCGCACCCGGAGGAAACCCACGTGAACACGGCAGAACATGCAAACTCCACACAGAAATGCCAACTGACCCAGCCGGGATTCGAACCAGTGACCTTTTTGCTGTGAGGCGACAGTGCTAACTACTGCGCCACCGTGTCAACTAACAGGGGTTTTTAATGGTTTTAATTCTGCTAAGTGGCAATAGCACATAAACTAAATACTTTTAGCAGTTGCATTGCAAAGAGTCCTGAGCCCTGTGTACAGATTTCTGCTGTTGGGCCCCTCAGTAAATATCACGTTCCAGGAATTGCATAGCTTCTGCAAGGGTGCCCCTTCATGAAATTTGGGCCCTATGCACTTTGTCCTCATTTTCTCCTCACCTCCACCTTTAAGATATATTTTTGAATTGCAAGGTGTTTGGTAAGCTATGGAAATAGTGTCTTATGCTTGCCAGATGCTTATGAGATTTTGAAGTCATCTCAAAAAGTAAAGCAGAACAATACAAAGTACGCTACAGAATGAGCTATGGCATTTAAAATGCAAGATTCATTCATTCTTTAATTTTCCTTCGGCTTAGTTCCTAATGTATCACGGGTGACTACAGCAGAATGAACCGTTTAAAATGCAAGATGTGCACATACAAAAAAAAAAGATAACTTGACATGGCATAAAAAATGCAGCGCAACAGTAAAAATGCCAAACTAGTATTTGTTTACAATGAAGATCATTTGAAAAGCAGCGCAGTGAAATGCAGAAGCACATTCTGTTTGAAAGTACCTTTGATCACTGCTACCTTTTTAGCACCCCCTTGAATTTTAAGTAGTTTTGACCATACTTTTGCCTAAAATATTCTTTAATGTTCTACTACAGTGTGTGTTCATAGATGTGTAAAATAATGTGTGATTTCGATGTATAAAGTTATTTGTTTTTTAAAGTAGCGTGGCTTTCGATTAATTTGTTACTTCAGATTTAGGTTAATTTATCTACATGTGATTCAAATGTCGGGGGACACAGAACATAGACTCAAGCAACTTTGCCTTGCTTGAAGCTTGGAGCTAGAATATATCCTACCTAAAGTTAGTCTCTGTGTGTGGTTAACACAAACTCCACTGTCCACTTAAGATGAGATCTCAAATCACGGAAGTTCCGCACGTATGAAGGGATAAATCACGTTTGAATTGGTCAAGCAGTGTATTTATGCATGTAATCACTCACTTTTCTGACACACGTACTGTAAAGGACGTGCAGTAAGCAGATCTCATTTCTAATTTAAATATGTAATTCCAAATCATTTATTTTAAAATACAAGTTAATGTTTAGATTTCAAAGATATACAAATAGGCCACGTGTACATGCAACATATTTCAAAATTTATTTATCAAAAATGGTTTATACATGAATATCATGACATATAGCCTATATTTCAAGCATATAGTTCCAAGCAACATTTGCAGGTTTCGATAAATAGGTTACTATTTGTTAATACTTTACATTTAAGTACAGCAGTTTTCTTTTTACTTTAAGAACAGTAGCCTACCATTTTTAATTAACTTTTAAAAGCACATTTTAAACGTCGACTTTTTATTTTATTACATTTTTTTTCAGCTGTAAGCACAGTACAGTGTTAATGTTCAAATTATTTATTATATTTAAAGTGGCTGACAATAATAAATATTCTTAATAATAGGAATTAATCTGCCTCGTCATTATGGTGGTACTTGGAGAGACAATTTTTTTCTGACGTGGTATTTGCAGAGAAAAGTTTGAGAACCACTGTTCTACTAGATAAAAAATGCAAATGCATTACAGTTATTATGGACATTTAAAGAGCCTTGCAGAGAACGAGGGTAAATTTAGGCCAGGCGTTTTTAGCAGCTGTGTCACCAATGAGGTCTGCTTAACTCAGCTCATAGCAGCAGCAAACTGTAAAAATGAACAGACAGATACGGAAGCCTCTAGAGAACATCTAGGCATCTCTTCAAATAAGGACAGTTCTTTGAGTTAACTTACAAGACGGAGCACGTACGTTTCTGCAAACCGTTTGGTGGTTGAAGTACTTCAAATAAAAAGTGCCCTGAGAACATAATGGGACTTTTTTTTTGCAATGATAGCATCTTCATCTAGCACTGTATTCTGTGCAGACATTGATTGTTCCACGGCAGACGAATGTCAACACAGAGAAACAAGCCCAGTCTGTCTGATAAGAGGATTGTTTAAAGTTAACAATATTACAGTATCACTATCTGATTTCCACTCTACTTGTTTCAGTGTAACAAATTATAGGGCCTCTCCAATTCACTAGGGATAGTTCCCTAATCCAAAAGGATAAGATCGAACTGTCTTAGTGCAAGAAAGTCCTAGAGTTTAACAGGATTACACAAGGGTATCAAAGCAGTCTAGAAGTCTCACTGACTCCAGAGGTCTTTATGATGCTCTAAGCTCCATAAATGCACCTGCTTGTCATCAAAGACATTTGCTATATAACAAAGAGACAATAGAGAGATAAACATAGAGAGACCTTTTAACAGTTAGACTATTGTAGTGCGATGAACCAAATGACATGATTCATATATCAAATCGAAAAGAGGACTTGCAGGGGAGTTACATTGGATTGGACATACTCTGGATTTTATTATGTACCTCATTATCTACACAAGCAAGTCTGAAGAGCACAGTGCAAACAAGGGAGTTAAAAATGGGTTTGCAGAAAGTGAAAATGACATTTCAGTTTGCTTAGCGTGGGATGGAAAAAGTTTTGTTTTCCTGACAGTTGGATCTAAAAGGTCAGGATCACCAACCGAGGACCTTGACATGTCCAAACAAGCGATAGTAAACAGTGAGACACTTATAGCATGCGATCGCTGTTCCTTGAATGCCTTCCAGACAGAGTCAGTCTGATGTTGACAATGATACAGTGTGGAGAATTTCCCCTAGTTGACATCCTTTGATTAGTGTCAAAAAAAGTGCATAACATTTTAGTGATATTATATACTACTGGTAACATAAAACTATCTATAGATGTTATATATCTTTGCCATGATGACAGTAAATAATATTTGACTAGATATTTTGAAGACACTTCTATACAGCTTAAAGTGACATTTAAAAGCTTAACTAGGTTAATTAGGTTAACTAGGCAGGTTAGGGTAATTAGGCAAGTTATTGTATAACGATGGTTTGTTCTGTAGACTATTGAAAAAAAAATAGCTTAAAGGGGCTAAAAATTTTGACCTTAAAACAGGTTTTAAAAAATTAAAACCTGCTTTTATTCTAGCTGAAATAAAACAAAAAATACTTTCTCCGGAGGAAAAACATTATCAGACATACTGTGAAAATTTCCTTGCTCTGTTAAACATAATTTGGGAAATAATTAAAAAAGAAAAAAAAAATCAATAATTCTATAATTCTGACTTCAACTGTATATATATATATATATATATACAAAATTCTGTTGTACAGCGCTGCAAAAAGGGGCGGAATTAAACAAGATGATTAGACATTAAAAAAAGCGAGCGACTGGTCCATATTTTAAATTCCTGTCCAGAGAGGTCATATTTTGATTCTCAATTGGTCTCACGCAATCATGTGATGTGATTTCGCAGGTGAGAGTTCACCAAGCTAGAACTTTCCCACGCAACGAACTGCAAAACTTGCCAGCATGACCTTGCGTTTCCGGTCTGACGCACCCGCGTGCGTATAAATGGAAGTCTATTGGGAGAAAAGTGCAGTGTGACCACACTTATTCCAGGACATGGCGGCATGTGTGGAGTTTACATGTTCTCCCCGTGCTTGAGTGGGTTTCCTCCAGGTACTCTGGTTTGCCCCACAGTCCAAAGACATGCATTCATTCATTCATTTTCTTTTCGGCTTAGTCCCTTTATTAATCTGGGGCGCCACAGCAGAATCAACCACCAACTTATCCAGCATATGTTTTACACAGCTGCAACCCATCACTGGGAAACATCCATACACACTCAATCACACAAATACACTACGGCCAATTTTAGCTTACCCAATTCACCTGTACCACATGTCTTTGGACTTGTGCACTCGGAGGAAATCCACGAAAACACGGTGAGAACATGGAAACTCCACACAGAAATGCCAACTGACCCAGCTGAGGCTTGAACCAGCGACTTTCTTGCTATGAGGCGATCGTACTACCCACTGCGCCACCCCAAAGACATGCAATATAAGTGAATTGAATAAACCAAAATGGTACAGTGTATAAGTGTTTTAGTACTACACAGTCACCGTATAACAATGTGCTGGTATAGTTGGCGGTTCATTTCGCCATGGCAACTCTTAATATCAAGAAATAGGCTGAGCAAACGAATTCGGGAGAGCTCTCAAGACCTACCTGAGCTCAGACTCCCCTCTCTCCCGATGAAATGGGAGAGAGCCCCGGGCTCAAGAATCTTCTGAGCTCAGGGCTCTCTCCTGGGACAGCACGCCAAACATGCTTTATTATCAATCCTCAACTGTGTGAACTCTTGAAATCAACATTAAATGGTTGGTGTGTTTATGGCATATGCACGTTCAACACACATAATATGTTTACATGAAATGCAAAGATTCAGTATGTTTTTGAAGTCTCTGTACTAGGTAGGGCGTCATGGTGACGCAGTGGGTAGCACGATCGCCTCACAGCAAGAAAGTTGCAGGTTCAAGCCCCAGCTGGGTCAGTTGGCATTTCTGTGTGGAGTTTGCATGTTCTCCCCAAGTTCACGTGGGTTTCCTCCAGGCACTATGGTTTCCCCCACAAGTCCAAAGACATGTGGTATAGGTGAGTTGGGTAGGCTAAATTGGCCGTAGTGTATGAGTGTGAATGAGTGTGAATGAGTGTGTATGGATGTTTCCCAGTAATGGGTTGCAGCTGGAAGGGCATCCGCTGTGTAAAACATATGCTGGATAAGTTGGCAGTTCATTCCGCTGTGGCGACGCCTTATTAATAAAGGGACTAAGCTGAAAAGAAAATGAATGAATGGATGAATAAAGTAAAACAAATAGACATGAAGCTTTATGGAAGTATATAAACAAGATAAATACATAAATAAAAATAAAATGCATTTAAATAATCAAATTAAATTATATTGACAAAGAAAATTAAATGGTGCTTACATGAAATATAAATGTCTTCCAATAATCACAAAAACTTGCTTTGTGTCAGTTCAAATGAACAATAGATACGCTATAATGAAAGTACTCCTTTTACACTGCACCGCTGCACGCATAAAAAAGAAACATTGACACAATTTACACAACTTTAATATGCACTAGCATCCAGATACTTTTTTCCAGTAGGGTTGAATCATAATGTATCTGATGCAACACTGTGCCTTGAGTAGCACATATTATATTTCACCCGATCTCATCATTCCTGCTTCCTCAAAGAAGTAACCCTGGCAACAAGGATTCACCCCATTTCTCTCCTCTCTCCTTCACAAGACCCTCTTCCCAGCAAACAGCAAAACACAGCCCACTGTTGTTGTGAAGCCATGCAACTGCAGCAAAACAAAACTAAGCTTGCCTTGTTTTGATGATGTTGCTTAATCTGTGTGGATGAGAGCGAGAAGAGGGAGGGCCTTCTAGCTGAATGCTTGTGCAGTTCTGACCAATCAGAAGCCTGGATTCATCACCATGCTGCTGGACGGGTTGTTGCTGGTGGTAACAGAGCTCTGATTGGCTGTTCAGCTGTGTGAAAGAGAAGGAGTTTTTGAACAGAGATATTATTGTTTTGGTCTAAGAGGTGTTTTGATTAAGCTTGTTTTTATTTGGCTCAAATGGGGTGAGCAGAGTTTACAACCCCTTTGATGATGTCACTTGTGTTTATCATCTACCTTTCACAGTGATCAGTTCAACAGCCCACGTCAGACTCAACGCCTTTGATATTCTGGATAAACAGGGTCATGTGCCACAGGTCAAACAGCCCTATTGATTTTGGATATCTGTCTCATTCTCAGTCTTCAAAGGTGTTTTTAAAATTGCAACTATGAGGTGAGACATACAGGCAAAAACAATGTCTTTCATGTCCCTGTCAAGTTTCTTTCTGTTTCATAGGAAAAAATAATTTCATAGCACTTTATCAATTTGTGCTTTATATATATATATATATATATATATGTGTGTGTGTGTGTGTGTGTGTGTGTGTGTGTGTGTGTGTGTGTGTGTGTGTGTGTGTGTGTGTGTATAAAAGTTTGGGGTCAGTAGGATTTTTAAATGTTTTAAGATGAGCTTATCCTCAACAAAGCCTGCATTTATTTAACAAAAAATACAGTAAAAATTGTAAGTGTAATTTCCTTTTGAAATCACTCTAATATTAATTATTATTATTATTGTTGTTAATAATGCCGTCTTGATGAACAGTATAATTTTCTTTAAAAAAAAACATGGAAAAAAACGGACCCCAAACTTTATATAAACCCAAAATATATATGCTTATAATTATGTTAAATATTATATTTAATATCAATTTTTTTTTCTTCTGCATTGAGCCATAAATCACTTGAGCAGCAATTACATGCACCAAACTTAATGGTTTATATATCTGTTTTCTGGTAGATTTGACTAATTTAGCTGAAAATATACAACATTTTATTCTGGCTGTTCATAGAATTTAAAATACGCTTGTTGTAAAAATAATTCGCTTTAATATGTCAAATAAAAAATAATTATGAATAAATAAATAAAAATTTATAAATAAAATAAAAAAATTAAACAAGACAAAACCCAAGAAATCAAAAAAATATATAAAACAAAATAAAACAAAACAAAACAAAAATATATATAAACAAAACAAACACAAATATATATAAAACAAAATAAAACAAAACAAAAAACACATAAAACAAAACAAAACAAAACAAAATAAAATAAAACAAAATAAAACACCCTACATTATTTGCAATTGTTTAATGTAGTCTTTCAATATTGTGGAAGTATGGTGGATAATTGGGGATGACTATTAGGTAATCTTTTTAGTCTATTCATGCCTATGTCTTGCCTTCAAAACATTTACCTGAGGTTAATGCATAACGTATTGTATCTTTAGGGTTCAAAAGCACACAGATGTCAACAGCGCTGACAGCATTCAGCATAGTTTCTCTTGCCGCGAGAGTTCAAGGGTGTTTGGTGCATAAATGTACTCTTGTTTTCTGATGTGCTGGTGATGCTTTAATGGGGTCTCTTTGTTCTGATGCTCTGTTGCTTTGGAGACAGGCTGAGCTCTTAACCAATCAGAGGCTGACTGGAGGACTGTTGCAACTTTTATTGTACCTCTCTGAGTACAGATTCTGCAGTACTGTAATAAACATACACTGTAAAAAATTTGACCTTAAATTCACAGTAAATTACTGGCTAATAATTGCATTACTAAGTGCTTTGAGTAGGGCCAGACCGAATCTGCAGACATTTTTTGCTATTTCTGCTGAGAATTTTGTAAAAAAAAAAAATTCTACGGATTTATGTGGAATTAAAATATGAAATGAAAATTAATAAATTTTTAAATTTTATTTAATGTTTACAATGCAAATCCAAATAGATCACTTATTTTGTAAACAAAACAAGTCTCTCATATAATATATCTACTTAAAGACAGAAAATATTACTTTACAAACAGTATTGTAAATAAATCACATGGACATTTTCATATTATTATATCACAATAATACTAGTTAAATTAATTTAAAAACTTAACTTAACTTAACTTAAATTTATACACATTTAGGTAAATACGTAGACACAAAAATGGACTAAAAATCTGCGGAAATCTGTGCATGCAGATTCCGTGTGGGCCTACTTATGAGGAAAAACACAAACAAACTCAGATTTAGGTACATGAAATTGTACAGAAACTATTGTTTTGTAGTATATACAGTTGAAGTCAGAATTATTAGCCCCCCTTTGGATTATTTTTTTCTTTCTCAAATATTTTCCAACTGATGTTTAACAGAGCAAAGAAATTTCCACAGTATTCCCGATAGTATTTTTTATTTTTTTTGGAGCAAGTCATTTTTGCTTTATTTCGGCTGGAATGAAAGCACTTTTTAAATTTTTAAAGGCAATTTTAAGGTCAAAATTATTAGCCCCTTTAAGCTATTTTTTTTTTTTTCGGTAGTCTACAGAACAAACCATTGTTATACAATAACTTGCCTAATTACCCTAACCTGCCTAGTTAACCTAATTAACCTAGGTAAGCCTTTAAATGTCACTTTAAGCTGTATAGAAGTGTCTTGAAAAATATCTAGTCAAAATTTTTTTACTGTCATCATGGCAAAGATAAAATAAATCAGTTAGAAATGAGTTATTAAAATGAGTTATTAAAATTATTGTTAAGAAATGTGTTGAAAAAATCTTCTTCATATATATAATTGTGTTATAATATAATTATAATTGTGATTTTATATATATATATATATATATATATATATATATATATATAAAATGTGTTATAATATACATGTCATTCATGATATTATATATTTCATATAACATATTTACATTGAGTTATTATGTTGAATTACTATATAATTGCAAATATAAAAATTAAATTGTTGTTTTAAAAAATGCACCTAATGGTAAATAAATACCATATTACATAGTATAAATAAAGTAACACTGCATTTAAAAAGTGATATAACATAATGCTAAAATGTTTTAATAAAATTTGCAGTACAATGCAATTTTCATTTTAAAAAATATATATGTATTTCTATTATATAACAGTTTTTCAGAGTATATACAGGAATCAGAGAGTGAAAATAAATACTTTTTAAGAGCATTTTTAGGACTCTTTCCATACATTTTAAGACCTCATCACCACTTTAGGTTTCAACCGGAAACACTGGCAAGATTTTAACTTACAGTATATTTACTAAATATTATTGTAAGAAACTAATCCAAAACTAAAACATTATTCATATACTGAATGAAAATCTATTAAATCTAGCTAATTCAGCAGGCTGACGCCTATAGAACTGCAGAAATACTGGTGTTGGTTACTGCAGTAAATAAAGCAGCATGTTGTCAAATGTAGCAGGATTTTATTGATTTCATAAACTTCACAGCATCCTGATATTCGCAGATTTAATTCAGGCAAACTTTAGCAACCATACATTGCATAATTAAAAATTATATTAAATTTAATACCTTGCAAAATAGCATTTAAGACTTTTTAATACTTATTAAGGGTCTTACATTGATTTATCAACTTTTAATACTTTTCAAGACCCCGCGGACACCCTGTTTTTGCATCTGCATCTGCTTAGTTTCAGCAGTGAAGCATGTTTACAAAATGCTATTATGAAAGCTATTACAGGAAAAGTGCCATGTGACTCACAGTCTAGAGTCCACAAGTGGGAAACTATTTTATAACTTTCTTTACACTTACACTTAGATAATGTCCTCGACACTGAGTAAACTGCAGGCTGTCATAATACCAATAATGCCAACAACAACAAAGAAGCTGCAAAAATATCACATATCAACAAATATCATGTCAAGATTACACAACAGCATTGCAAACACCCAACTGTGGCTTTGCAGTGCATGGTGTTGTGCAGACGCAGGTGTGTGTGTTTGTTTAAGTGTGAGTGTTTTTGTGTGTGTGTGAATGGGCATATGCTGCTTCAGTAAACAACTACAAGCAGTCGGCTTTCAGACATACAGGATGCAGCTGGTAAAACTGCACTGACTGAGAATGTGCAACACCCTGCAACTTAATGCAACAAAAGAGAATAAGGAGAGGAGACACTCAAGAGTGAAAGGTGAGCATGCTGCACACTGGTAAAACGATCTGCTTGATCTTACTGCTGCATTTGACACAACTGATCACAATATACTCATAGATCAGTTACAGAATAACACTGGTCTTCAGGGTCAGGAACTAAGGTGGTTTAAATCCTGCCTGACCTGTTTGTGTATTTCAATGAGGAGTCATCCAGGTTGACAGCAGTAAAGTAGTGCCACAAAGATCTGTCTTAGGCCCCCTCCCATTTCCTAGACAATATAAGGTCACCAAGCGCAACATTTTTGTGAAACAATTTCAATCAACCAATCAGATCAGATGTGCAAGTTTACAGTTTATATTAAGTTTGGCTTGCAATCAGGGTTTGGGGTTTGTACACCAGTGTTAGGCTATGTTTACACCACAGCAATATAGTTAAAAATGAAAAAGTTCTTCACGTTTACACGACAACATTTTCAAAATTATCCACAATTACACGTAATCTAATGCAATGTGTATATTTATATATAGCACATTTATCGTGTATGGCCATACACCCAAAGCGCTTTGTAATCATGAGGGGGTCTTTCCACACCACCACCAGTGTGTAGCATCCACTTGGATGATGCGACGGCAGCCACAGGACAACTGCGCCAGTGCTCTCACCACACACCAGCTACAGTTGGAGTGAAGAGACAGTGATAGAGCCAATTCAGTGGATAGGAATGATTGGTAGGCCATGATGGTTAAGGGTTGAGAGAGGGATTTCGGCAAGAACACTGGGGTTAAACCCCTACTCTTTACGAGAAGTGCCATGGGATTTTTAATGACAATAGAGAGTCAGGACCTCAGTTTAACATCTCACCCGAAAGACGGCACTCACTGACAGTATAGCGTCCCCTTCACTTTTACTGGGGCATTAGGACTCACACAGACCACAGGTTGAGCGCCCCTGCTGGCCTCACTAACATCACTTCCAACAGCAACCTAGTTTTCCCATGTGGTCACCCATCCAGGTACTGACCAGGCTCAGCTCTGCTTAGCTTCAGTGAGTAACCGGTCTAGGGCGGCAGGGTGATATGGCTGTGGCATTGATGAAAATGGTCAAAGACCATATATTATGTATACCAGTATCTGAAGCTACTGCCAGTTTTCGAAGCTATCACCTTGTTAGCATACAGTACCTGTAAGGAAGTGATTACAGTATCTGATGCCAGAGGTTTGGTGTTGGTGTGAAGTAAAACTCTTTGCTGATAAATAGTTAGCAACAACAACACTACCACATTCTCTGCCGTTGTTGTGCATTTATTTGTTAAACAGAGTTTACAGAAATAAATCTAGTGCAAAAAAATATTCATCATTCATTCAAAATCTTCAAAATGTAAAAATACTCTATGAAGCTCTGTCAAGAGCATGCCAAAGCTATAGGTGGTGATCTACTCCTAACCGTAAAGTCATGTTGGTTAATCAGAAGCCTCAAAAAAAGTGTTATTATTGGTTTTGGTTGACTGTCAACTGGCAACAGATGTACATCTTGTAACAATAAATATCGTGTGGCACAATCTGATGTCAAATAAGGAAATGATGGCATAGACAAGCCAGTTTTGTCAGCTACACGACTACACAGACCCTGATGTTTTGAAAATTTTCAAAAAGTTGTGGCTTCATTGACCTGACATTGTGTTTGCATGTGGATGAACAGCTGCAGTTTTGAAATCACTCTAGTTTGTGTGGACAGGGTCTTAATTTACACCTCCCTAGTTGTGTAACATGCACGTGCATGACATCATCAATTTCAAAGACTCTTGTTTTTGAATGTTAATACGGACACGGCTGTATAAACAAACAGGAAAAACGCATAAAAAAGTTTCCTGTTTTTTGATCTGAAAATGTTGTCGCTTCTTATTCACTTATTATTTGCCTCTGATTTAAACTAATTAGGTTTAGGGTTAGGGATAAGGTTTGAACCAAAATTTCAATCAGGGAAAATTTATTATATTTATATAGTGCTTTTCTGGACACTCAAAGTGCTTCACACATTTATTTATTTTTTTATTTTTTATTTTTTTTTTGGGGGGGGGGGGGGGGGTCTCCTCATACACCACCCGTGTGCAGTGTCCACCTGGATAATGTATCCACCAGCCATATTGTGCCAGACCGCACACCACACACCAGCTGATTGGTAAAGAGGAGACAGAGTGATGAAGCCAATTATAATATGGGGATGGTTAGGAGGCCATGATGGACAGAGGCCAGTGGGCAAATTTGGCCAGGATGTCAGGGTAAAACTCCTACCCTTTTTCAAAGAACATCCTGGGATTTTTAACAGCCACAGAGAGTAAGGACCATAGTTTAACGACCCCTGCTGGCCTCACCAACACCACTTCCGGCAGCAACCTAGCTTTCCCATCCAGGTACTGACCAGGCACAGCCCTACTTAGCTTCAGTGGGCGACTATGTGAAATTTGCAGAGAGATAGCTGCCGTCGAGAGTTCAGAGATTTTCAAGTTAAAAATATTCAAGATACAAAATATTGTGACTAGTTGGTTTTCAGCATAATCTCAAGATTTAAGATCTTATCACTTGTGATATGATGCCAACTTAATAACTTACATTTTTCCTTACATTGTAATCATGTTCACAAAATGTAATTAATATGTTCATCTTGCTTGAATATCTCATTACTTGTAAGCTTGTATCATCCCAGAACTGGACATTTATGGACACGGTTCCCCAGTAGTGCACGTCACAACAAAATTGAAGAAGCGTACAGTTCATAACAGAGCAGAATCAAGCCGAAACACAATGAAATTTAAAATGCAAATTTAAGTTTGTAACACAACTGAATCGCCACAACACAACACAACACAACACAACACAACACAACACAACACAACACAACACAACACAACACAACACAATTAAATCAAACCACAACACAATGGACATTAAAATTCATTAAAATTGTGTTTTTACTTAAATTTCTTGAGCAACAGTAAAGCATTCAGATTGCCTTTAAAACCGTATGAAGTAATTGCTCATTTCCAAAGACCAACACCTAGTGGTTTAGAGCATTTGCATTATGTCCATTGTGTGGTGATTCAGTTGTGTAGTAAACTGAGTTTTGGCTTGCATGCTTCTGTTGTGTTTTGACTTGTTTCCTCTTGTGTTTTGGCTTATTTGCATTTTGTTGTGAACTTATATTGAGCTCTACTGGCTCACCATAACTTTAAGAAGTAATTGCTAACTAGAAAAGTACAGTTTGTAGACAAACTTTATGGTGGCTTGAGAAAGCCTAGTCTAAAAGTTTGAAGTAGTTTAAAAGTTTAAATAATTACATTTAAATTACATTTATACATATACTGTAGGTTAGCATGCTTCTGGATTAGCATGTTTCTTGCAAGGCTGTTGATAGGGGGTTCTGATTGGTTGCTAACGTGTTGTTAAGTGGTTGCTAGGGTGTTCAGAATGGTTGCTAGGGTGTTCTGAGTGGTTGCTAAGGTGTTGCTAGGGGGTAGCTAGGGTGTTCTGAGTAGTTGCTAGGTAATGGCTAAAGTGTTGTTAGGAGGTTGCTAGGATGTCCCAGGTAGTTGTTAAGGTGTTGATAGGCGGTTGCTAAGGCGTTGCTAGGTGTTTACTAAGGTGTTCTAAGTTGTTGTTAAGGTGTTGCTAGGTGTTTGGGTGTACTGAGTGGTTGCTAGGCAGTTGTTAAGGTGTTGTTAGGTGGTTGCTAGGGTGTTCTGAGTGGTTGCTAAGGCATTGCTAGGTGGTTGCTAAGGTGTTGCCAGGCGGTTGCTAAGGTTCTAAGTCGTTGCTAAGGTGTTGCTAGAGTGTTGCTAAGGTGTTCTGAGTAGTTGCTTGGCAGTTGCTAACATAAATTAGCATGGTCCTAGTATAAATTAGCATGTTTCTAGCATAAATTAGCATGTTATTAGCATGGTTTTGGTATGAATTAGCATGTTGCTAGCATGTTTCTAGTATAAACTAGCATGTTGTTAGCATGAATTTAGTATAAATTAGCATGTTGCTAGTATGTTTATAGTATGAATTAGCATGTTGCTAGTATGGATTATGTTTCTAGTATGGATTAGTATATTGTTAGCATGGATTAGTTTGTTGTTAGTATGTCCAATGTAAAGTCAATGGCAGTTTTTTATAATGGAAGTCTATGGGTCAGTTGCTAGGGTGTCGAAAGTGGTTGCTAGGGTGTGGCTAGTAAGTTGAAAAGTCATCAGTGATTGGCAGATTGGTAGTCTGAGTTAAATGAGCGTAACCTTAAGTCTGAATGACAGTCTGGTGCAAAGTTATTAGGTCACAAAGTTTGGTCCAATGTTAACTCAATGGGACTTTTCTGAATTTTCCAGGTCAGTTTTCGCAAAAGCGTAAGTAGGATCAGTTGGAAAAGATATAGCAACTTAATTCAGTATAGTTTGGAGTTAATTTTGTGGTTGTATGAACGTTCTTGTAGGAGATGAACGGTTGTAGGAGATGAACGGTTGTAGGAGATGAACGGTTGTAGGAGATGCGTTCTTAAAATAGTCTAAGAAGAAGAAGATGGAAGAAGAAGAATACGTTTATATAGTATTACAGTATGTTGGCTTTCTCAAGCCACCATAATATCATCATTACACTCAATTGTAAGATAGAATCATGCTTTCTTTCGGTGCAGCTGTTTTGACATGACATCTATGCTGAAGAGAGCTACACAAATAACCGTGAACTGAGATGAATTGGTAATGAGAGGCAGTCGGGTTGCCGGGTAGAACTGAAAGTGTTTCATCAGCAGTGGGGGATTCGCTCTTGAGGCTCAGGCTTCCCCTCATCCTAATGGAAGAAGCACAAAGCCTCTGCCTGTGCCTGAGGGTCTGCAGTGGGTTGTAATATCCTCCAAATTAAAGAGCCCGCAGTGCCTCTGTGATGGAGCGGTGGGCTGAGAGGAATCCTCGGATTGTATTAGAGGACGTTTAATGCTTGAGGACGGTCCTGTAAACCACAGCCTCCGTCAGCTGGAACTGAACACAAACAACTGGCCGATTTGTTTCTGTCGTCTTTTTGTTATTCAAAACCTCAGGATATTTGAACTGCCTCCCCACAGCAAATTTTTGTATGATGACATTTTACATAACTGTATGTTAATATTTCGGTTTTGCTGTCATTTGCATTATATTATATTATATTATATTATATTATATTATATTATATTATATTATATTATATTATATTATATTATATTATATTATATTATATTACATTTTGCTTTATTCTAAATGCACCTGTATTATAATCTTCTATATGCATATATAATATTAATATCAGGCTCAGGCTTAAAGGATGCTCCTCCCTCTGCACCCATTCACCTTCATCCCTCTCTTTCTCCCTCCCTTCCTCCCATCATGACATTTGGGGTCTCTGAGAGGCAGATGGGAATGAGCTTCCACTAACGTTAGTCTGAAGCCCGAGGGACAGAACCCATTCAGAGGCACACAGACAGTCTGACAGCTACTGGACACGACTCTTCAAAAAAAAGAAAAAACCTAATGTAGCTTTTTGTTCTCTAGGAGGTACATCAGAGGCAGAACATATCTCTATTCGCTTATAGTACATTTCACCTGCATGTACTCTCAACAAACACACACATGCACACACACACAATAAGGGTTGAATATAATTGGTTTAAGTTCATGAATGAGGGCATGCACTGACTGATTTTATTCCTCAATACATACAGTAATCTAGTATTAAACAAGAGCAATGAATTCTAGAAGAAAATATTACACTATAGATTATACTGTTAAAAATCGTTACTTTAACAATTGGAAGAAAGTGTAGATATAATTAAAATGCTATTAAATGTGTAATAAACGGTTAAACATCATCAAATGGATAACAGCATGTTCCCTTTCTATTTATAATTACTGCAAAAGATATGAACTTACATTCAATACAAAAAAAACAAGTAATTTTTTTACAGTAAAAAATGGTGTTCACTGAATCACTCACATCACATGTTAATACTTTATCCATTTTTTTTTCTTAAAATCCATTTTTTATAGTACATTTATCCTGGGGAATTTCTGGTAAAATATTTATACAAAATCTTGTATCAAAAGAAAATACTCCACTTCTATATTTGATTATAAATCATTTCATAATAGCTATAGACTATAACAGAAACCAAAATATTATTAACACACAGCATTATGATTTTTCAAATATATAACATACACAGTAACAGAAATAGATGCATAATATTAACGATAATATTATCTTGTAAAAAATTATTGAAATATTGTCTCTTTTATTTCAGTTCAAGTAGTAACGATTAGTTGATTGATTAATTGATATTATGGTGAATTATTTGGTCAAAATAGCCTGGTAGGAACAAAACAAGCCAATTTAAGTACTTGAGTGAATGAGTGAGTGAGCAATTAAGTGAGTGAGTGAGTGAGCATGACATCCATCAATGTACCAAAAATGAAGTATTTGTCAGGTTATATTCCTCAACAGTCAAGTCACACATATTTTTTTTTGGTCATTCTTATAATAGGATCCTGAGCGACACGGTGGTTAAAACTATTGCCTCACAGCAAGGAGGTTGCTGGTTTGAGTCCCAGCTGGGTCAGTTGGCATTTCTGTGTGGAGTGTGCATGTTCTCCCCGTGTTGGCGTGGGTTTCCTCCGGGTGCTCTAGTTTCCCCACACAGTCCAAATACCTGCGCTATAGGTAAATAGGTGATTTATAGATGAATAAACTAAATTGGCTGTAGGGTATGTGTGTGAATGTGAGAGTGTTTGGGTGTTTCCTAGTACTGGGTTGCAGCTGGAAGGGCATCCGCTGTGTAAAGCATAAGCTGGATAAGTTGTCGGTTCATTCCGCTGTGGCAACCCCTGATGAATAAAGAGACTAAGCCAAAGGAAATGATGAACGAATGAATAATAGTATCCAGCAGGATACACTACATTAAAAACTGGATATTCAAAAGAGAAAACATACTAAGGCATGTTGCATATATACATTACCCTCATTGCTCATCAAGTCAGTTTGCAAAAAATTACCAGAACTCAAGTGTTTGTCAGGTTATATTAAAGGTTACACTTCAGGAGTTCACACTGAGGGTGCTTTCACACCTGTAGACCGATTGTTTTGTTCCGATACAGGGATTAAAATTGTTACAATGTTGCTTTTTGTTCTTGACGCAGTTCGCTTTCACATGCACGGCAAGGTTTCTAAACTGACCAAAATAGCTAAAACAAGTTATGTGCGAGTAAACTCGCCTCACATTGGTTTCAGGGTTTATTTTTCAGAGCCCTGCACAGCTGTAATGCGTCCTTATTTAAATTTATGGCAATAAACAATAAGACATTATAAGCGAAAAGCTGCGCTTTCATTTTGAATGGTGACACCCACAGACATTGTCACCAAATATAAATCAGAGGTAAGACTTCCTCATACATAGCTGTTGGCTAGAATTACAGTATGTATTATAGGCTTTACATTATAGAGAGAATTAACAGATAAACCAAGACTGCTGTTCGGTCAATTTTCCTAACAGATAAACAGTTCTGGTTAATAGTTCAGCACGCTTTCACTTTCGTGTTTTCTTTTGTGTTTTTTTTACAATTTCTTTTCTTTTTTGACATTAAACCCGCATTTACTGGTGTAGAAATGACATCCCGCCTTACTTATAATTCTCTCTTCATATATATATGTCTATTACATAACCATAATAGAGTGTGACATAGCCTGGCTCGGATTGTATTCACTGGAATTGATCCGCCCTAGAGTTCGTTTCAGTCGAGCCGAGACCACCTCATTCAGGCGATCTTGGACCGATTGTTTTAGCCTGGATCTGGGCGCGATTGCTGGATTCACATATGCCAAACAAACCGCGCTAACTGGAGAAACACACCAGGTTCCGAAACAAAAGTCTAGGTGTAAGTCTGGGCTTGAGCCCAGGGCTGCCGCTAGGTCTTTTAGCATGTAAAGGGGTCAGAGATCAGGAAGGTCTCGAGAGATCCCCCTAGTAAAGGAGGAAAAGGAGGAGATGGGGTGGAAGGAGGGATTCTTCCAAAAGGAAAATATGGCAGTAGGGTGAAATCAGTCTATTTACAATAGGCCTGGATCAATCAGATTGGATTATTACTGATTAAGGATGAGAGACCAGCCGCAATCTATCACGTGCTCCTGTCGAAATTAATTTAATAACTTCACTAAAAACTGGATGATCCGATGCCACTCAACAGCACCACAATATATAGATCAAGTACATGCTAATTTCTCAACCTCAAAACCCACTTTAACACTTTCCACTTCAACAGTAGAGCCTCAGTATGTGTGGCTTGGTCTTCTTGATGGATGCTTCTGAAGGTGTCATGTATCGCTGCAATGTGTGTTGCAAACTGTTGCTGAAAAAGTGGACATTAAAGTGAATTTGGGCGCAGCGAGGGGCCTCTTGACCCTGCAGCTCTATTGTTTCTAATGAGTGGCAGATTGAGGGAACTGACAGCTGTGTTGGCTCTATGTTTTCCTCCTCCTCTCTGCTTTTCCTCGACAGCTGCCCTTGCCTCGGGCCTCGGTGGCTTTGGCTTGGACAGATTAGAGAGATGTAAGCACGTGTGCAATGGCTCCACAGACAATGCACACACTCCCCCTTCATCTCTCACTCAGCTCTTCTCTCCCTGCCTTGTTATCTTGATTGAAAATAAAATGACCATTTAAAATGTACCTGTTTAAATCACAATGTAAGTTTTCACCCATTTGAATTAGGCAGTTAAGACAAGACACTACAGGTGAATAGGGATAAAGCATTACTTTAGCATACAGCTATACCCCAGTTGATTAATTACAGGTACATTAATTACAAGGCGGCACGCTGGCTCATTAGGTAGATCTGTCACCTCACAGCTAGAAGGTAGCTGGTTAGAGTCCTGGCTGGGCCATGAGGTCTTTCTGTGTGGAGTTTGTGTCTGTGTGGGTTCCTCCAGATGCTCCAGTTTCCCCCATAGTCCAAAGACATGCAGTATAGGTGAATTCAATAAACTAAATTGGCTGTAATGTATGAGTCTGTGTAAATGGGAGACTGTGTCAGTGTTTTCCAGCACTGGGGGTTTGTGAGTAAGGGTGCACTCACACTATGCTATCTGAACCATGCCCAGGTGCATTTCCCGGTTTGTTTGACAAGTGTGAGTGCTCTGAATCAGGCCCAGGCACGATATAGTGCGTGGGCCCGGGCTGGTTGGAAGAGGTGTGCCAGAGTACGCTTGTAGTGTGAGTGCAAAGCGAGACTGAGCCCGAAACTGAAGACGCAACGTCACTTTTAGGGGACTGTTTCATATGGATTTATTAATCATTCTTACTTTTCACTTTATCAACTTTATGATAATTTATGAGCATCAAAAGTTGTGGATCTTTTCGGCAAAATATTTGACTGCGTGTCACTGCATCCCAAACGACTAAAATAATATAACTAAAGCAATCTCCACTGTGCTGAGCGAGAGCACTTCTCTTTCTGTTAAACTGAACAGTCGCATCATCGATGATGTAAGTGTGTTCAGGTTCGAAAGGTAAAATGCAGTATGAGTGCAATCGCACTTCGACTCGGTTCAAGGCAACTGTACCTAGTGTGAGTATGCCCATAGTGTACTATCTGAGCTGGGCTGCAGCAGGAAGAACCAGTAAAACATGTGACAAAGTAATTGGTGGTTCATTTCGCTGTGGCGACCCATGATAAAATCAGGGACTAAGCCAAAAGAAAGCAAGTAATTACAAGCTTTCTAAAATGGTACACTGTAAAACTATTTTTTACATTACATTAAATTGACATTAAATGACAGCAATTTACCGTAAAATAACAGATGGTAAATTACAAAAATGTACCTGAAATTTTTATTTAAGGGAATTTTTGTAATTTAACGGCCGCTATTTTACGGTACATTTCTGTAATTTAACACATGTTATTTTACGGTAAATTTCTGTAATTTAACGTCCATTATTCTACAGTAAATATCTGTAATTTAACAATCGTTATTTTACGGTAAATTTCTGTAATTTAACGCCTGTCATTTTAGGTTAAATTTCTGTAATTTAATGGCTGTTATTTTACGGTAAATTTCTGTAATTTAACGTCCGTTATTCTACAGTAAATTTCTGTAATTTAATGTCGTCATTTCACGGTAAATTTCTGTAATTTAACGGTCGTTATTTTACAGTAAATTTCTGTAATTTAACAGTCGTTATTTTACAGTAAATTTCTGTAATTTAACGTCTGCTACTTTACGGGTTTTTTGCTACTCTAGCTGCCGGAAAAAACGTACAATTACAGATTCTTTTTAGAGTGTATGTTATGTGCAAATTATGCACTGTTTAATGTTTTGCAATACTTTTGCATTTACTTAAATAAATCTGATTACATAAATCATTTACACATAAATCTGAAAAATAGATGAAGTCAAGTTCAAAATTTAATTTTGAGATTTCTTTTGGCCAAAAAAGATTCTTCACTGTTTACATTTTTTCTTTTCTTTCTTTTGTCACACTTAAATTGTGTCTGCATGTTTAAAGTACAATACATATTTTTTAAAGGCCATTTTCTCTAAATGAGCTTTTTTTCTGTCATTGCATCTCGTCTAGTTTCTGCCTTACCTTCACAGGAGGTGGTGGTTCAAATGAAAATGATACAATTCTGTCTGTCAAGATGTAGCATGCACTGCACTTTATCTGAATCCTTACTTAAAACAATATTGCCTACAAATATTTTTCCACAAACAGTCAAACTACGTGTACACCTTTTTGACCTTTTTGACTGTGTACTTGTCTATCTGTGCCTACATGTGCGTAATGTGTTTTTTTTAACATATTTATTGTCTTTTACGTATTAGTGTTAACATTGCGGATAGTATATTGTTTTGTTTTTTGGAGTATGTTATTGTATTTAGCACTGTCTGTATTTTGCACTGTCTGGAGCAAGCACCTAAGCTTTTCACTCATCATAGTACATGTGCTGCTGCTGATGTGATAATGTAAGTGATTTGATTTGTTTGGTAAAATTTAGCTCTTCATTCTCGTCATCATAGTGTATCTGAAAATCTTCTGCACCAGAGGGAATGCAAACTGGCATTCAAACCTTCCTCCATTTTGTTAGCTATGCCAATCTTCCAACAATCCAATCAGTTCCCAAGGGACAAAACCCTACTTTTTTTCTAATTGTTTTAATTTAAAAAGGACAATCTTAACTTCTGTTTCTTGCTGATTTTAATGCATTCAATCACCTGCGCTCAAAAGAATAAAAGAAATAAGTTTGTTTATAAACTGCTTATTTAAAAAGACAACAAAACCATTGAGTTTTTATTGTGACAACTTAATTGTTTTATGTTTAATCAACTTAAATTAGTAATTTGTAAACTAATAAGTTAACTTAATTCCTTCATGTTGTCCCAACTTAAATCCAGCATTTTTTACTGTTTTACATTTTACTAAGTATGGCTATTTTTATTATTTTTTTACCCTATTCACTTGCACTATCCTGTCTTAAAGCTGAAATTTACATCTATAAATTTTGATGAGTGCATCAGAGCACCTACAGCAAGCTGAGAGGCTCATCCAGAGCAATGGTGCAGTCAGAGACCCACACGGGGAAGGACAAAAGCAGCAGCAGTCAGACAGTCTGAATGGAGCTGCTGTGTGCGTGTGCTGAAAGCTCTGCTGTGTGGCACGGTGGCAGCTGCTGGAAATCTGACTCTGCTTTCTTTCACCAACACATGGCTGGCTGGATGAGCAGGCGGGCATACAGTGGTTGGGAGGGGGACAGACGTGTGTGTGGAGAAAAAGGGCACGCTTTGGCCCAAATAGCTGCTTTGCAAATGAATAGAATGAGCTGGAGAACAGAACGAGACACTTTCACCCATCAAAAGAGAGAGGAAAAAAAACAAGCATGTGACTCGATCTCCATTTACTGCACACAAAAGAGCTTCAGTTTAGTGGTCTGCTTATGACATATTGATGTGACTTTTACAGTTGTGCTGATTTAGCATAACAGGACCAATATAAATCATTTCTGAGCCTTTAGAAGTAAAGACAAAACAGTTTAGTAAACAGTTAAACCGCTTTGTTAGGGGACAATCAGCTGATCGTTATCGCAAACTAAAGTCCATATATACAGTATACAATTTTTTATTTATTTTTTTACATTTTAACAATGTAATTATACCCTTAAAAATATTTATATTTACATTTTTATGTTCTATATTATTTATTAGTTTACAACATTTAAATAACCAAAATCTTTATTTTTTTATTTTACTATTAGTTTTATTTATTTATTTATTTAATTAATTAATATTTATTTATTTTTATTTATTTATATATATATATATGTGTGTGTGTGTGTGTGTGTGTATATGTTTATTTATTTTTGTTTATATTTATTTATTTATTTATTATTAATATTTATATTTATTCATTTATATTATTTATTTTTATTTATTTATCTGTATTTATTTATTATTTATATTATGTATTAATATTTATTTATATTTATTTATATATATATATATATATATATATATATATATATATATATATATATATATATATATATTTATTTATATATATATATATATATATATATATATATATTACTATATATATTATATATATATATATATATATATATACATTTTTTATGTTTGCATAATTACAATTTTTAAAATAAGTCTTTTTCATAATTAATATTTTTTATGTATTTTTATAGGGATTATTTTTTTTACTTTACAGATGCAAAAAAAACAGATACACTGTAAAAAAAAATTCACGGTTTATTTTCGGCAGATGGAGTATCGGAAAAACCCGTAAAATAACGGGCGTTAAATTACAGAAATTTACTTGGTTGAATTATAGAAATTTACCAGAAATTTTAATAAAAAAAAAATCTGTAATTTATTGGCCATTATTTTACGGTAAATTTCTGTAATTTAACAGTCATTATTTTACAGTTAATTTCCGGCACCGGCATTTCTGGTAAAATTACAGATTTTTTTTACAGTGTAGGTTCCATTAGTTAATGTATTTACTAACATGAACAAATAATGAACAATACATTTATTACAGTATTTATTCATCTTTGTTAATATTGTTAATATCAGAATGAAAGTAAAGTCAAACACATTTTTAGCATATTAATAATGCATTAGTAAATGTTGAATTGTCATAATTCAGAATTGTGACACAAGTATCTTGTTCATTTTTAGTTCAAATTAAATACATTAGCTACAATTAACTAATTAACCATTGTAAAGTGTGACTATTATTTCTTATATTTCACACAATATTTTTTTTCTTTACACACTGCATTAATGTATGTAATTATAGACATCTACAGTCAACGTCAGAGTTAAAAGACTAACTGTACAGTCAAATGACATCCTTCTTCATGGCCTAATTTGATCTGACTATTAAAATCAGATTTGCAGTAACTGTCACCCTGCCACATGCCGTGCTTGACTGCGTCCGCTCACTCTCTGTCTGCTTTGTGTAGTAATTAGAGGAGTTGTGATTGTCAGACTGGGCGGTGATTAAACACCCCTCACACCCTCAGTAGGGCAGATGCTCCAGCATGATCTTCTGGGTCAATCGTCAGCTCAACAAAAGATGAAAACGAACACTCATCAGCCTTGCAAAATGCTACCCATTATGCACTCTTTTGTTAAGAAGTGTGTCTGTTTTCACTTGGCGCCTTATTGTAACGTCTTTATGAGTGAAAGGTGGATGGACAAACATAGTAAAGCAAGACAATGTACATGAATAGGGTAAAAAAACAACAACAACTAATAGTCATCGCCATACTTTCACAGTTCATTGATTACAAGAACAATTGCAAAAATAAATAAATTAATAAATAAATAAATTGTACATTTCTAAAGAAAAAAAATCTAAAATTATGTTTATATATGAAGAGATCAGATGCAAAAGCCTATAAATTAAATTTTCTCAGGCCTCTGTGTGTAGTTTCAGTACTTTTATAGGTTATTTTCAGTGTATTTAAATGTAAAAATACCTGAACATGACGAGAAAATGCTACATTTAGAAGAACATGAACAAGCCATTTAGAGGTACTTGCATCTGAACTCTTCATATACAGATGAGACATTATTAACTAATTTGCATACATTCCTAGCTCACAAATCTGAACATTAGTCAAAGTCAGGTTTACTGCAACTGATCAACTGATCTAAGATTTTTTGACTGCAGACTGCCACTTTTAACCAGCCATACAAGTATTCTGAGAAGCTGTAATAAAGTAGATTAGAAGAATTATGGCATTTTATTTGAAATGTAATGTACAAAACTAAATTTACTGCAGAAAAACTTTTGAGGAGTTCAGAATGTTTCTTGAGTAACTGTGGCAGTGATTCAGGAGCAGTGAATGTGACAGACTGACAGATTGGGTCACTGTGATCTCATCATGACTAAACTTACACTAGCTTTATACCCCCACAGCGCCATTCACAGCAAGAGAACAAGTCAAAAAACGAACTAACTTTTTATTTTGAACTTATTAGGAACAACACACAATGCAAGTCCACCACAATTAAAATGGCGTTTGCTTGAAAGGATAGTTCAATCATATGTTGGGATAGTTCATCATTTACTCATCCTCAACTTGTTTCAAACCGGTTTGAGTTTATTTTTCCTGTTGAACACAAAGGAAGATATTCTGAAGAATGTTGGGGGGAAAACAGCCATTGATCTATTTTTTGTTATTAGAATAGACGTTTTTTTCCCCCTAGTATTCTTACGAATATTTAGTTTTGTGTTTAACAGAAAGCAGAAATGTTTAGAACCACTTGCAAAATTAAATAAAAAAAAAATTTAACTATCCTTTTAATACCTCTTAAGATGAAACACTGCAAATAAATAAATAAATAAATAAATAAATAAATAAACTCTTTTCGGCAATGCGGTGGTGCAGTAGGTAGTGCTGTCGCCTCACAGCAAGAAGGTTGCTGGTTCGAGCCTCGGCTGGGTCAGTTGGCGTTTCTGTGTGGAGTTTGCATGTTCTCCCCGCATTCGCGTGGCTTTCCCCGGGAGCTTAAGTTTCCCCCACAGTCCAAATACACATTTATTTTGTTAACCTTTTTCAGTGTTGATCTGGAGATTTTAATTATAGAACATATTTTTAATTGCTGAGCCATAGTCACTTCAGTAGCATTTACATACACAAAGCTTCAGTTTTATTCATATCTGTATGTTCTGACGTATTTGTATGGATAACGTCATACTTTTGTTACTGTGGAGTGATAAAATGAGACTCCCCAAATTCCATCTGTAAAAATCTTTGACTGTAATACATAAAAATAATTTAAACCAGAATATTGATCCTGGCTTCATTCGATGTTCACAATTTGGATAATAGAAATGTATGCAAATTAGCATGTTTATTGGAATGTCTCATTTTCATAATTTAATATTTTTGGTAACGCTTTAAATTAGCTGCACACTATGAATCATTTATTAAGCATTAGAATCAGAATCAGAATCAGAAAGATCTTTATTGCCAGGTATGTTCACACATACGAGGAATTTGTTTTCGTGACAGAGCTTCTACAGTGCAACAGAATTACAGACAGGACTAAAAAACAGATAATAAATATATTTTAAAAAGTGAATGCACATTGTTACTTGATTATTTGCTAAGCATTAACTCTACATTAATAGACGTTAGTAAGCAGTTTATAACTGCAGATACAAGTGCCGTATTTTTGACTTAAATGCGCATGTATACAGTATAGTGCCTAATGATTGTGTTTTCACACTTTAATAATGGGTAATTTTTTATTACTAAATTAATTATTAAAGTATTTACAAACCAGTTATTTAAGAATTGGTGTTTTTTTAAAGATCATTCAGAATGCCTATAAGTAAATGATTATTAACATGTATATATCTTATTATTCAGATTTAATAGTTACTTTGTATGTTAATAAATGCTTTATTAACTCAACTTTATCCAGTATTGTGACCTGAAGAGTGACTATTTATAATCCCTTATAAATGACAATTAAAGGCTGTCATTTTTACAATCTTATCTAAAAAATTAAATTACTGTAAAGTTTAAGCATTGCTGAACAACAGGAGTGTCGAAATATATACAAAACATTGGATAAAAACAACAACAATATTATAATTTAACAATATATTATGCTAAAATATGTCTGTGTTATTTACTGATGTTTAAACTGCACAGTAATTTTATTTGAGATAAAATCGCAAAGATTTATTTTCCATTTGATACAGTTTCATTTGTGTATCTTAAAACAAATAGAAATTAATAAAGTCGTTTATTGTCTTTTTTCTGTTTAGAATATAACTGAGCCTTTAATTGTCATTTATGAGGGATTTATAAAGCATGAATAGCCCTCACTTTAGATTAGGTCACAAAACTGCATGAAGTTGAGTTAATAAAGCATTTATTAACATACAAAGTAACTTAATATATGCCTGAATAATAAGATATTCATTCATTCATTTTCTTTTTCGATTTAGTCCCTTTATTAATCTGGGGTCACCACAGCTTAATGAATTGCCAACTTATCCAGCATTTGTTTTATGCAGCGGATAATAAGATATATAAGCGTTAATTTGAATAGTTTATTAATCATTTACTTAGAAAACCTTTGTATACATTTGTAGATTTATAAACTGCTTATAAACATCTAATAATGTAGAGTAAATAATCAATTAACTATTTGCTAATGCTTAATAAACGATGAATAGTGTGCAGTTGTTATAAAGTTGGCAACATTTTTACAAAAATGATTTGCAATTCTTAATGATATCAATCAAAGTATGATGATAACTATTCATTCTTTTTCTTCTTTTCACCCTGTTCACCTGCAGTGGCTTGCCTTAAGCTTGATAGGAAACATTGAAGCGTTTGATGTCTGGGTTAATCCAGAGTTTGAAGCTCTCTCAGATGGTGGTTTCCTCCCTCTGTGTTCAGAGAAAGCGTGCTGGGTTTACAGTGAGCAGCTGTGAGGGGCTGTACAGAGGGACTTCACTGCCGGCGTTCAGCAGAATCACGGTGTGTTTGCTACACCTGTGGAGAAACGCTGAGCTGTTTAGGAGATTCTGACAGACTGGGGCTGTTTGATGAATGCCATCAGTGCGATTTTAAGAGATAAGCAGCCCTGCTTTCTGCTCATCACTGAGTGTCATGATCACATCAACTTTTGTGTGTCACTTTACTCTTCGCAGCAGGATTGAGGCTAAAGGTCTTCAGTTGACAATGAGATAATTAAACTACAGTATACTGTCCTGCTGTGCTTATTCAGGATTGTTAATTCAATTAATTTACTGGGGAAACTAAAAACCAAAACTACATTCTGAAATTGCTGACATGCAAGTATATATTATTGAAAAAAATAAATAAATAAATAGGAGACCACTCTCTGAATGTCAACTCAATTTAATTCATCTTTATTTCTACAGTATAGCGCTTTTACAATGTAGATTGTGACAAAGCAGCTGAATATAGAAGTTCTAGTAAATTGAAACTACGTCAGTCTAGTTTTCAGAGTTCAAGTTCAGTTTAGTTCAGTTTAGTTCGGTTTAATTTTCACTGGTGAAAGTCCAAACACTGAAGAGCAAATGCATCGATGCGCAGCTCCACAAGTCTCAAACCAAGCAAGTCAGTGGCGACAGCGGCGAGTAAAAAAACTTCACCAATTGACGAAAGTGAAGGGGAAAAAAACCTTGAGAGAAACCAGGCTCAGTTGTGCACAACCATTTCTCCTCTGGCCAAACTTATTGTGCAGAGCTGCAGCCTAGAGGCCGGAGGCTGGGGAATGCTGAACGTCCATCGTGGAGAAGCTGCAGGTGTGAGTAGGTCACTGGCGGGTGTTCAGGCTGGCCCACGGGATCAATGCAGAGACTCGTCTGTCACTTTCAGGAATCAGTCTCATACTCTCTAATCCTCCATGACCGCCACAATTGGAAGTTGTGTGTGTGTGAAAATTTTTGGTTTGTACAATATTGATACCAAGAAATGATGCCATTTATAGCATGAAATGGCAGTTGGTCAAAAAAGGTGCCAGATGTTTATGCTTATTTTTAAGACAACTTAATACCAATGTTTAAACATCAGAAGAGTTAAAGGGATAGTTCACCCCAACATGAAATCTCTGTCATCATTTACTCGCTCTTCACTTGTTCGAAGCCTGTGTGAGTTTATTTATTTTGTTCGGCACAAAAGAAGATATTTAGAAAAATGTTTACTTCTGTATTTCTTTTCGTACTAAGGAGGTCGATGGCTTCCGACAGCCAGCATTTTTCTAAAAATATTCCTTTGTGTTCAACAGAAAAAACAAACACGAGGAACAATAAATTGAGTTAATTTTTTTCCATATTATTTTCTTGTCCCTTAAGAAGACAATATTTGGTGGAATAATCATGATCATGTCTACTCTGTAAAAAATACATTTATACAGTTGCAATCAAAATTATTATTCCTCCTTTGAATTTTATTTTCCAATATTTCGCAAATGATGTTTAACAGAGCAAGGACATTTTCACAGTATGTCTGACAATGTATTTACAATAATATCTTATTTGTTTTATTTCGGCTTGAATAAAAGCAGTTTTTGATTTTTTTAAAAACCATTTTAAGGTCAAAATTATTAGCCTCTTTAAGCTATTTTTTTTTGATAGTCTACAAAACAAACCATCATTATACAATAACTGGCCCAATTACCCTAACCTGCTAGTTAACCTAATTAACCTAGTTAAGCCTTTAAATGTCACTTTAAGCTGTATAGAAGTGTCTTGAAAAATATCTAGTAAAATATTATTTACTGTCATCATGGCAAAGATAAAAGAAATCAGTTATTAGAGATGAGTTATTATAAATATTATGTTTAGAAATGTGTTGAAAAAATCTTCTCTCTGTTAAACAGAAATTGGGGAAAAAATAAACAGGGGGGCTAATTATTCAGGGGGGCTAATAATTCTGATTGCAACTGTTATTTGAAAGAAATGAAAGAATTAAATTTCAATTATTTAAAAGAAATGTATTCTGATCTTTATAAAACAAAACAAATATCAAGATACTATTAAATACAGTAAATCTCTGATCATTTTCAAGTGATCTCTTAATTCTTCCATAGCTCTATAAGTATATTATTATTATTATTATTGATACTAAAATATATTTTGTACAATATTAATGTAAAAACCTAACATTATACATAAGGTCATTAATATACAGTATACATATCTGAAAGTGGCTTTGACCCTCATGGTTTTCCCATGTTGGTGCACCAGCATAGCCTTGCTTAATTTATCAGCTTGGCCAGAGAAGAAATGGTCATGCCCAACAGAGCCTGGTTTTTTCTCGAGGTATTTTTTTCCTTCACTTTCGTCAATTGGTGAAGTTTGTTTCTCACAACTGTCGCCACTGCCTTCTTGGTTTGGAACTTGTAGAGCTGCACATCGATGGATTTGCTCTTCAGTGTTTGGACTTCCAGCAGTGAACTTTAACCACACTGAACTGAACAAACTGAACTTAATTTACTAGTAAGCTGCTTTGACACAATCTACATTGTAAAATTGCTATAGAAATAAAGATGAATTGATTTAAATTGAATCTTCTGAAACAGGTTGAGCAAGAAGGTGTTAGTGGCTGAACTACCAAACCCTGGTTAATACACCAGCCTCTGAACAGAGCAGAGTGTTATTGTACTGCTGTTGTGTTCTGCTCATTCATTCTGTGTAGGGACAGTTTGTCCTGAAGCAGCTGTTGGAGACGCTGCGGTGACTACAGCTGGACTGTGACCCGTCACAAAAAATACACTGAGGTGTTTCATTGCCCTCCGCTGTTTACCTGTGACACACGCTTCTGATTTTATCAGAGCTCCGGCACACATGAATTAAGCTGGAGACAAAAGGCACACTTCTGGCTTTTCCAGCAAAGATAATTTTTTGAACTGGGTAACTGTGCATTGTGTGTCGTGTTTACACTCATAACAGCACACACAGCTCTGAGATTGATGGAGATCGGAGCGAGTGTCTGCCTGCCTGTATATCTGATGCTACGACTGCTTTCACAATGGGACTGTGTGTGTGTGTGTGTGTGTGTGTGTGTGTGTGTGTGTGTGTGTGTGTGTGTGTGTGTGTGTGTACGTGTGTATGTGTGTGTGTGTGTGTGTGCAGCTCATGGAAAAACATGCAGTCATTGCATTAAATATGTTCTCTCCTACTCAATGTATAATGGCACACACACACAGACACACACATGCATATATTATGTTCATGTTCCTTAGAAACCTTTCTGAGAAATATTACATAGGATAACAATTGCGCTTGCATTGCTTGAAAATTTTAAGCATATGTAAATAAATCTGAAGCATAAATGAATACATATTGTACACACACACGCTTATGTACATACATTCATTCATTTTCCTTCGGCTTAGTCTCTATTTCAGAGGTCGCCACAGCGGAATGAACTGCCAACTATTCCAGCATATGTTTTATGCAGCAGATGCCCTTCCAGCTGCAACCCTACACACTCATTCACACACACTCATACATTACGGCCAATTTAGTTAACCCAATTCACCTATACCATGTCTTTGGACTGTGGGAAACCATGCGAACATGGGGAGAACATGCAAACTCCATACAGTAATGGCAACTGACCCAGCCGGGACTCAAACCAGCAACTTTTTTCCTGTGAGGTGACAGTGCTAACCACTGATCCACCGTGCCGCCTATGTACATATATACACTCACTTAATTAGGTACACCTGTCCAACTGCTTGTTAACGTAAATTTCTAATTAGCCAATCACATGGCAGCAGCTCAATGCATTTAAGCATGTAGACATGGTCAAGACGATCTGCTGCAGTTCAAACTGAGCATCAGAATAGGGAAGAGAGGTGATTTAGGTGACTTTGAACGTGGAATGGTTGTTGGTGCCAGACAGGCTGGTCTGAGTATTTCAGAAACTGCTGATCTACTGAGATTTTCACGCACAACCATCTCTAGGGTTTACAGAGAATAGTCTGAAAAGGAGAAAATATCCAGTGAGCGGCAGTTCTGTGGGCGCAAATTCCTTGTTGATGCCAGAGGTCAGAGGAGAATGGCCAGACTGGTTCGAGCTGATAGAAAGGCAACAGTAACTCAAATAACCGCTCGTTACAACCGAGGTATGCAGAAGAGCATCTCTAAACACACAACACGTCCAACCTTGAGGCGGATGGGCTACAGCAGCAGAAGACCACACCGGGTGTCACTCCTGTCAGCTAGGAACAGGAAACTGAGGCTACATTTGCACAGACTCACCAAAAGTGGACAATAGAAGATTGGAAAAGCGTTTTCTGGTCTGATGACTCTCGATGTCTGCTGCGACATTCGAATGGTAGGGTCAGAAATTGGCAACAACAACATGAAAGCATGGATCTATCCTGCCTTGTATCAACGGTTCAGGCTGGTGGTGATAGTGTAATGGTGTGGGGGATATTTTCTTGGCACACTTTGGGCCCATTAGTACCAATTGAGGATTGTGTCAATGCCACAGCCTACCTTTGCCACAAAGGATTAAGTCAGTTCTGAAGGCAAGAGGTCAAACCCGGTACTAGTAAGGTGTACCTAATAAAATGGCCAGTGAGTGTATATGTACAAAATATGTAGCCTGTTAATTTAACTAAAGTTAGAAAACATGTGTATTTGAGTTTATTTCAACTGTGATTTTTTTACTGTTAACTCCACTTCATGGCTTTATTTTTTATTTCAAAATGATTATAACATGGCGTCACGGTGGTGCAGTGGGTAGCACGATCACCTCACAGCAAAAAGGTCGCTGGTTTGAGCCTCGGCTGGGTGAGTTGGCATTTCTGTGTGGAGTTTGCATGTTCTCCCTGTGTTCATGTGGGTTTTCTCCGGGTGCGCCGATTTCCTCCACAAGTCCAAAGAGTGTATGTGTGTGAATGTGTGTGTATGGCATCCGCTGCGTAAAACATGCTGGATAAGTTGGCGGTTCATTTCGCTGTGGCGACCCCAGATTAATAAAGGAACCAAGCCGAAAAAAATATGAATGAATGAATGATTATATTTTATTTTGGTGCAAAAAATATTCTTTGTATTTGTGCATATGCACTTGACCTTTATAAACCTTTAAGATATATTAAAACTATAGGCTTTCCTACAATAATGATAAAATCTTATAAACCTGAAAAAGATTCAACCAGAAACAAACAAAACCAATTTATTGTACTAAACATTAATGGTATTTTACATTATTCCGAACGAATGTTTTTTTAGAATATAAAATAAAATCATAAGAAACTAAAGAAATAATAAATAACCTTTTAAAAGAGGGAACTAATGATGACATCATTACATTCTAGGGTGAATGTCCCTTTAACAGAGGTATTTATGCCAGTTCAAACATTACAGGAGTCAATGACCAGTAAGCTCATGCTCTTTTTACCGTCTTTCATCAGCATTTCCTGGCAGCAACCTACGATTAATATATCAAACAATATCTACTTTTCTCACCCCCTTATCAATCCATCCAAAAAAACTCATCATGCTTTCTGTCACCATGAACACTTGGATTCTATCACTCCTCAATATTTAGCTCTAAAAGCCCAGCTTAACCTTCTTTCCACATTTTCCCGCTCACAAGTGCATGTGAAAGACTATGAGACACCGGTGTGGCATAACCTCTCAGTGGACTGAGAACAAACACACCTCTCCGTCCACTGCTTGAACCGGCACAAGGTGAATTCAGAGAGAAGTGTGAGCCACAGCCAGGCAGAGATGCAGAAATTTGCCCCTGTGTGTGAACAGTGAGCAGTGAACAGTGAACTAAATACTTTACTGCATTACTGCTCTTACGTACATTTCATAAGTATTTGGACTTCATCTAAATATTTCTTTATCTTTAGCCAAATTTACGTCACTGCATTCCAAGACTTAACATAGTTTTTTTATTCCACTACATTTTATAAATGGAGTACAAAGTAATTTTGAACTGAAAAAATCATCAACATTCTTGTCAGTTAACCTGTTCAAGTCCATTCACAGATCACACTGAACTATTAATTTGTTAATTAGAGAGATCTGACTACATTTGTTTTTGAGTCAACAACTCACTGATTCAATTGATTCATTCTGAGAGAGTCTATAGTTAACGATTGATTCAACTGATCTGATCAGAGCAATTGTGATGTTAACGATTCACTGATTCAAATCATCTGGTCAGAGAGAGTCTGCAGTTAAATAATTACTGGTTCAAATAATCCACTCAGAGTGTAGATGCAGTTAACGATTCTCTGATTCAAATGATCCAGACCGCAAGCCTGCAAGCAGCAATTCACTGATTCAAATCATCAGAGAGAGTCTGCAGTTAACGAATCTTTGATTTAAATATTTAAATAATGTGGTCTGAGCAAATCTCCAGTTCATTATCTGTTCAGAGTACATTTCCAGTTAAAAATTCACTGAATTTAACACTCTCATATTAAACAAAGACTGTCACACAGTGTTCTTAAAATGTTCTTAAAGTTTTCTTTGAACACACACAGACACACACGCGCGCCATGACTTTATGTATAGTTTAGACATTTTTCATACACACATTTTGTTTACTGACTGTTTTTATGTACTAGGCTATATATATTTTGAATAAATGTATTTTTATTTCTAGAATTATCATTAACTACCGATGTAGGACAAGTTTTGATCACACTTTATTTTAAGGGAGCTAATTTTCGCTATTAACAAGCCATTAACTATAACTTTTAGGTCAATAAATCATAATTTGCTGCTTATTAATAGGGTATCACTTTATTTTGATGGTCCCTTTAACACATTTTGTTGAATTTAAGTTACATTGCATTTACATGCTAACTAATTCTCAATAGATTATAAGTAGACTGTTAGGTTTGGGTTAGGGTTAGTATAAGTTGACATGTATTTGCAAAGTTTCTTATAGTCAGTTAAATGTCTGTTGAAGGAGCAGTATCAGCAGATATTAAGCCGACAGTCTACTAATATGCAAATGAGAAGTAATTGGCATGTAGTTGCAATATAACTTTTAGTCAACGAAATGTGCAATAGGACCATCAAAATAAAGTCTTAGCATTAATAGTTATTAAGGTAATAGTTAGGTTGAGGTACTGGGCAGAATTATGGATGTAAAAAAAGATCATGCAGGCTTTATAAGTTAAACAGCCAATAACTAATAGTGAGAATCAGTATATTTAAACTAAATTGTAATAAAAATGTAATTAAACTTTAACCAATAAGTACTTTAAAAAGTTTAGTCCGTAAGTACAAATCAAATTCACTACTTTTGTACTTTGACTCAAGTGAAAATGAAAAAGTGTGCTCAATACTTTGCCTTAAGTAAGATTTTATGAGGGTTTCTGTGCTTTTACTGAAGTGCTTGATTTATGTTCAGCACTGGCTGCAGGTGAGGGTTAATGAGTGCCGGGAAGAGCTGCATGTTTCTGCACAGCAGCGGTCGGTGTTAGGAAACTCCAGCGCTCTCAAAGACAGCTGACTCACCCTGCTGTCATAGCATTACACAAAGACAGAGAGAGGGAGATAAAGAGAGGGAAAGAAAGAAAGATAGTGGGCAGAAACATGAAAAGAGCAGAAACTAAGCGTGAATGCGACTATAGTCTGTTTGAACATCTATACCTCAGTCCTTTATTTTGAGCCGAGACTGTTGTAAGACGGTGCCCTTTGAAGTCTTTGGAGAAGAAAAAAGACAACTTAAGATGCACCGAAATCTCTTTGATCACACTTTTGAAGAACTTTTTCTTTGTAAGGAGACGATTGAGGTGCTCGAATCACTGATCCAGTGTAATTATTGTCAATGGTAAAGCTTTGTTTAAAAGGTTACGCGGCAGTAAAAGGGACGTTTCGGTTACTAGAGCGCACGAGTGTCGGTTTCAAACACTGCAGGTCTCTTTTTGATATCAGTGGCTGCAGAAAATGACTCAGCAAGAGGATTGTTAAGACGCTCTTGACTCATCAAGCTCACATTTGCTCTGAACACACACTTGGCTATTAAAAAATATTATTTATTCATGAAGTGTAAAGCTATTTTTCAAAATTAGTCATCATTCATTTATTTGCTGTTAGCATTATATGCAGTTCAAAATATTAAGTAGACTAACTAACTAACTAACTAACTAACTAACTAACTAACTAACTAACTAACTAACTAACTAAATAAATAAATAAATAAATAAATAAATAATTAAAAATATTGTTTTAATTGTTTCATAAATGTTCCAATATATACAATATGTTTAAAGGTTATTTCATTACATCATTAGGTAGATTAACTTAATTATCAAGTTCTGCATCATTTAATTATATATACACTTAACAATTGTAAAACAATCACCTAATGGCATTGCACAAAGCTTTTAAATAGTTGTGGAAATAATATTCCTAATCAAAATTTCATTTCATTTTCTACAAATTTCATTTTCAATGACAACAGCAAAGGAATTATAGGGCCCAAAAACATAAAAAGGACACAGAAAGGCATCTTTTTACTCATTAAAAATACATATGTTTTATATACATAGATTTAATATTTCTTTAAATAAATGATCAAAAGTCTGTCCTCTATTTGTGACAATTCAAATTATTTTTAAAAACAAAGTGCATAGTTTATGGTATTTTTAATATTTATTTATTTATTTCATTTAATTAATGTATTTTGTTTTTGGTTAGTAAAGGTGTAAAATTAAATTGTTTTTGAATATTTTCATATAGATCACATTACATTAGGGAAATGTTAAGGAAAATTCAAAGTTGATAGATGATTCCCATCCTCTGAAGCCTTTTTTGTATTGTTGCCTTCTGGAAGAAGGTTAAGAAGCATTTAATGCCCTTCTAATAGATATAATTTTACCTTTGTTGCTGAGGCAATAAGGCTGTATGACCTTACATTTTAGCAAGTTTTAAAATGTTTCATGTATAGGTCCTTTCTTATAGCTGTTTTTTAGTACTATTTATGAAGGTATTATGAAGCATGTTGGACTGTGTTTTTTAATCTTGTTTGTAAGTGATTTGTCTTTTTATGTATTTGTTGTATTATGATGCTACTGCCCTAATTTAATTGCCCCTGGTGGGACTAAGTTGTAATACTATTATACCTATTACATCATCACCTTGGACCAATTGTACTAAATGTAGTGAACATTTCTGTTAAATCGACCAGTTTCATACTCCAAACAAACTTAGCTTTGGACAGATTTTTCTAAAAAAAAAAAAAAAAAGGAAACCATGTCATTTCATTATTTGATTTAGCTTGAGGTTCAATATATTGTGCAAAAGTTTTAGGCAACCATAAATTTGTTGTTTTATTGATATGTTCATTCTATTTATTAGAATAAAAACAGAAAATACAGGTTAGAGTTGAAGTAGTAAAATCTAAAATTGTTGGTAACACTTTATTTTGATGGCCCATTTGAGAATTAGTAGACTGTTTGCTTAATATCTGCTGATACTGCTCCTTCAACAGGCATTTAGCTGACTATAAGAAACTTTGCAAGTACATGTCAACTTACACTAACCCTAACCCCAACCTAACAGTCTACTTATAATCTATTGAGAATTAGTTGGCATGTAGATGCAATTCAACCTAAATTTAACAAACGGTCTATCAAAATAAAGTGTGACCAAATTGTTTAAAAAATGTGACATGAACAACTCTGTCTTGGTTTGCCCCGATTTGTGGCTGCATTTCTACCAGAGCTGTTGGTAATACAGTATTGTCTGAATTGATGGAATCCTGAATGCTGAAATGTACAGCCAGTATTGAATCTATTATGGCATTCCTTATTTCATAAAATAAACAACTGTGGAAACATTGACAGTCATGAAATGGCCTCCACAGAGTCCAGACCTGAATATGATATGGACAGTATCTCCTGGACAGTAAAAGAAAGATATGACAGCCTAAATCTAAAGAAGATCTCTGGTAGGTTTTGAAAAAGGCCTGATTTTACATACAGCCCATTATTTAATTAAACTTCAGAACAGTCTTTCCAAAAGAGTTCAACTTGAGTTTGGTGTCATGGGAGGTCGCACTAAGCACCAACTTTTTCGTGAAGAAATAACTTGTTCTCTTTTACCTGCAAAATTTGTAGATATTTCCTGCACTTTCTGATTATATTTTAATAAAGAGACTGAAAATTAAATATGGATATAGAATAGCTTTGGTGGTCTATAATTAAGTCTTTATATTAACACCTCTAATTTCATTTTTAAAAAATTCAGTGCATCCAAATCTATTATTTAAAAAAAAAACTCTTCTGTCTTTTGACCACAGACTCACTGTAAGTGTCAGCGCCCCCATCCCTGCTCAGCCAGCTTGACATGATCAGACATATGTTACCCATCCCAGAGGACTGTTAGAGCGACTGATGAGCGTTTCTTACAGTCTGCCCTTGCCCGTATTTTGCTTTAAGAGCCCTGGCAGCTGTGTCGTGTGCATGAAATCTGAAATGGACAGGTAGCGCCACATGTTTGGGACTGGAGTCAGTTCTCCAGTTACCAGCTGCACGCGACAGCTGCTGTAAAAGCGCTCCAGTTTCATGTGGCTTTATCGCAGTTTATGATGAACGTGCTGGACTGCACACTTGGCCCCTGTTCTGGGTATTTAAGAAAGACAATTAAAATGCCAAGCACCAAGGACGCAGGACAGGACGGTGACTGTTGAGCCTGAAAGCTTTCCGGTTTATATAATAACAAAAAATCTCATAGTCAAGAAATGCAACTGTAAACAAAACACAAAGAATGTTTTATTCTTGGAAAACAGAGTTTTCTCTAGTTAGACTGGACTTGGGTTTGTTGCAGGTGAAGATGTATATCTCATCTAATGCTTAAAATCTTAACAGATGTTATATTATGGATGTTTTGAGGATTTTATATACAGTGGTTTATTTCATGCCAGCTAAACAATGCAACTGGTGGAGCCAGAAGACTGGAGATAATGAATAAAGGACAGTTGTTACATACTGTATAGCTGAACAATGGACTCCATACATAAACCCAGATGTAGTCGATATGGTTAAATTGCTTATGTCTAAAATATGTTGATGTAACAATGTACAGTACTTTTTTGTATTATGCAGTTAAAAGCTTATACTTCTATTCATGGATCATAGTTGAGACTTTTTTTAATCTCAGATTTGAAAAAAAAAAATTAAGTGAAAATAGTGAGTTTTGACAAGATATAAACTCAAGAATTTGACTTTTGTCCTCAGAATTTTCTAAGAATTATCAGAATTTTGTTTTGTAGACTTGTAATTACTTCAAACAAGTTTAAGAAAAAAAAAATGTCTGACAATTCTGAGAAAAAAAGTTCCAAGATAAAAACTCAAACCGACTTTCAGACCTCAAAATTGTGACTTTTTTTCTCAGAATTGTCAGTTTGTTGTTTTTTGACTTTTTTCCTGCAGTTTTGAGTCTATAATCCAACATAAGCTCATTCTGAAAATGTAGCCCTATATACATTTCTGGAGAATTTTGTAGCCAGAAGTACGTATGGCTGCATTTCACTTTAAAACGAATGCTACGGGGCAGTGTGACGCTGTTCCTTTTTGTGCTAGCAGCTGACTGCTTACCTCTGTATGGACGGCTTTCCCACTGTTACCAGTTTGATTGGTAGCTCGCCATGTACGTCAGTAGACTGGAGATGCAGCAAAGTCCCTTTAAGCCAAGTCATTTCACTTGATGGACATTTTTGAAACGCCTCTCGGGCAGTATGCTCGGACATTCTGTCTGAAAGGGGAAACATCAAATTCTTGAAAACTGTTTGCCAAGCTTACGATTACGATACAGATTTGGAATCACCAATAAACCTAAACAACAACCGTCACACAGGTTTCGTTTCTGAAATAAACAAAATCGGCATATTTTCAGGTGGCCCGAGCTAATGCGCATGCACACTCGAAAGGAACGAGATGACTACACCAACCTCATTTATGGCCGTTCTACAGATTATCATTCTCTGGATAATGATCGTCTGATCGCACTGCACTTCTGAAGTAATTCTCAACTTGGTCTTGATGGAGAATCTCCTCCAGAAATGACAGCGACTCTTTGTTTATATGTTTGTGGCTGTTTAGTTAACTGCTGCCATGTGATGTGCATTTTACAGGAAGGACTGTACCTCGTGTTTGTTTTATACAGATTACAGAATCAGAAAACTGTGCACTTGCTTCATTTAAAAGTACAGCTTTTAAGCTTTATTCATTCATTCATTCATTTTCTGCCGCTTTTTCGGGGCTGGGTCGCGGGGGCAGCAGTCTTAGGAGAGAACCCCAGACTTCCCTCTCCCCAGACACTTCCTCCAGCTCCTCCGGGGGGGATCCCGAGGCGTTCCCAGGCCAGCCGAGAGACATAGTCCCTCCAGCGTGACCTGGGTCTTCCCCGAGGCCTCCTCCCAGTGGGGCATCCCTGAAACACCTCCCTAGGTAGGTGTCCAGGAGGCATCCGAAACAGATGCCTGAGCCACCTCAGCAAGTATTCGCTGAGATTCCATTGCATTTGTTGATCACCAAACTGTACTAAAAGCACACATCTGGTCCGAGTTTCTCCCCCACAGAATCGTCAGTCTATAGCGAACGATGACTGGCTCCTGTACTAGTAGATGGGGCTTCAATCGCCGTATTGACTTTACCCATTAAAAACTATACAAGTGACTCGTCTTGTGCATTTTATAGTCTTTGGATGCAGAGAGGAGTTGACCACGGTGACTGGGTTTGAGTCCAGCAAAGAACGGTTCCAGAAAGCAGGTAAGACAAAAGCAAAAGCCAAAAATGTTAATAATCAAGTAAATAACAGGTTGAGAATGTGGTAAAATCCAAAAAACGTGGTAAAAATCAGGAGGCTTTTCTTTTTCTGGATTGCTCATGAAAACACTATCGGTTGGTTTATAGGGAAGGGGGAGGGTGGGGGCATCGGTCTGTTGGTCAGTCAGTCAGTCGACAACGGTCTCTGGTGGATTTATGCAAGAAGAGCAGGAGTGAATGGCACTCGTGAGAGAAATTTGAGATTTTGGCCTCTGGTGGATTCACAAAAACACCAAAAAAAAAAAAAACATAGCTCCTTGGATGTATTTCGTGATCTCCAGAAATGTATATAGTGGTACTTTTTCAGAATGAGCCTGGGTTGCTATAATCCCTTATGGTTGATCTACTTTTCTCACAAATTTTGTTAATATACTGCAATTCTGACTTTATTTCTATCAATTTTGAGTTCATATCTGACAGTTTTTACTATTTTCTTAAAATTGCAAGATGTATGCTTATATCTTGAAACAATCCAAGTTAAAATTACAACTCTGAGCAGTTCAAATGAACATATAGAATGCTACTGCCAGAAAGTTATATTTTACTAGAAAAAAAAGCAAACAAGAATTAAGAAAATAATTTCTGAAGTTTTGCAATTTGAAAGCTGTCTACACAATATCTGCATGATTTTAGCACAAACCATGTAACACAGGATAACATGGAGATTTATGAACAAAAACGGGCATCATAGCAGTTTGAAGACTTAAAAAAGACAACAAACTATTTTGTAGCTGCACTGTGATCTATAAAGTGTATTTTAAGCTCATGAAATGAATATTGTTCAAAATATGCCTGATAAGATCTAGTGGGTGTCTTCCATATGTATGACATTATGTATGTCATTATTATTAGTTCAAATTTGGCAAAATATCTACATTTTACGAACAACAACATAACAATTAATAAAAAATTCACCAACTGTCTAGCTGCATTTGATTATAAGGGCACATTAAACATAATTTTTGGACTTTCGAAAGTCTGTTTACTCTGTGTGCTTTATGTTGTGTCCTTTCTGCCCTCCCACCTGACGTCTGTCTGAAGTCATGTTGTATAAGCAGAGTTACAGAAGTGTCTGAACGTGTCCTTTACTGCTCCGCTGAACCAGAAATATGATCTAGCACATGTTGTTTACACTTAAGAATGTTAAAAGGAGGATGATGGTAAATGAAGATGCCATTATTACTGTCTAATAACAAGTCCTCTATAACCAGCTTAGCGTTTAATGCAATAAGTTCATTATATTCAACTCAACTAGCAAGGCTCCTGTTGCTGGTTTTAGATTTATTACTATGTAATTGTGGCACAATTCTTCCTACATTTGATAGGCAAGTAATTTATGCCAGGTTTAGACCACAGAATATCAGCTTGATTTATAACTAGGCGTCAAAATCAATGTATTTATTTTAAAATTATTTTCTTTTTAAACAGTTTTTTTTTCTTTTTTTTTCTTTTTTACTTTTCCCAAAATTGTGACTTTGTGAAGTTTCTAGGCTCTCACACTTCTGACATTACTTCTGATGGTTTTAAGTTTGTATTTCCTTATTCTGACTCCAACTCCAAAAATGACGTATGAACTAATACTGATCTTTTAATATATTTTAACTAAAATTTTAACTTGTAAACTTAATCTTTTTTTTAATTTACACTTTTTTACATATTTTACATATTTTTTTTTATTATGGATTTTTATTTTACACAATTGCAATTGTAATTGACCTTTTGCCGTTCTTGCAATTTTGACTTTATTGCCATCTAGGATATCTATCTTATTTTATATCTCACAATTGTTACAATTCTAACTCACAATTCTGCATAAACATCTCAAAAAACTGCAGGCCACAAACTTCAAATTGAAAAAATAAAACATTTAATTGATAGAAAAGAACCGTTTAGTGTTTTTCCCCCATAGACAGTTGAAGTCAGAGTTATTAGCCCCCATGTTTATTTTTTTTTCCAATTTCTGTTTAACGGAGAAAAGATTTTTTCAACACATTTCTAAACATAATAGTTTTAATAACTCATCTCTAATAACTGATTTATTTTATCTTTGCCATGATGACAGTAAATAATATGACTAGATTTTTATTCAGCTTAAAGTGACATTTAAATGCTTAACTAGGTTAATTAGGTTAACTAGGCAGGTTAGGGTAATTAGGCAAGTTATTGTATAATGATGGTTTGTTCTGTAGACTATTGAAAAAATATATAGCTTAAAGGGGCTAATAATTTTGACCTTAAAATGTTTTTAAAAAATTAAAAACTGCTTTTATTCTAGCCAAAATAAAACAAATAAGACTTTCTCCAGAGGAAAAAATATCATTAGACATACTGTGAAAATATTCTTGCTCTGTTAAACATCATTTGGGAAATATTTAAAAAAGAAAAAAAATTCAAAAGGGGGTTAATAATTCTGACTTCAACTGTATTTGCTGGCAAAAAAGACATGAAAAAGAAGTAAATGAGAAAGTGATTGATTTATGGAAACTGGCATCAAATTAAAATTGTGAGTGCGAGTTTTAAGACTACATGATATCAGCCACATTTAGACTTCATTCACTTTTATTGAGGGGATTTCTAAACAACAATAGATGATGGGACATAAGAATCAATCATTTTTTGCTCAGTGTCATAGTGACAACCCCTGTCTGGTATGTCCTGACAAAAAAGGAGGATGGTACTGGTGCTGACAGGTAGATTTTTGCAATTGAAGAAAAGGTTTGTGGAGCTTTTCTGACAGCAATACTCTTGCCTTTATAATGTTTCCTCAGCTCTTGTTTCTGGAGGTTAGTCACTAATTCTGGCTTCTTTATGATCTCATACATGCCAAGGTTATTATTCATTCATTCATACATTCATTCATTTTCCTTCAGCCTAGTCTCTATTTCAGAAGTTGCCACAGCGGATTGAACCACCAACTATTCCAGCATATGTTTTACACAACAGATGCCCTTCCAGCCACAACCCAGTATTGGGAAACACCCATACACACTCATACACTAAGCACCCATGCATTCACACACATACACTAGAGGCAATTTAATTTATTCAATTCACCTATAGCGCATGTGTTTGGACTGTGGGGGGAAACCGGAGCACCCGCAGGAAACCCATGCGAACACAGGGAAAACATGCAAACTCCACACAGAAATACCAACTGGCCCAGTCGGGACCCGAACCAGCAACCTTCTTGCTGTGAGGTGACAATGCTAACCACTGAGCTACCGTGTCGCCCCAATATTAATATAGTTTTGCATTTTTAAATTAGTTATAATTTCAATACTATATTAAATTATTCAAATTATTATATAATCACTAACAATCAATTATATAATTATTAAAAGTTCATTCATTCATTCGTTTTCTTTTCGGCTTAGTCCCTTTATTAATCAGCGGAATGAACCGCCAACTTATCCAGCACGATTTTACGCAGCGGATGCCCTTCCAGCCGCAACCCATCTCTGGGAAACATCCACACACACTCATTCACACTCATACACTACGGACAATTTAGCCTACCCAATTCACCTGTACCGCATGTCTTTGGACTGTGGGGGAAACCAGAGGAAACCCACGCGAACGCAGGGAGAACATGCAAACTCCACACAGAAATGCCAACTGACCCAGCCGAGGCTCGAACCAGCGACCTTCTTGGTGTGAGGCGACAACACTACCTACTGCGCCACTGCGTTGGCTATTGAAAATTCAGTTTCGTTTTAATTTGTTTAATTAATAGTTTTGCCAGTTTATGTTGACACATGTTAACACATTTCTATTTAGTTTTTATATATTTCGTTTCAGGTTTAGTTGAGCAGCTTAAATGAATAAAATTAAATATGATGAAGAATTCAGACAAACATATTCATATAAAAATCAGAGGTCAAACTAAAATATTAAATATATCATATAAAAACATCAAAATTCAATCATCAAAATGTTTTGTATATATAAAAAAAGTTTTTTTTTTTTTTTTTTACGCTGGACTGATGTGTTTGGTTTTAAAAACTATTTTTGTTGCTTCTTATTTTTGCTTCAATTTTAGTTATCATTTACTAAAAGAACCTTGATGGCAAGTAATGATTGGTTAAGGATGCAACGTGTCATAATCTGTCATAAGCAGTCATAATCTGACGTACGTATTGTCTATTATAACATGCAGTAGTATAATTTAACCTGAACCAGGCATTAGTCATGAATAACAAGAGGAATTTATCTCCCAATTATCAACTGGAGTAAACAATCCCACTCAAATATCCCACTCTATATCCCCAACAGTGTGCAATAAGCCACCGTTTATGATTTTACATCTTCCATGCACAGAACAAACTCTGCATTTTTTTTCTTGATATTTTGATGTAGCATATTTTTATCTGCTATTAAAGAACCTTGGCCTTGCTCTGGTTATGTTTGAATAAGAGAAGTCTTAATAATATAAAGCTGTGGGAGGCAAACTATTTCAAGATTTCAATAAATGTTACCTTGGTTATGGGTTCTTAATATACTATGGGACCTGTTGATAGGGAAAAAGAGAGAGAGATGACAGTAAGAAGGAACATCGTGGTCTTCATTTTAGGAAGGAAAATGAGTTTTTATAATTGTACTGTATGCACAAATCCAATTTACTTTTCAAATTTTGATTTAATGTTCTATCAGCAAGCATTTTGAACATGAAAATAAATCTCAGAGGCGCCAGCATGAAGATGTTGGATATTGTGACTAATTTTAGATTGACGCTTATACAGTTAAATGGAGCTTGAGAGGATTCCGATCAGCAAAAGAGAGCTTGTTCAGAGATTTCACGAGATTTTATTGCGAAAAGATCACAATACATCAAAACTATTGAAGCCAGCTTCTGCCACTGGGTAAAATAAAATAAAATAAAATACAAATTGCATAATTGTATTTTATCTTTATTATTGTATTTTATTTATTTTCACTTGTTTTATTTTATTTGTATACTTTTATGTTTTATTTTTTTCTGCATTGCCTTTATTATTTGAACTTTTTTTAAATAAGTTTTAATTAGTGTTTTATTATTAGGGTATATATTTTTATCTTTATCTTTATTTTCATTTGTTGTTTTACTTTTATATTTAACTTTTATGTTTCTGTTTTTATTTATTTCCTTTATTTTTAAAAACTTTTTAAAATATATTTTTAATTGGTGTTTTATTATTAGTGTATACTGTATATTTATATTTTATCCATTTATATTTTAGTGGATTGTTTATTTTGTTTTTTGTTTTATCGTTATTATTTTATTTAATTTTTTATGGTATGCAAATAATGTACTTTGCATTTGTTTGATTATATCTCATATTTTAGATTTATATTTTCTGGAGGATTTGAACTCTCAATTTCTCAGAACTTTAAGTCAGCCGATTCGAATGTTATTACTCAATTGAATGGGCGTTATCAGTGGTTATCAGCTGATAGATATGGGCCAGTACGCTCAGAAGGCTGTTATCATCCATCCACATGGTTAATCAGCTATAGATCACATACGGCTGCGGCCCGAAGTTAACAAGAATTATTTATGTTATTTATTAAATTTCCCATTAATTGTATTTTATTAATGTCTACCCCTACCCCAACCCTAAACACAACTATCACAGTAATGTAAAAACAGATCTGGATCTGGAGTCTTCTCTATTAGTATAGCTGATTTATCATGTGGATGAATGATAACAGCCTTCTGAGACTACTCGTAGGTGCAGAAGGCCCCTACTGGCCCATATCTATCAGCTGATAACCACTGATAACGGCTTTTCAATCGAGTGATAACAAACGAACTGGAAGAAAAAGTCAATAACTCAAGACATAAACTATTAAAAGTTTAAAAACTCACAATTATTCATTTATTTCATGCAGTTCTTAAGTTCTTATCTTGCAATTCTAACTTTGTACCTCACACTTTTACACATACACACTCAAAAAAAGTCAGAGTTTATATCTTACAATTCTAAGCTTAAATCAAATATTGATCAATTTTATTCTCAGAACTGGAAGATGTAAATTCTCAGAAGTCTAACTTGTGAGATATTTTTACTGGAAAACAAGATTAATTAAGAAAACGAGTTTCCTCAGAATGTACAATGTGTGCATGAGCGAAAGCAAAGAAAAGAATCTGCCACAGGGCCACAAAACAAATAATCCTCTGTTTCAGGCTCATGCCTCATTCACTGAGAAGCCCAAAGAGCGTCTTCACTGTTTGTGCTGCAGGCTCTCTTGACGTAAAAAAAAGTCAGTATTTATGAAGCAGAGTGGGCAATGAGTGGACCTTTTCATCTCCTCTGGGTATTCTTCTGTAGACGCATTCAGGGGGTGCAGTTTTTGTTATGTGTGGAGATGTGAATGAGGTTATCCGAAATGTCTCTCATGTACGCAAAAGAGCCAGCAGTGACGGAGATGTGCCCACACACAGACACACAGGGAACCCTTCAGCTGTGTGACTACCTTACTGGATAATTCATGTGATTGGCTTTTGATAGCAGTACCACGATGTTTGCTTGATGTCATTACTACCACTACTACGAAACACCTTGAAGCCAAACAAACACTCACACATTCATTTTCTTACAATTGTGGAGACTTTCCATGAACTCTTGTTGTTTTTTTTAACTAAAGTGATTATATATTTTATCTCCTAAACTAAAATGAAGTCCTTTTAGATATTTATAAAAGACATTATTTAGTTTGTAGCCTATTTATAATTTATATATATTTATAATTCATATATAACGCTCCTAAAGTTGAATCTAATCTAATATATGTGCAATATACTTGAAGGACTAGTTTAGTAGTTGTTAAGACTGCAGGACTTTTAAATAAAAAAGTCAATCTAAATGCAAATCATAATATTTAAGATGACTTTTTAAACATATAATCACTTATAGTATTATTAGTTTAACATTTAGTGTAGTTGTAACAGAGTTTGTATAGAACAGCGGTGTCAAACAACCCTGCTTCAACACACTTACCTGTAGGTTTCAAACAAGCCTGAGGGACTCAATTAGTTTGATCAGGTGTGTTTAATAGGGTTGGAATTAAACTGTGCAGAGCTGTGGCCCTCCAGGAACTGAGTTTGACACCTGTGGTATAAAAAAATAAATATTTCAGGTTATAAATTTGTAGAGGAAGTATACTGAGAAAACTACTATTATACTACTGCATTTACTTTGCTCCCAGGTCACCTGTTATTGATATAGAACCTTCTATTGATAGTGTATAGATTTTATTCCTCTTTTAGATTTTTTGTAATTTTATGACCCTAAAAAGCCAGGGCCTTATGCACATGCGATTTCCCTGGCAACAACTGCAACCAAGCGTTTTCGATAACTTATAATGCTGTTACAGTGCTGTAGATCAATTTTGGCCTACTTATCTTTGCAGAATTGTTGTAAGTCAGACACACTGAAGGATTTTAGAGCATGAACCGCCTTTTTAAAGTCATGCCACACTATCTCAATTGGATTCAGGTCAAGACTTTGACTAGGCCACTCCAAAATCTTTGTTTTGTTTTTCTCCAGCTATACAGAAGTGGACTTACTGGTGTGCTTTGGATCATTGTCCTGCTTCAGAACCAAAGTTAATTTTAGCTTGAGGTCACTAACAGATGGCCAGGTACTCTCCTTCAGGATGTTTCGGTACACGGGAGAAATCAGGGTTCCATTGTTCATAGCAATTCCTCCAGGTTCTGAAGCAGCAAAACAGCCTCAGATCACAGTATCACCAATATATTTTACTGTTGATGTTCTTTTTCTGAAATGCTGTGTTACTTTTATGTCAAAAATAATGGGACACACACCCTCCCAAAAGTTCAACTTGTCACATCAGTCCATAGAGTATTTTCTCAATAGTCTTAGGGATCATCAAGATGTTTTCTGGCAAAACTGAGATGATCCTGTATGTTCTTTTTGCTCAGCTGTAGTTTTCTTAGAATTCTCTTTCTCTTTTATGGTGGAGTCATGAACACACCAAACGCAGAGCTATATAGTTTTGGATTTTGTTTTCCCCTAATAATAAAAACCTATGTTTACTTGTGTTATCTTTGACTAATATTTACATTTATTTGATGATCTGAAAAAAAGTGTGGCAAACATACAAAAAAAAAAAAGAAAGAAATCAGTAACAGACAAACACTTTTTAATTTTTTTAATAGTTAAACAGTATATATTGTGCATATATTATAAATACATGTATGTTTATTTTTATATATGTATATTACCTATCATTAACTGGTGATGTAATTATTAATAGTATCACTTAGGTTTTAGTTTTACATTTTTATATTTTGTGTCTCTCATTTTGATTGCTTTAATGTACATATTACACAAACAGATATACAATTTATGGGTGACAAACTAAATAAAAAGGTCAACAAAACATACAAGATATTTATTTTTAGTTATTTATGGATATATTATGCTATTTTTGTACACTGTTCTATTGTATTGTTTTTTAATTAGTTCTACATAGTTTTATTTATTTTTAAACTTTTTGGTTATGTTTAGTTATTTTGGTTTTAAGTTAAACTATACTATAAATGAGAAATGTTTATTTAGTAACCAAGGTCAAAATATTTTATTAATGTTTACTTTAATCCAAAAGTATTTAACTATAGTACACAAAATAAACCATGGTAATAAAAGCAATATTATTATTATATAGTATATTATTAGTACTATATTATTTATAATAGTTATATTAATCCTGGTACGATGTTTGTATCAAACGAGTTGAAAACAATAGGATCATAGCATCGTAAATCTGTCCACATTGTTTACGAAATGCATTCACACATCATATATACTTCATGTATATCCATTAATCTCCCAAACAGATGCTGAAATGAGCCTATATGCACAAACACAAAACAGGACGGCCTGAGGATGTTTTTTTTCTGATGCCTCCATCGGCTTCCTCAAGGATTCCATAAGGATTATTCGCCTGATGCTTCTCCATTATGTTGTTGCCAAGGAGAATCTGTCATAATCCAGAGCGATCCTCCTATAGGGACAGCCATCCATAAATCTGGAGATCACAAGCTGCCACAAATTAAATAACATAAGCGGGACTTGCCTGTTTTGATTCTCTGCCCGGGCTGCCCTCTGTCCAGTCCAGGTAGATGACAGCGGGTGGCATCCAGCTGTGAAGATTAACAGTTAGACCAATGCATCAACAACTGCTAATCTGTCATCTGGATTATGAGTAACAATCAAAAGGTTAACAAACACAAAACACAAAGAAAAGACAAAAGCTTTCTGCTCACAACAACATATAAACAGGGGGGCTAATAATTTAGGGGGTAAATAATTCTGACTTCAACTGTATATATGTCTAATCAAGGCCAGGTGACCGAAACATTACATTTAATAAATCTTTGAGCAAGCATTGATTGTGTGCTGGATTGTTTGCTTGCTTTTCACACAATTTGACAGGATTTTTTAATTAAATACATCATAACTTAGAAGTTATTTGCTTTATTGCTATCCTGTTTTAGCACACAGTTTGAATGGAAGTTGAATAGGTGCATTTAGCCTACTCAGGTGTGTTTTCTGCTTATTTTTAAAAATAATCTTCAGAGCATCTTTATTGTAGAAACATTTTGTAAAATAATTTTGGCCCACTTATCTTTGCAGAATTGTTGTAATTCAGACACACTGAAGGGTTTTAGAGAATGAATTTTGCAATCATGTCACACCATCTCAATTGGATTGGAGTCAGGACTTTGACTAGGCCACTCCAAAGTCTTTGTTTTGTTTTTCTTCAGCCATTTAGAAGTGGACTTGCTGGTGTGCTTTGGATCATTGTCCTGCTGCAGGAACAAAATTAATTTTAGCTTGAGGTTACGAACAGTGATTTTCACCTTGGAATTCTGCCAGGCAAACCATTTTTGTCACCCCCCCTTCCATCCAACCCCATAAAATCAGACGATTAACATGGCCTGACATGAATCAAATCACTTTGTGTACCTGTAGTTAAGAGGTCATGAACTTTCTTTGTTTTGTGCTGTTCACTGAGGTACTGAGGGTTTTAAATTAAATCAGTTCAACCTCAGCACACCTGAAAATATATTGGTTTGCATTAATGATATTCATTGGTTATTGTTTTCTTTAAAATGGATTGACGCTATGTATGATGAAGGTCAGGAGACCAAAATGTTACATTTAATAAATCTTTGAGCTAGTATTGATAGTGTGCTGGATTGTTTGCTTGCTTATCGCACAGTTTGACAGGGTTTTTAAATTAAATACATCATAACTTAGAAGTTATTAGCTTTATTGATATGATGTTTTAGCACATAGTTTGAATGGGTATTGAATAGGTGCATTTATCCTACTCTGTTGTTTTTTTTGCTTATTTTTTTTTTATTAATCCAGTTTTTTTTTTAAATCTTGTTTGTGTATTTAAAGCATCTTTATTGTAGAAAACTATTGTAGATGAGTGGTGTGGCCCACTCATCATTGCAGAATTGTAATTCAGACACACTGACAGGCTTTAAAGCATGAACCGCTTTTTTAAAGTCATGCCACACCATCTCAATTGGATTCAGGTCAGTACTTTGACTAGACCACTCCAAAGTGTTTTGTTTTTGCTGTGGATTATTGTCCTGTGGCAGAAACAAAGTTAATTTCAGCTTAAGGTCACAAGTAGTGATTTTCATCTTGGAATTCTGCCATGCAAACCATTTTTATCTCATTTGTGTCTTCAGAGCATCTTTATTGTTTGGTTTCTGTGCCTCTGTCATCATATTACAGCATAAACTGTTGGATTGAGCTAAACATGAAGCGATGTAGAAGTGGGTGTTTAGACACACTATTATGTAATAATATTTCACAAATCATTTTGTCTGATTGGCCTAAAGATGCTTTTTTACTATGAAGAATGTCTTGAGTTTTGAAACATATAATGTTTTTATTATAATTAAGGGAATTATGATTTCTCAGTTCATGACATCTTTAATACAAAATATAAAAATCTTCTCACAACACGCATTAAATGCTTAATTATACAGCAAAATAACATTTAAGGATAACACTAATAACAATACACTGACAAGAAAAAAAGTCCTTTTTGTTGAAGACCACATTATGAACCCAAATTTTCTGCATAAAAAGACTCACATAAATCTGTGACAAACCTTTTGAAATGATTTTGCTTTGAGTTGTCCTGTTTTTGAGGCCCTCTGGTTATTGTAATTGTTATAGCTAGATGTTAATTTAGCCTCTGATTGTGTATTTCCGACATTGCATCTGTTGGTGAATGAAAACATGAATTATTGATTCATAGCATAATATGTAAATAGGTGATGTGTATTCATTGTGAAAGACGAAGACCCTCAGGGAAACAATGTTTGGTCTCCTGTGATGTTTGATTGCTCTCATTAAAGGCAGATCAGGCTCGTTGTAATGTCAGATCATTAAGACTGAAGGTGCACAATATGAACGCAGTGATCTTATGAAACACAAATAATCTACTATTAACAAAGTTTAAAGGGATATTTCAATCAAAAATGAAATTTCAAGTCATCCAAGTGGTAGACTCCTAAAAAAGTTTGCTATTTTTTTTTCACAACAATGACATAATTTAAAAAACCATTATTAAGGGTCAATTTTTAGTGTCACTTTTGGATGATATTTGATGAGATGCAATTATTTAAAAATCTGGAATCTGAGGGTTCAAAAATATTAAATGTTGAGAAAATCGCCTTTATAGCTGTCCAAATAAAGTTCTTAGCAATGCATATTACTAATCAAAAATTAAGATTTAATATTTACAGTAGGACATTTACAAAATGTCTTCATGGAAGATGATCTTTAATATTCTAATGACTTTAGAATTTACTTTTTTTTTTTATTTATCATGTTATTTTGACTCATACAACATATATTTGGCTTTTCCCACAAATGCATGCAACACAAAACTGGATTTATGGTCCACAGTTCAGAACTATTTTTGGCTCCACAAAGAACCTTTCAGTAAAAAAATCTTAAAAGAACCATATTTTTCCTCACTTAAAGAACATTTTAATAATCTACAGAACATTGTTCTACCCTAAAGAGTTTTAGTTTGCAATTGAAAAGTTCCAGTCATGTTAAAATTTCCTAGTGGAACAATTGATACCAATAATAAAATAGTTGTATAATGATGGGTCCGTCATTATTGTTTAGTCTTGTACTAGTTCAAATCAACATCACGCACACATGCAAAAAGCTTCTTGTGATTGCAAGTTTAAGATCAAGAACAAAGGAGCTTGTGTTCATGTTGTGGAACAAGCTTCCCAGAATATGCTCTTTATCCTGTGGACAAAACAAGAAAGTGGTAAATCCCCTGATGTAAACAAATGACGAAGTCACTATGCAAAATCTTCCGTTTATAGGATGGATTAATATTGCAGTTTTGACAAGCAATAATGAAACCAATTTTAATACCCAGAAGTGCTCATATGTAGGACAAAAATGCACAGAATGTGAACAGCTGTCGAGATAAAAAGTGATTCATTTAGGGTTTTTTGTGTTTGATCCAGTTGGGAAAATTAGATTCATTAATAGAGGTGGTATCAGAGATATGGCTGAAGCACACAGGGTTTCCCCTGGCCAGGTCAGATCCAGCGTCAGCACTGCTCAGTTTGGAGGCATGAGAGGAATGTTTTCCGATCCCCGAGTCGGGTTTGCCGGCCCACTTGAATTCCAGCATGGAGCTGCCAGAATGCAAAACACCACCGGTGGACAAATAAAACATAGAGCTTAATATTGCTGTCTGGTGAGTCAAATAAAGGTCAAGTGTCTTTCAATTAGTTCCGACACCCTACCTGGCTTTACTATTGACTACATGTATTTGGGATGTTAGACTAGAAACTCTTAATTTATCCCTCTCTTCTATTAAGAAGGGTGTTGGCCCAACACAAAGCCAACATCTTTACGAGGGATTTGGACATCAGGTAGAACACAACACAAGTTAACAAATGAAACAGAGGTTTTAAAATCACACTTAATCCTGTTCAATGAAAACAACTGTGAAGAGATTAACAGCTTACACCAAATCAAAAAAACAGATAGAGCTATATTTGCTAATCTTGACAATGAATATAGTACACTTACTCAAAAATAAAAAATAAAATACAGTCTTTACTGAATGTTTTGATTATGCTTATATGAAGCAAAAGGTTAAACTTCTGCTAAATCTGATGTTTGATTAAAATGGTGTTAAAATAATATAGTAATTTATGGTAAATTTTACAGTGTTTTTGAATTATACTGTACTAATTTTGTTATTCGTATATATATATTATAGTATTTACAACTCTTTGTTAATGAATGCTATATCATACTGGAGAATTTTAGTAATTGCAGTGAACTGATAAACTGTAACAAATACTGTAGTACACTTTAGTTTTTACTGAAGTAACCTGAAGTAAACTGTCATGTATTGTAGTATGGTATACTCTATAGTTGTTGAAAACTATTGGGTATTTTGCCTTATTACTTGTTGTATTACCGTGGAAAGTACAGAATTACCACAACAGATTAATTCAAGTACTTTACTATAGTAGACTGTAAATCCCAAAAAGTTAAGGTAACTCAGACCATTTGAGGAAACTGATTGCAAACCATTTAAGTTCAAAAACAAATCCTAATGAGTACTGTGAACTTAATCCATTTGAGTAAACGAAGCAATTTGAGCACAGTAAAATCCGATAAATGAAGATAACTCAAACCAACTGAGTACTGTAAAACACAATAAGTTAAGACAACTCAAACCATTTGAGGAAACCGATTGCAACAAACCATTTGAGTTAAAAAAAAAACTAATCTATATGAATACTGTGAACTTACTCCATTTAAGTTGAAGTAATGAGGTATTTAATTAACTTTAATTAATATTTTAGTAAATTTTGAGTTAACTACACTCATTTAACTTGATAAAGTTGACTGTTGGGTTTTACAGTGTATGGTTCAAAAATAGTTGAGTGTTCACTAAAAAACTACTATACTATTTATTCATATGGGAGATTTACTGTATTTATTTAGTGTATGTTTTTACTACGCTCCCGTTTGCGCAAGCATACAGTGTCTTTGTAATGAGCTATGAATCAGTGCCCTCTGCACAAACTTAATGGACAAAGTGCTTACAGAACACACATGAACACATACACTAAACAGAGCGAGCAGCTGTGCTTTCACCTGTTCTGAAGATAAGGTGATCTCTAATGCTTTTAACAGAATGGCCACTCCGGTGGTCTAGAGTGCGACACACTGACCCACATTCAGATTGAATCCAAAGTGGAACATTCTGGCAAAATACAATAAAAATCTGTATTTTCAAAGTATTTGAAAAAGCATATACACTGAAAAAATGATGTCTGCAAAATTGTTGAAAAACTATTTATATGGGTTGAATTTAAACAAATTAAATTTAGTAATGTTCAACTTAATTTGTTTAAATTCAGTCCAAATAAATTGTTTACAACCACATTTTGAAATTTTAAACAGCAGCAGCAAACTGTTAAATAGCAGCAGGGGCAATTTTAGAATTTCATTTTAGGGGGGGCTCAGCTCCTTATGAGAAAATATATATATTAAATAAGTAATAATTTAATAGTAATACACTTAAAAATGTTTGACTAATATGGTAGGGTTGTATGCTAAACTAGCGGTATTCCACTGTATTGTATAGACGTGCATAGTCATTTGAGTTCTGAATGAACCAAATAGGCTCAACAAACCTGTTTACTGTAGTAAAAGCCACTTTATATGTTGAAGTACAATTTTTGTTTCCATGTATTTAATAAATAAAACTGCCACTTTTCTAATTAAATGGCATACATATAAAATACATATATATATTTTTTTAAATAATTCACATATTTAACAAACTGAATCATTATTAAATAGGACATATTTTTAATTCAAGACAACACATGATGTTTCTATCTGTCAGTGACTCAGACAGTTAAAATGAGTGGTTCTGTCACTGTGTTTAATCCTTTCTGTGCATGACTGTTTAATAGATAATGCCACATGGCACATGCACTGTAATGTGTTTTATAATGGTAGTTAATCTTGAAATAAAAATAGTTAAATGTTCATTAAGAGTTACATTTTCGCTGGAGGACACAGCTGTGATTATGAGGTGAGCATTGAATTCTGAACTCTCAAACTGAATTAATTTATCTAACTAGTTTGATTGATCCATTTAACAGAATCAGCTTTTCTAGAATTAACATTTCTAGATCAGAATTTGAAGAACTGAAAAAAAAAAACAACACATAAAATGATCTGAAGGTCAGACAGAAACAGTGAATGTGAAGGAAAAAATAAACTCAAACACAGAATTTGACTCATGAAGAAAGCAACCATCTGCTTCAGGATTAGCTATTTTTCACACCATTTTTATAGCAATCAGTTGAGCCGTTAACTGATCAATATAATTGAATGAGTTCAATACTGAAGAGTTCATGCCTTTGGCCAAATCCCATAGGATTTACACTACATCGTGAGAATGTCCAAGGGTGCAGAATGCAGGAGACCAACAAACCCCAGAACAAACTTCTGCATCATCTTGAATCATAAACGTTATCACAAATTGCACATGTGCAATAATAAGACTTTAACTGACTTCATTTTAAAGATTATTATTGCCTCTTTGTTTCTTTTAAAGAGATTAAAAAGTGTTCACCCCCCAAAATAGAAATTTCTGCCCTCCTTTACTAACAAGTTGACTAATTCCAAACCATTTTATTCATTTCAACATGAAGATTTTTTGAAGAAATGGATGTCGGTTGTTACAAGTTTTTACTTGTACAAACTACATATTACTGTTAAAAAGAACAAAAAAAAAAATTGAACTAGTTTGGATCAAATCAAGGGTGGGTAAATTATTTAAAATTAAAATTTTTGGGTGAACTTTCCATAAGCTGCTTTGACAATATATTGCACAATGTATAAAACACTATATAAATAATGGTGATTAATTATTTTATTATTTTCAAAGTTATTAAGTGCAAAACATACAGAAAATACTGTATAATGTGCAAACACAAAAATATATATTTTTAATTATTAAACAACGTAATCAAATATTAACATGCACACTTTCACAAACATTTTCATTTCAGCACAAAATATGGCTTGGTTGCATTTTGGGACCATGGGATGATTAGTATAAAATCTTTTTGCATATGTGCATATGCAAGTGTGATAGAAGTACAAAAAAACAGAGCTAAGGACATGAGAATCTTTATTTAACAAAACCAACATCACTAAAACTAAAAAAATACAATATCCTAAGCAACAGATGTGTTTCCGGTGTCAGTGTGTGCATTGCTAAAACATTTGCCGTGAGCTTTGTTCACTGTACTCTTTACACTTTACTCTCTCTCTCTCTCTGCTTTCTGGTACCCTCACCGTCTCACACCCTGCTATTTCTAGACAGGATCTCTTCTGTGTAATGTGTGTGTGTGTGTGTGTGTGTGTGTGTGTGTGTGTGTGTGTGTGTGTGTGTGTGTGTGTGTGTGTGTTTGCTGTGTAAGCAGTGTGTGGAGGCCTGAGGCCATTCAGCAGCATATGGGAGACAGAGTGGGAGGAGATGTGAAAGGGCAGATGTAAAGGGGGGAGAGAGTTTAATGAGGACTGAACCCAGGGCCAGACAGCGTGTATCACCTGGTCTGTTTGATGTGGTTGACGCATAGAACAAAGAACGATATTTCTTTAAAGTTTGACAAGCCACAGAAGACAACGCCAGGACAATGCTAAAGAAACCTGATGCACAGGTGAAGGAGAGAGACACAAATATGACTTCCTCATTTGATAAACTGCCCCTTTTATTTTATTTTTGACTATCATAAGGCCTTTTTTACACCTGGTATGCATTTTGATGACTTCAACGCTAATCCGGATAGATATGAAAATGTTTTTATCGAAGTGTCCACACTAATGTTTTCAATCGTTTAACAAAAGTTGGTCATCAACACTGAAACAACTGAAAACACTTTTGTTCCAGGATTTTGCATGCGTTAAGTAATTTTACTTGGTTATTTACTTTCTGTCCCTTTGAAACAGCAATATTTTGAGGAAAAGCAGAGATTTATACATTGACTGATAGTGAAGTAATACACTGCAAAAAATGCTTTTCTTACTTAGATTTTTTGTCTTCTTTCTAGTCCAAATATCTAAAAATTCTTATATCAAGAAGCATTTTCTAGACAAATAAAACATATTGTCTTGTTTTAAGAAATAATATGCGAATATTAAGTGAGTTTTTCCTTAAAACAAGCAAAATAATCTGCCAATGGGATAAGCAAAATAATCTTGTTTTTCCTTTTAAAATAAGATTATTTTGCTTACCCCATTGGCAGATTATTTTGCTTGTTTTAAGGAAAAACTCACTTAATTTTGTCCTATTATTTCTTAAAACAAAACAATATGTTTGCTTGTCTAGAAAATTCTACTTGATTGAAGAATTTTTAGATATTTGGACTAGAAACAAGACAAAAAAATCTAAGTAAGAAAATCATTTTTGCAGTGTAACTATGAATAACACAGCAGTAAGTCATAAAGTTGCAAAAGTGAGAGAGAATATAGGGTGTAAGACATCCCAGAACAACAGCTCTGAGTAAACATTCCCTGATCTTCAAAAAAAAGTATATTGGAGCATGAGTAAACTCACTTTAATCTTTAACAAAGCTGAGAGAACTAGAGTGAATTCAAAACAAATGCTGTACAATTTTGTTGGTCATATGATAACTTTTTTTAATTTATACACTTTGGAGAGCATTAAAAACATTCTGTTGTCTTAAAACATGGTTGCTGTTAGTGTGGATAAAAGGTCAAGAGAGATAAAGTTTTGTGTTTTTAAAAGGCAACTTATTAGTGTGGACATGGCCTTTGTCAATCTGATCACAAATGAACAGTGCAATGTTTTCAGTTTGTCACCTTTGACCACTTCCATTGCACTGCAAAAAAAGGCTTTTTTATTTAGAATTTTTTTCTTGTTTCTAGAGCAAATGTCTAAAAATTATTACAACATGAAGAATTTTTTGGACAAGTAAAACATACAGATGAAATCAGAATTATTAGCCCCCCTTTGAATTTTTTGTATTTTTATAAACATTTCCCAAATGATATTAAACAGAGCAGGGAAATTTTCAGAGTATTTCCAATAATATTTTTTCTTCTAGAGAAAGTCTTATTTGGGCTAGAATAAAAGCAGTTTTTTACATTTTTAAAAACCATTTTAAGCTATTTTTTTTTGGGATTGTCTACAGAACAAACCATTGTTATACAACAACTTGACTAATTACTCTAACCTGCCTAGTTAACCTAATTAACGTAGTTAAGTCTTTAAATGTCACTTTAAAGCCGCAGTCACACTGGACTTTACTCCCCATAGACTTCCATTCATACGCACGCGGATGCGTCAGACTGGAAACGCAGGGTCATGCATCAGATTTTCAAACTTGGTGAACTTTGACCTGCGAAATCGCATCACTTGACTGCGTGAGACCAATCCAGAATCAAAACATGACCTCTCTGAACAGAAATTTAAAACATGGAGCAATCGCTCGCTTTTTTTAATGCCTATTCATCTTGCTTAATACCGCCCCTTTTCGCAGCGCCGTACGACAGAGTTTCGCAAGCTTAAACTCTAGTGTGACCACGGCTTTAGCTGAATACTAGTGTCTTTAAAAATATCAAGTAAAATATTATCTTCTGTCATCATGGCAAATATATAATAAATCAGTTATTAGAGATGAGTTACTAAAACAATTATGTTTAGAAATGTGTTGAAATCAAACAGGGGGGCTAATAATTCTGACTTCAACTGTATCTTGTTTTCAGAAGTGATGTCAAAATTAAGTGAATTTTCTCTTAAAACAAGCTAAATAATCTGCCTATGGTGTAAGTAAAACAATCTTGTTTCAAAGGAAAAACAAGATTATTTTTCTTACCTCATTGGCAGATTATTTTGCTTGTTTTAAGAGAAAACTCACTTATTTAGATTTTTTATTTCTGAAAACAAGACAATATTTTTTGCCTGTCTAGAAAATGCATCTTGATTTAAAAAATGTTTGATATTTGGACTAGAAACAAGAAAAAAACTTTAAGTAAGAGAAGCATTTTTTGCAGAGCGGTAGTCGATAATACAGTACATTAAAACAGATTGCTTTCAGTAAATAGTTATGTGGTTAAATAAACACCCATAAGAGACTATATTGTATAACTCTCCAACTACTGACTAGACATGCTATTGCTGGGACATGTTGTGAGAAAGTGCACCGAAACAAACAGATTACGACTGAAATCATAGTCAAAATTGACTAATAACACTGCATTTTGCATACCAGGCCGGTAGTTGGTAATGTCACATTAAAGAAACACTACATGCTGCACATAGTCCATGCTACTGTTGTTTTGAATTTTAGATGTAGTTTACACAGAGATTTTCACACTTTTTAAAAAAAATTATTTTTAGCCTCTCAAAATTTCAATAGGGTGTGAAAGGAGGTCCAAAAAGAATTGACCATTTTCAATTTTAGTTAAAAATGTAATTAAATTGACACTTTAACATCTGAGTTTATGAATAATTATAACCATAATAAATAAACTATGAACAAAACCTGAGCTTCAACAACATTTCATGCATTAAATTGAAAACCCATTCAAAAAACACCCAGGAAAGTGGAACCAAAAGTGTTAAAAGGCTAATTCTTTTCCAAGATTTTATCTACAAATGCATAATCCTTGGAGCTTCCTTTGGAGATGTTCGACACCCTTCTTATACAGTACAACAACTTAACAGTTGCAGGGTTCATTAATGAGCCCTAACATTCATTTATTGTCTTTTAGAGCACAATGAAAGCTGCAAATCCAGGAAGCCTTGGCAAACAAGTCCCACCTAAACAAAGGGATTGTGCAAATGTTTTAATGGCTTGTAACACAAACAACACCTTTTGCAAATGTTAGCCCTTTAGTAGCTATGTGCTTTAAACTCAATTTAGGTCGGATTTGAATAAATAACAGGTATATTGTTAATATGCAGATTCATTGAAATCTAATTGCTAATCTCTTTGTTCTGAATGAAGCAATTAAAGTGTAAAAAAAAATCAATGCAAGCCAGAATTACAAGCAGACCAAGAATGTAATATCTTCCAAATTGCCTTATATTCATCCTGGCTTTGCATGAAGCAAGTTGTTATGCAGGGTATTTGCATGCAAATATAAATAATAATGTGATGTAAAGCAGCCCTAGGCATGTAGACACAAATGACATACATTCATTAGATTTAATTTGTGATGCCAAGAAAAGCAGAGACAGAGTAAAGGGAGAAAAAAATAATGTTTGATCTACTTTTGTGCTTGTTGAGGATTTCAGCACAGAGCGTCTACGCGGCTCTCTGCACACTCACAGTGACGAAGGGGAATTTGTCACATAAGCTGAATTATCCAAACAGGCCAAATGTAGGTGACTGAGTATTTATACCGAGGGGATATTTTTTGCCAGCTCTGCTTTATTTTTAGACAAAGCCATCTGAGGAACAATCACATGCTGCTAACACAGTCACACATATTGTTCAGAAACACAAGCATTTTAGCAAATCCATATGACGTCGATGTTGCCTTAAAAGGGAAGTTTCCAGATTTAGAGCTCAATCTGCTCAACAATGTTAGGTGTGAATTGAATTTTAACACTTGGTGAATAACACACAAATAATATTCTGCCGTGGAACACATTGTTCTTGCACGACATGGCATCAAAGCAGATAAATATTTTCTCTGATGCATCTTGTTTAAAATTGTCATGATTTTGACTGAAAATGTAATTATTGAATATTATTTGAAATTACTATGAAATTACATGAAATTATTATTTATTTATTTATTTTCATGAAATGCACAAGCCATAGTTGTTCCAAAAAAGCCAAAGAGTTGCATTTTAGATTACTTTTTGTATTTTTGAAGTGCAAAAATAATACATTAAATGGTATCTTTACACGTGGATTTGAATCATTTGTGTCACTTACATCTGCTAGACTCAGACTATCATTCTTACTATAATCTACCAGGGTTGAATTATCATACTTATTTGTTTTTCTTCAAAGCCACCAGCTACCTGGGATATAAACAAGTCCCTGTTAAATGCAGTCAGTTCACTCGGCAGTAAACTAGTCACACACTTAATGCAATAGTCCACCCAAAAATGAAAGTTCTGTCTTAATTTATACTTCAGCATTTATTAAAATATCTACTTTTGTGTTAAGCAGAACAAAGAATCTCAAAAAGACCTGAAACCACATTAGGGTGAGTACATTTTCATTTCGGGGTGAACTATTCCTTTAAGAAACTATTTTAATTTGTAGCAGCTCATATGAAGACCTTACTTTTGAAAACAATTAAAGCAGTATAGCACTTTTATTTACACAGAAATTACACTCTGGGCACCTTGAAACGTTTAAAAATGAGTTTTTAGGGGCTGGAAACAATTGAGATAGTTATGAGTTAGTTTATTTAAGGTTTATTTTAATCATTTCCATTAAAAAAAAATCTAGTAGACCCTTATGCTATTGCAGCAGCTATAGATCAATTTATTAATTGATGTAACCCAGGCTCATTGAAAATCCATGCCTCAGTCTAGATTTTACATACTGAAATACGTTTCTCTGGGAACATTTCATTGCATGTTACAGATGACAAATCCACTAGAGGGCGCTAGTCTAACAATAGGATATTTAGGTGCTCTTTACACTAAAAAAATGCATGAGTTTTGTTCTGGTTACAATTGTCACTACTCCAGCATCTTCAACCTGCAAAAAAACAGAGGCTTTTTAAAACGCTAAAGACCCCATTTTAGTTTAGAAATGTTAGTCTTCTTTTTCAGTGCAGATGGAATGAAATGCAAACTTCTGAAATGAAGGCGCAGCTATCTACGATTGCTGATCTTCTGGTTCCTTGTTCCTTGATTTGTAAACCCCCTCTATTATGACCATTACACGAACATTAGACTGCTAGTACAGGTGCAGGCAAAATATACACATGTTCAGTGAGCATGAATGATCATGTATAATGTGTTTTAGGTTGAAATTTCTGAATTTCTGAAACACAATAAAACAGTCAATACGAGGAGTGTTTTAAAACTAAAATTCCGCTTTAAAAAGAAAATATACTAATGTAAATGTCGCCTTAGAGTATGTTTGTTGTAAGTTTTAGAGTCGCATCCTTCATGTCGAATAGATCAGTGGTCCCCAATTATTTTATCACCGTGGACTGATCAACGCTTTCCAATTTTCCAATTTGGTGGATGTTTTCAACTGGGACACAAGTGCATCGCTCCCAATATACATGCCTCTATTGGAAATAACGAACTTCCAGTTCATGGGTCCTTCACTGGGCCTTTTCCTCTTCGCAAAGAAACTTTCCAAGTTGAGAAAACTATTACGAGACATCTGTTTCTTACTCATTTTGCAAACTTGTGGATTAAATTTTGTGACTGAGATGTAACTGGGAGAATACAGTCATTTTTCAAAATAAAATATTGTTCAGACTCAGATAATGAATAAAACAGTAATAAATAATGATTTCTTGTTTGACCAATTGATCCGCAGACCGGTACTGGTCCACAGCCTGGGGGTTGGGGACCACTGCTATAGATCCCCTAGAGTCTAGACCAAAAACTACTGACCTAAACCCTTCCCAAAACCCAACTAATAGACTTTTCAAATAGAAATGAAAGAGTAAAGTCCACTGTGACCATGCAAATTTTTTTTACCTTGATTTCATTCTATTATCCATTCTATTGTCTTGTGTGGAATTATGTTTCACCAGATTCGAACCCAAGCACTCTGTATCCAAGTACAACACCGTACAAGGTGATCTACCAAGCAAACTGATCACACCTGAAATGTCGTCCATATGAACATAGATAGGTGAGGCAAATGTATTGGATTACAAATCATAGACACCCTTAAGTTGATTTGTGGAATTTGTTTGACATTTTATGCAAAAACTGCAGTTAAACATACAGTATGTTAAAGTTTGTTTTGGAGGTTTCACAAAATTTAGGCTGAAGCATGTATTTTCAATGAACTTGAGTTGGATATATACTGTACACTGCTCAGCATAACTGAGTGCATCCCATTTTGAAAATGAGTATTTTTATCCATTTCTCAGTGAATATAGGCAATGTATTTTGGTGCATTTAAACAAAACAGATTTATTAAACATATATTTATTCAAATAATATTTTAGCCACCAAACATATTTAGAAATTGAAAAATAATACAATTAAATTCAAGCTAAATTTTGCAAAAATAAATTACAACCTACAAAATTTCAACTCCTTGAAATTTCCTTTTACCCTACACTAACATCAACGAGGTTGTAACCATAGGGAAAAAGTTTTAGTTTTTTACCCAGACATTAAAACAGAATATATTTTAGAGCAGTAACCACAATAACGTGAAACAGTGATATTTTTATCCAAGGTTATCATACCGTCAGAATCTTATACCAGCCCATGCCTAGTAATAACATGTAAATGCAAAGCTCATCTTCTCTCCCTGCACAGTCTCTACAACTGACCTCTTATTTCCTTGTCAAAGCCAATACAAACTCACTCTTGGCACTTAGTGTGTTAATTTTGGATGCTAGTCAGACTTTAAGTAATGAGATTTACTCAGTCAGCATATCTCTATTAAAGCAACTGTTGCACATTTATTGTGCAGTTTTCTATATGCATGATAGAAATAGGTGAAAGTTTATGGTATAAGTGGATTAGGAAAGTCCATGGATGAGTTTCAACTCTCTCTCTCTCTCTCTCTCTCTCTCTCTCTCTCTCTCTCTCTCTCTCTCTCTCTCTCTCTCTCTCTCTCTCTCTCTCGAATGCACAGATGAGATTAAAGTCTGCTTTAGAGTTACAAAAGCAGCTGAACATGGATTTGCACATCACGCTCCTTTTTTAAAACATGTTCAGAATAGCTTTTGTTGCGACCTACTGCTCTGGAAAATCATTCACACATCCTTATGGTTTTTTTTGTCAATCTTATTTCAAAGTCGGAAACCACTAAGGTCATATCATAGACAGTTCAGCCGTCTGCAGCACAGAAATCACAGCAGACGAGTCTGAAGTTAATATCAGGTCAAATGTTACCCGCAGACGATGAGGCTTCCCTTCACAAACACGTGCAGACAGTTTGCATGAACAGTTGATCAATGTCACCTGACCACAGATCATTTCCTTTGTTTCTTTAAATGCACTCAACATTGATTTATTGGCTATATAATTAAATATTTGATTGTGCATGCACATGTTCACCACCATGTTAAAAAATTGTGCCTTTTGATTCAAAGGTATATGCTTTATTTGCACTTTAAAACTGCATTAACTATAGTATAATTAATTCTTATACAGTACAAAAATGCACGGTGGGTCAGTGGTAGGGCTGTACAATATATCATTTCAGTTATCGCAATGTGATCATTCGCAATAGTCACATCACAGCATCTGCAATGTCAAGTTCAGCTTCAGTTTATTCATCCCTCAGGAAATTTGAGTAAAATTAAAGCCGAACAAGAACCATATTGTTGAGGGATTGTGAAGTTTATTCGAATAGAGTGAAAGAGATTTGGCGATATTAAATTGCGAAGATCTAGATTTTTCGTCAAAGGGCGTGTTTGTGGGGGCCTCGCAAACATTGATGTTTCGTCACCAAACAGGAAGGCGTGCATTGTCTGATCTGCCTCAGAATCCACACGTTTCATAACAGTCCTGACCTGACATGTTTACATGTTTCCCAATAAAACGGCACGATTTGACCCCACTTTCAAGGGTCTGGGGCGAAAACTGTGGGACGAATTACGCGGCGAAATTCTGTGTGGAAGAAAAAAAACAATAATCATAAGAAAGGAGAACAGTAAGAGTGGACTTTGCCCATGGCGAACCCCAATAATAATAATTAAAGCTGCAAGCAGTGATGAAAGGGACCTCGTATCCGGGCTCACCACCGATTGGTGGCCTTCGGATGACAGAGAACAGTGGACAAAAATAATGTAAGTTGATAAATATAAAAAAAAAAATCACATATTTATGCCAAATTTTCTTCGGGCAGCAGGTGGCGCTATAACTGTAGCTCGACATTGGCATGTAGATGTCTTCAGGAGAGGAATGTCATCGAACCTGTGAATTTTCAGCCACGCCCTTAAACTGATTCCATACACTGCCATTATAATAGGATTAGCTGCATATCTTTGCATAGCAATGTCATACAGATATGGGGGTGGGCTCATTTGACTCAAGCCGCAGTCACACTAGAGTTTGAGCTTGCGAAATTCTGTCGTACGGCGCTGCAAAAAGGGGCGGGATTAGACATTAAAAAAGCGAGCGATTGCTCCATGTTTTAAATTTCTGTTCAGAGAGGTCATGTTTTGATCCTGGATTCGTCTCACGCAGTCAAGTGATGCGATTTTGCAGGTTTAGAGTTCACCAAGTTTGAACTTTGCACCGCAGCAACCTGCGAAATCTGACAGATGACCTTGCGTTTCCGATCTGACGCATTCGCGTGCGTATGAATGAATGGAAGTCTATGAAAGGAAAAGTCCAGTGTGAACGCGGCTTAAGGCAACCAGCCACATCCATCTACACACATATCTTTTAACCACACCCATAGCAACAAAACAGAGTACCCTAGCAACCGTTTATATTGCCCATATCATGCTAGCTACTTGTTATCCAAGCTAGCTTCATGGTAATCATGTGAACATTGTGTTAGGATCATGCTTATCATGCTAACAACAATGCTAATCATGCTAGCATCATGCTAACAACTCGATTAGCATGTTATTAGCATTATGCTAACACAATTAGCATCAGGCTAGCTACATGCTAATCATGCTAACGACTCGATTAGCATGTTATTAGCATTATGCTAATATCATTAGCATTATGTTAGCAACATCCTAACAACTCGATTAGCATGTTATTAGCATTATGTTAACACGATTAGCATCATTCTAGCAACATGCTAATCCTGCTAGCATCATGCTAGCAACTCGATTAGCATGTTATTAGCATTATGCTAACATGATTAGCATCATGCAAGCAACATGCTAATCATGCTAGCAACACGATTAGCATGTTATAACCATTATGCTAACATGATTAGCATCATGCTAGCTACATGTTAATCGTGTTAACATCATGCTAAAAACTTGTATTATTATTACTGTTCACTTTTTTAAAACTTTGGCGCTTATCTCTGATGACTGACAATCTCTTTTGCTTTCACCTTTCAAAAGTTATTCACCACGTGCATACACCCTGCGCAGCGAAGGGGCGTGGCCAGAGGCACTATAATGTTGTAATGTAGCAGATAAAGCTAAAATACCATCCAAACACTGCTATTTCCACAGAGCCCATTCTATTTCTGTATTTGGGCTTCCAAAAGACACAACACAGAGAAGTGCTTACAGTTAAATTTAATTATGTTCCAGAGAATTATAAAAAATATATGGCTAACATTTGACAAAGGACAGCGTCCAGAATCTCTCCCAGTTCAGTGCTGGATTCGGCTAAAAACTCCTGAAAAAAGGAGCAGCTCCAACCATGATAGACAAAGCTGTGGATTGTGAGCCACAACCTGTAAGTATTTTTATTTGTTAAAATTGAATTAATACATGCACAGTTTTTACTGTTTTTGCTGTTTGGCACTGTTAACAATTTAGCAACAAATTCATATTTATCAGTCAAACCGCTGTAAACAGCCACAATCTTCAGCAGCGCTGCAGTGTCTCTCTATGTGGGCAACTTCTGTGCATTCTACATCTCAGATAACAAACTTGCAAAATATATGTTTTATATTACTTACACATGCTTATAGCCCAATATACACTGTATGAAAATATACTGTATGAAAGACACTTGTCAGATTTAATTTTAGAGAGCAGGTATGAGGTTCAGCTGTGTCCTGTGTTTCATCTTCAGTCTGATTCAGGCATAAACTGATATGGCTAACCGCTACTCTGAGCTGGTCCGCAAATCGCAGCACATTATGTTAGCTGACCAATCAGAGCCTCTTGAGGGCGGGCCGTTTTCATGTTAGCTGAGTAGCTGTATATAATCAAAGTAAGATATATGAAAAAATAACATGACTTTCTACAAATGAATCATGAGCACACTTTGCTTTGCATCTTATAAACACAAAAAAGCCTTAAAAATAGACTCTGAACCACCTCTTTATTCAAACAGAACCCTTCGGCCTAGTAGTGGGAAATGGGCTTATGTGTGCGTAAAAGCAGGCACTGACATGAGCATCAGAGCAGAGCTCATTAATATCACAACCATTCCAAATATGGTCAAAACTGCGCTTTTCATCCTAGGGGTTATTCCTCTGGTTATAAATGAGCAAATAAAAATATATCATTTTTGGAGAATTTTTGAGCTTGCCTAAGCCACTATGTAGATATCAGAGGACAACTTAACATGGAATCAATGCACTTTATAGCTATGTACATTATAATTCTGTGATTTCTTAATTCCAATAAGCAACTAAACTGTTTGCCTTGTTGTTGTTGTTTTTTATCGATTTGGATAATAAAGTGTAGAATTTTAGTATAAACGATTTTAATTTTTTAATCCTTTTAAAATCAGTGCATCTGTTACACTTAGAGATATTCTTCGATTTATTTCTGCAAAGAAATATAAATCCGCGCACTGTCTGTTAACTGTGCCATCTACACACAATAGGGCCCAATTCAGGTTAGGGATTGTATTGTTGTTACTGGGTCTGTACACAGCAAACTAGGGCTGAATGAAACCGTGATGGGCTTACACTGATCAGAGAATGATGCTCCCATTTCTGTTGTGTCCCCTGAGACAACAAAGGAACAGATAGAAAAGATAGAATAGGTTATGTGTAAGTGGGTCAATACATAGCCGATGCGATGCATAACGTGGTGCAGATGACCTCTTTCAATGTTATGCTGTGTAAGAAGTGGCCCATTTTTAAGGGACGCTACAGCGTGTCTGTCACATGCTGAAAAGACCAAAGACTGGAGAATGAATGAAAAATGGAAGGTGAGCAATGAGACAGACATGTGTTTTACATTCACATCAGATTTAAATTGATAAAGATGATCATTAAATGAATAGTTCATATAAAAAGGAAAATTTGGTCATCATACTGGTACTGCACGTGTTCCAAACCTGCATGTGTTTCTTTCTACTGTTGAACCCAAAGGAAGATATTTTGAAGAATGTTGGAAAGCAAATAGTTGATGACTGATTTACTTTTACAAAGGAAGTCAATGAGTATGTTTACATGGACATTTGGACCTAATAACACGTTTTTAATATGATTAAGACAATACTCTGATTTAGAGTCTACCATGTAAACAGCAATTATTTTTAATCTGATTAAGGGGCGACGCAGTAGGTAGTGCTGTCGCCTCACAGCAAGAAGGTCGCTGGTTCGAGCCTCGGCTGGGTCAGTTGGCGTTTCTGTGTGGAGTTTGCATGTTCTCCCCTCGTTCGTGTGGGTTTCCTCCGGGTGCTCCGGTTTCCCCCCACAGGCCAAAGATATGTGGTATAGGTGAATTGGGTAAGCTAAATTGTTCATAGTGAATGAGTGTGTGTGGATGTTTCCCAGAGATGGGTTGCAGCTGGAAGGGCAGCCGGTGGATGAGTTGGCGGATCATTCTGCTGTGGCGACCCCAGATTAATAAAGGGACTAAGCCAAAAAGAAAATGAATGAATGAATAATCCGATTAAGGTCATAATCAAACTAAACAAAAATCAGATTAAGACATATGGAGTATGCCGATGTACATGTAAACACCTTAACCAAATTATTGCCGTCATGTAGATTTTTCTCCGCTTTTAACAACAGGATAGTCTATACACACATGGCTGTTTGACACTATTCTCTGCACCTATCGAGTCAATGAAGGACCACAGACACCTGCATCGCAAAATGCAGAGTTTTTTTCCATACGGCGTGCGGTATCAAATTTCATTAAAACAACACTCTGCCAGCAGTTCATACTGGCATCCAATATCTCATTTGGCACGGGGGGAAATGAATGAAAGTGAAAGTGCCAAACTGCAGTTAAAGTCAACTAATTAAAAATGAAACACCCAAAATTACAAGAAACTTCGGAGAAAATGTGGATAACGCAGTGACACAATGATGTTTATCGTATAATGTGCTATAACATGTCAAACGGGATCATGAAAGGAACATTCAAAAAGCAACTCATGTAAACACCTTAATCATATTATTGTCTTATTCAGATTAAGGCAAATCATTTGATTATTGATTGTACTAACATATGTATAATTATCTTCCATCTGTAATTTCAGTAACATTTCCAGACAGATTTACACTTTTTTTCTTTCTTTTTAAAAGTAAAAAAATGTAGCAATGATGACTGGAGGTATGTACAAATAATTTGCATGACTGCAAATTGAATAAAATGTTGGAACAAATTAATAGTATCTGGCCACAAATAAATGTTGTAGAAACAAATTCTTAATATCTACATTTTAAAGTTTTTGGGTTATCAACATGTTAGGTTATTAACAATAATAACATTTGCAATTACAATGTATGTATTCAAAATCTATCATCTTTTACTTCCACAAATATGAACGAATAATTTTGAAGATATCATACTACATACATATCACACTGCTTGTCAGAATTTTTGTCTAGTCTAATGCTCTGGAATCTGAAGCATCCCCAGGGTGTTTGTGGGGTCCTAAAATGTCTTAAAATCTCAACAACTAAATTTTAAGCCTTAAAAAGTCTTAAATCTACTCAAATATTGTGTTGTAGGTCTTAAATCTTTTTTAACAGGTCTTAATTTTCCTTTGTTCATGTATTCACCTTATTCTCCACATACGAGTGGGCGCAGCCATTTAAATCTTTTTTGGCTCAAGACTTCCAGCCTCATTCACTTCCATTCGTTTTTAGAGGTTAAAAACAGCTCGTTATGCTGCTTGATGTTGCAAACTGATATTTAATTATTATATTATTCTACTTTGTCTGTATAGTCATGCACACACTTGTTTGTAGAGAAAGTAGTTTGACCGTTTTCTGCCGTTTATTATTTCTAGCCATTTCACCCATAAGCAACTGTATCAGAAGTTCTAAAACAATCGCAAAAACGAGCGCACTTCCGCATTTTAGAATAAGGTCAATAGCTACCCAATCTGGCCATTAACACCCATACAATCACCAACAATCCATCTCAATATTTAACTTTTATTTTATAAAATGTAATTTTTAACACTATTTACCATAATAGTTTAATTATTTTCCTTACAAAAACATTTGTTTAAAGGTTCTCCATGTATTTACTGCTGAAGATACTGACCTGGCCTATATTTTTATTATTAAATGATAAAGATTATTGTTGTATTATTAAATGTGTTAAATTACAATCATTTCATGGGGCAAATGAAAATCTTTTCCAACTGGGATATTCGAAAGCCCAAATAATTTGTTTAGCCCTGTATAAGTCTAACATTTGCTCATAATGGTTTAAAAATGTCTTAAAAAGTCTTAAATTTACCTTGGTGAAACCTGCAGAAACCCTGATCCATCCTCTTCTATAAATGGACCCTAAATGTGCTACTGAAATCAGTCACTTTTTCATAGTTATTCTGTTATGTATATAGTTGATGACATATAGTGCACAAGTGTGAATATGTTTTTCATTGAGATCAGTGAAGTCTGATTTTGGTTTAGTGTCCCACAATTTGCTGCCGTAAACACATAGTCTGCTCAATGCACATAGTATGCAATATTCCAGTCAGTAATCTTTGAATGCTGCACATTTTTGCAAATCTACTGGGTAATTTGGCAAATAGCAGGGGTATTACTTTCCTTATATTCCTGAGTGAAAAATCTAAAAAGCTAAAGTCTTTGCTCTCTATTTAATCTCATTCATCTAGTTCCTTTCAACATGGATTACTTCACACAGTGATTCTTACATATTACATCATATTGTGCTGTGCATAAAGTGCACACAGAGCAGGTGGTTTTATATCCGTCAGCACTGATTTGCAATGAACAGACATTGCCTAATACACATCACTGCTGGAGGAAAACTGAATTTCAGTGTTTAATTCTACTGTATCAGTCGTTGCGTAAGTCTGTGCACAATGGGAGCCAACAGTTTGTTTAAAAAAAAGTCTGAATAAAAGAACACTTTCACTCTGTCCTTGAGTGTTGACATCCAAAACATCATACATAATACTATAGTTAGCTGACAACTGAAACCAGAAGACAGAAATAAGATGGCCTAGAATGGCTTTTCTTTTGTAATCATAAAATAACTAAAATTGCAAATACCTTATAAGCATCAAATAAACAAATGAATGAGAAGATCATAAACAAGTTAAAATGGCTGAAACTAGATGTTGAATACATTTTCATCAACTGAGCAGAATAAAAGAAAAGTCCTTGAGCAGAAAGCTGCCCTATTTTAGCTTGGCAGTTTGTATAGAAATGGTAGAAATGTGCTTTCTATATGAAATAGCTTTTTTTCCACAACCTTCCTAAAAGTGCATCTTTTATGCTATTTTATAAGTTTCTAATTTCTACAAAAGTTTTACATCCATTCAAGATATAAAAACACATTTTTCATTTTCTTTTAGTGTGCATTGCAGCAGCATCATCAAGTTTATTCTACAGTCTGAAATGGTTTATTTAAGGATCCGGTCTGTCTAATATGGAGGACAAAACCTGCAAAAACAATAAATAAATAAATAAATAAATAAATACGCAAAAATATAAATAAATGAATCCATAAATAAAACATTAAATAAATATGCAAATAAATAACTAAATGTATATAAAAAGTCCACAAATTCCTGCATAAATAAATATTTAAACAATTAATAGTGCAGGCAGGTAAATAATTAAATAAATTATATGAATGTTGGGGGAATAAGAAAATGCTAAATAAAGTTTATTTTTCCCCTCTTTCAAATGTTTATTTATTTCCTGAATGTAGTTCTGTATTTACTTTTCCTCAGGTCAATATGCTAATGAGAGGGTGTCAATCATCAGAAGCCAGTCAAAAAATAAATAAATAAATTAATTAAAAAAAAAAAAAAAAAATCACATGCAAAACTTTTCTAATGATCAGCAATGATGGCATAAAGACCGCCTTCTGATGATTGATAGACAGCCTTTCATTAGCATGTTGATCTGAGGAAAAGTAAATACGCATTCATAAAAAAATAAGCGTTTGAAAGGTGGGGAAAAATGAACTTTCAGTTTAGCATTTTCTTATTCCCCCAACATTCGTGTAATTTATTTAATAATTTACCTGCCCACACTATTAATTATTTATATATTTATTTATTTATGCAGGAATTTGTGGATTTTTATATACATTTATTTATTTGCATATTTATTTATTATTTTATTTATGCAGGAATTTATGGATTTATTTACTCATTTATTTATATATTTGCGTATTTATTTATTTATTGTTTTTGCAGTTTACCAATGAAAATGGAAGCAAACTGCTTCTTACAACATTACAAAAGCAACAGCCCAGTGTCACTAACATTAGCTTTTGTTGAATGTCTGTGACTTGTAACACTCTAAAATATGATGTCAGTATGAAATGCACAGTATGACATACATTCTCCCAATTACTTTAGACTTATGGCACTTTTCCACTGCACAGTATGACTCAGCTCAGTATGGGTTCCACTTCAGTTTAGTATCGCTTTAAGTGGGTGAGATTACAAACATTGCTAGCCACTCATTTATGATGATATCACAATCAATAGATTTTTACGTTGTATATCAGTATTGACACAGAGTTCCTTTTATGTGTGAGGTTGCATGCATGGAGAGAGAGAGAGAGAGAGAGAGAGAGAGAGAGAGAGAGAGAGAGAGAGAGAGAGAGAGAGAGAGAGAGAGAGAGAGAGAGAGAGAGAGAGCGCGCAGAAAATGCTGCTTGTTTGTATTTTCATTTTGTTAATGTTTATAACTGTTTACTTACACCCCACTTTTCATGTTGGTACACACCAACTAAAGATATGTGGGACTGTTTTTTTCTTAAATAGGCAGATTATAAATACTTGAAAAGATGGTTCACACCAAGGGAAACATCAGCACATCATCTACTGATCATGATACAGCCATGGCCAGTGCAACAGTCAATTAAAATACATGACACATAAATAAACTGTTGCAGTTAATTTAGGTGGCATGAAGGAAATCCAATGATAAGGATAGTGATGATTATCTCTGGCCAGTAAGGTTCTGCAGTGTTTGCACATGACATTTTAGGAACAGAATGGCTCACTTGGAACCACAGCCTAGGTGGTATTAAAAAAGTTCCAGGTACCAGGTATACCCAGTGGAAAACACCTCGCAAAAATATACCGAAGTATACTGTACCATGTCATACCAAGAAGTGAAGTTGTCAGGATTAGACCCCACACTTAAATAGAAGCTCATTTATTTCTCCCTGATGGCATTCTCAATACATGCAGTGCAAAGTTCATAGTGCAAAAGCATCTCATATCGACAACTCAAACCAAACTTAGCTTCACTAATTAGTGTTTAAAGGTTAAAGCACAATTTTTTTGCAAGTAGCAAGTGGAAATCACAAACAGGCTTTATGCATTTGTTATAAAACATTTGCAGGTTTGTGCATGAAGTAAGACTGGAATTACTGATGACCAGCGCTAGATAGAATCTGTGGATATTTTGTAGCCATTTCTGCACAGAATTTTGTGGAAAAAATGCAGATGATTTTGAGACTATAGTAACAAAAATCTTAACACATTAAATAAAAAAAGAATTTTTTTTACCATTATTATTTTAAGGTTTACAATGCAAATACAACTAGAACTATTTGGAAAGTCTCTCAAAAGACAGAAAATAATTCTTTACAAACTGTATTGTAAGCCATGTAAATTTTTGCATATTATTTAATAATATTATTGAGATTAATATGAAAACTCACTCACTCACTATACTTTGGCTTAGTCCTTGATATATCCACCCACTTCGAATGTTATCACTCGATTGAATGGGCGTTATCAGTGGTTATCAGCTGATAGATATGGGCCAGTAGGGGCCTTCTGCACCTACTAGTAGGCTCAGAAGGCTGTTATCATCCATCCACATGATTAATCAGCTTTACTAATAGAGAAGACACCAGATCCTTATCTGCTTTTACATTTATGGGATGTTTGGGTTTAGGGTTGGGTAGTGATAGACGGTAATCAAATACAATTAATGGAAAACGTAATAAATAATATAAATAATTCTCGTTAACTTCTGGCCGCAGCTGTACATGATCTATAGCTGATTAACCATGTGGATGGATGATAACAGCCTTCTGAGCCTACTACTGAACTCAGATTATTTCTAGAGCACTTTCAACCAACTACAATGGGTACCAAAGTGCTGTTCATAAAAACACGTTCGTTCATTCATTCATTTTCTTTTCGGCTTAGTCCCTTTATTAATCAGGGGTCGCCACAGCGGAATGAACCGCCAACTTATCCAGCACATGTTTTAGCAGCGGATTCCCTTCCAGTTGCAACCCATCACTGGGAAACACCCATACACACTCATTCACACACATACACTACGAACAATTTAGCTTACCCAATTCACCTGTGCTGCATATCTTTGGACTTGTGAGGGAAACCAGAGCACCTGGAGGAAACCCACGCAAACACTGGAAGAACATGCAAACTCCACACAGAAATACCAACTGACCCAGCCAGGGCTCAAACCAGCGACCTTCTTGCTGTGAGGCGATTGTGCTACCCACTGTGCCACCGTGCTGCTCACATAAAAACACATAATACATGCAAAGATACAAGGAACCAAAGTACATAAACTCACAACACATGATTAAAGGCTAAAGAAAATAAGTGTGCTTTCAGTGACCTCTGAAAATAGAGAGTGGAGACCTCTTAAGGAGTGTGGAAGATCGTTCCAAAGTCTTGGAGCTGCTACTGAAAAAGCTATATCACTTTGACATTTCAAGCGTGATCGCGGAACTTGCAAATAGAGTCGATCCTTAGATCGAAGAGTTCTCACAGCCTGGTGTATATTAATTAGCTCAGAAATATACTCAGGGGCCAGGCCATGGAGGGATTTAAAAACATACAACAGTACTGAATTAACTGGATTGGTAGCAAATGTAGGAAAACTAGTACAGGTGTGATGTGCTCTCTTTTTTTGTGCCTGTAAAAAGCCTGGCAACTGAGTTCTGGACCAGCTGCAGAGAGGCCTTACTCACACTTAGATATAATGTGTTGCAATAATCCAGACAAGAAGAGATGAAGGCATGAACAACCTTCTCCAAGTCACTGAAAGAGAGGACAGACTTCAGCTTGGCAATATATCTAAAATAAAAAAAATTATTTTTGACAACTGCCATCATTTGTCTATAAAATTTAAGCTCAGAGTGAAAAATAACACCAAGACTTTTTACAGAGGAATGTATTTTTTCAGGAAGTATTGAAAGATTGCCATTAGAATCTGAAACTTTTTGACCAAAAACAATAAATTCACACTAGCCCACATTCATTTGAAGAAAGTTATTCGCTAACCAACACTTCACATCAGCCAAACAATTAAAGGATTGATTGATCCCCATATTTTATGGGGAAGTAGATTTGATCAGCATATAAATGGTAATTTATGCCATGATTTTCAAAAAACTTTCCCAACGGAAGTAAGTAAAGGGAAAACAAAACCGGACCCAGTATTGAGCCCTGCAGACCCCCACACATTAATTGTATAAACAAAAGTTAAGAGAACAAAAGTTGCCCAAACTGACTGAGATAGTTCTATCCTTCAGATATGAAGAGAACCAATCCAAGGCTAGACCCTGGACATCAGCGTGTTCTCTAAGCCAATCAATGAGAATGTCATGATCAACTGTATAAAAAGCTGCACTGAGATCCAATAGTAGAAGAACAACAGGGAATCAACCTTCATCAAGATATCATTTTGAACCCTTAATAGAGCAGACTCTGTGCTATGACCAGCTCTAAACCCTGATTGAAATGTATCAGATTTATTTATATTTATATATATATATATATATATATATATATATATATATATATATATATATATATATATATATATATATATGAAGTCAGAATTATTAGCCCCCCCTTTGATTTTTTTTTCTTTTTCAATTGTTTAACAGAGCAAGGAAATTTTCACTGACAATATTTTTTTTCTTCTGGAGAAAGTCTTATTTGTTTTATTTCGGCTAGAATAAAAGCAGTTTTTTAATTTTTTAAAAACCATTTTAGGGTCAAAATTATTAGCCCCTTTAAGCTATTTTTATATTTTTATACAAACCATAATTATACAATAACTTGCCAAATTACCCTAACCTGCCTAGTTAACCTAATTAACCTAGTTAAGCCTTTAAATGTCACTTTAAGCTGTATAGAAGTATAGTATTTACTGTCATCATGGCAAAGATAAAATAAACTAGTTATTAGAAATGATTTATTAAAATTATTGTGCTTAAAAAATGTGTTAAAAAAACCTTCTCTCCGTTAAACAGAAATTGGGGAAAAAATAAAAAGGGGGGCTAATAATTCCAGGGGGCTAATAATTCTGACTTCAACTGTATATACTAGTAGGCGCAGAAGGCCCCTACTGGCACATATCTATCAGTTGATAACGCTCATTCAATCGAGTGATAACATTTGAATCAGCTGATATCTAAAGGATTCACCACAGCGGAATGAACCATCAATATAAAAAGTGTATAAATATATATTTACACACAGTTAGTAAATAAACAGACTTGATGCGCTCAAAAATATGTGAAGATCTGCTGGCACAGATTCTATTTGGGCCTATTGAAGACTCATTCATGCGGTTCAAAATCAGTTATTTTTATTAAGGAAATAAACAAACAAGGAAAAAAAATATTTATCTGCGCTTAAGTCTTTGCAGACCTTTAACATTCACTATAATTCATGCTACATGAAAGCTAATATCCGAAATGGCATAATGACGGCACTTTACCAAGATTGCAAATCAAGAATCCTCATTTGCAAATCTTGTTCCTCCAGTTGCTAGGCATCTATTAAACGGAGCTCTGCGTTTGTTTGGCTAATGCCCTCTGGCCGATCTGAGGGAACAGGTGTAGGCCTCGTCTCTGCTATGAGTTTCTGTCTCATTGGAGCAACTGCATAGACCACAAAAACGCACACATACTGCCCGTCAAGGAAATGGAATCAAACATCTACTGTTTCAAAGGATTAAAGCGCTCGAAAGGCACGCTTACTCACACAAAGGGGACTATGGGGAATTCTGGGGCATTATTTTAAAGATGACTCTTTAATGAGCACAGCTGTCTTTGTCTGCTCCTGATGAAGCAGTGGAAGACATTTGTGAGGGGCATTATGTCCCTGTCACAGCTGTGCAGCTGCAGTGTGCAGAACGACCAGCATTCCTCAAATGGCTGGAATACTTAGTGGTTTTATTCTGGAGCCTTGAGTCAATCTCGGTGACTTTTTCATTGGCCCGAAGACTTGGAAACAAAACATTTGTTATAATTCATCACTGGGTGAGCTGGAGAACATGACGTCACGCAAGCTTGTACTGCAGCTATTGATCTGACATGTGATCAATGCTTTGAGCTATTAAATATTAGCTGCTATGCTTGGTATTCAAATTAAAGACCATTGTAAAATCATAAATTTAGCTTTATGTAATTGCAGTTAGAACAACTTGCATATATGCTTTATGATTTGCATGTGTTATTCCAGGGGTTGGCTGGGTGGTTAATTGGTTAGAAAGGTTGCTTCACAGTAAAAAGGGTCGCTGGTTCGAGTCCCAGCTGAAGGCTGAAGCCGAAAGAAATAGTGAATGAGTGAGTGTTAGTCCTTCAGCTTCTTATAAGGAATTTTTATTCTTATTTGAGAATTTTTAAAAACTTTTTTGTTCTTTGTTTAGAGGTAAAATACACTTGAAAATTCATGTTATGGCATATCTTGGTATTTGTTGCAATATACTGTTAGAAAATATCCCCTCACCTTTAACATAGTTAAGAGCAACATTTAGATGAATATACAAACACTGTGCATTCCACAAGCTTTACTCTCAATAACAAATTTAAAAGCTTAATTAAGCAACTAACATAATTTTTTTCAACAAGCCAGTGTCATTGAAAGTCCTGTTTCTAAAAATATTGTGAATATAAATAAACTGTATTTTGCTAAGGTCATGCAGTCGGTGGTATTCTAAATTGGATCAGTGAAGAACGACGAGGACTATGGGAGTTTCCTAGTGACATTTAGATGAATATGTAAATACATGACGCACTTTCAATAATAAACAAGAAAATAACAAAAAAAAAGAAACAACACCAACAGCTGTTCAATTAAATGTCAACATATTTTTTTCAGTAGTGGTGTAACTGTTTTGGCCTCATGATTAAGTCAGTGTCCTAGGGATGCCCATTTAAAAAAAAAAAAAACTGCGGTTTGGTGAAGTCAAGGGGGATATATTGCAGTTCTTATAGCAGCTTACATCTATAAAATGGCATAAATAAATAAATAAATAAATAAATAAATAAATAAATAAATATATAAATATATATATAAATAAATAAATAAATATATATATATATATATATATATATATATATATATATATATATATATATATATATATATATATATATATATATATATATATATATATATATATATATGTTGTGACTGTAGTGGCAAATTGCAGAGCTAATGGAATTTTTATTTAAATGCTACACTCTCAGAAATAAAGGTACGCGAGTTGTCACTGGGGTGGTACCTTTTCAAAAGGTACACATTTGTACTTAAAGGGTCCATATTGGTACCTCAAAAATATATATTAGTACCTAAAAATTAGGTACTAAAATGTACCCTTGCGGTATTAATAAGGACCTTTTAGGTACAAATTTGTCCACTGGTTTTGCAAGTTGACACTTCAGTCATGTCAAGTTCATTCATATCAATTTATT